>CAOKZL010000169.1:600000-1087535 GCA_948472985.1 Iguana delicatissima | reverse complement strand
GCTTTGATACAAACTTGCAAATTCACAACTTTCATTTTTGGAGGATAGAAAGAACTTGACTTTTTAAAAAGTGAATGATGAAGACTCATAGGCTTGTCCATCCAAGCACTAAGCAGAGGGTGCTTAGTCTAAGTTTCATTTCCTTTATATTCAACCATGTTGATACTGAGGATTTTCTTGATTTGGTGGTAAACTTTTACATGCAGGGAGGTACAAACATGGTGTCATCCCTGTTGGGAATGGATAACTTATTGAATTTAGGGAGTACACATGAGGGAGTACACATTTCAGTTAGTTTTTGAAGCATCTATCAAAATTTGTACCTGTTTTCATATTCAGGTTGAAAATAACTTGCAAAGGGCTTTTTTTTAAAAAAACAAAGAAAATGTGGGAAAAAGTGAAACGGACAGATTTTTTGAGGTCACATATTATTTACATTCCTCTATACTGAAGAATATGGTGGTTCATGCACTTGTCTCATGCGTTCTAACCCATAATGTTGTTGAGCTTTGTCTCTTGTTCTAAAATGAAAAATACAGCTTCATGCCCACATTCTTTTTTCTGGACCAAACCCCATCCATTTAAAGGAATGTGTGATCCTCCACATTTAGGAGCTCTGATTGCATTCTGGAGAGTGTATTGAGTTCTGGTGAACCAGAATCTTGTGGACACTCTTTTTTTTTTCTCATCACAAACACTGTTATTAGAACAGTAGTGTAAATGCACTGAACATCTTTAACACATGGGCCTTTTAAAAATAAATCCTGTCATTTTTGTGTAAGAAGAATGAATGATGTGTAGCATAGAAAATTAGGGCAAAGTGGGGAAATGGAACTATCATCTTAAGCAGAATATATCCAGCCTTTCACTGGATGAGTAAGAGTTTTCAGAACCTTCTTTATAACTCTGAACCACCCCTATTGTGTGCTTGTCCCTGGTGTGGAACTGAAAGAAGCCTGCTTATGCAGGAGGACAAAAAGAAGTGTAATGAATCATAAAATGAGCCCATTTTGTTCAATAACGCCCACTCTCAGCTTTCTTTCCACATGGGAAAACAGCCATTCACACCAAAACTGGCACAGAATCATTGCACTGAGAAAAGCCCAAGGACAGTAGGGCACAGCTGATCAAAACACCTTTGTGTCCCAGACTGCAAAATTCAATTAAACAATATGGATGTTTTTAAGATAAACAATGAGAATGGAACAGACCAGAGGAAATTGGGAGGAGGAGCATTTCCAGATTCAAGCCCTCTTTGAGTGTTAACTGTGTATGTAAGTGAAACATGCAATGAAAGCAGCAAGCTAGCGTTCTCCCCTCTGCCTCTGGTTCAGTTACCCTCCTAAACATGGAGGGTTAACTGTCTGAAGGAGAGAACCTTTGTTCTCCATGGAGGCTCTGTGTGTGAGTTGAAACCCTGATTTTCCAAGGCTGCAGTATACCTGGAGAGCCTCTACAGATCTAGGAGCCTCTCCTCTTCAGATCCACTGCCTTCCATGCATTCAGGGTAAGAGAAATTATGATGGCTATGAAAGGGATGGGACTGGCACACTGTCCTCCTTGTGTATGCTCTGTAGGCAACAACTGAACTAACTACAGATGTTTTCAGATGCATAATTTACTAAAACTTTCCAGAACACAATGCAACATCTGACTTTAACTGCCATTAACAACCTCACTGAATAGGACACCGTTTGTCTTTGAGGTGGTTGTGTAGGGCCAAACTGCTCCTCCTACTCTGCCCAAAGTGACCATGTTCCTTTGTATTCCTTTCATAAGCTTGCTAGCACTGAGGTCTTCTGGACTTTCTTCTGAAAGAGGCAGGATACAAAAGTTGCCTCTGCTGCCAAATTACTGTCTCAGTCATTTCCAAGCATCAAGTGAAAGTAAGATCACCATACTCTCTGGGTCAATTTGGCAGAGACAGTCCCTATTGATCTTCTGTTGTCCCATTTTTCCAGCTGTTTTTAAAATACCTAAGTTTCTGATTCATCCTCTTAGTTTCCTTCTTTATGCCCAGCTTACTTCTGTTGCTATAAACTGAATTTGAAGTGCAAAAGCAGTTTGCACTCAGTTAACTTGGCAGAGAGAAGGCAGAATCTTGGCCTTCCCAGTAGGCTCAAGCAAAAGCATACTGCTGCAGCCTCTTCTAGCTTGTGTGTTCTTCCTTATTAATAACTTTTGCCACCTTGACCACACTCTGATGTTGCTTGACCAGAGATCTCCCAGCTTTCATCTGTGAAATGCTGGAAGATACAGAGCAAATAAATAAATAAATAACATAATTTTAAAATGGAGAGTCTTCAGAGTGGTTTCTGCAACTATGGTGAGAAACTCCATTGTGGTGGGAGACCATACTGTTTCCTTCATGACCTTTCAGGGACTGAACTAATCCACCTGTTGCAAAACCTGGATCCTCATGGTGCAGAATGGTGGAGATAACTCTCCTGAACCCTAGAGGCCTGTGAAACTCACATAGACTTGCAGGGTTCCATTGCTAAAGGAAGTGATGAAAAGGGTAAGCTATTTTTTTCTGCTATGATTTTGATGCTATGATTATGATTTTGATTTCAACAATATTGATCACAGTATTGACTATGATCAATTCCAGGGTTTGCTCAGTTATGGAGATCACAAAAAGGGGGCAGAGTGGTATCCAGGGACCACGTTTTGCCCATCCATGCTCTGCAGACAGCCTCACCAAATCACAGTGGCCAGAATTACTTGTGTGTTGAACTGACATGGGACGGATATGTTTAAACCATGCACATGTCTCAAATGGAGTCAATGAAATTAGCTATTCCCCCCTTGCTTTTGATCACTTAACTTGCTTCTGCCTAGTGGCATTAATCCCAGAAGTCTTATATCCCATGCTCCATTTGTCCCAATTTAGTCTGGACAGGCATGGTTTTCCATGTCTTTCCTGGGGGAATCACTGCACTAGTGAGAACCAATATCTTTCTCATTTTAATTTACATATTCATCCTCTGGATGTCTCTCCATATTCAGCTTGCTCAGATGTGACCTTTGTGAAAATAGTTAAGGCTGAACATTGGAAATCTCCTTTTACTGACTTGCCCAACCCATGGGGTATCCCTTTGCTGAACTTACACTGGCAATCAGGCAGAGCAGCAGAATCCATCTTGAAAAGCCAAGCAAACAGTCACTCATGGAATAGGGAACAATCAGGTGATCTCTGTCCTCTTATTATCTGGAATTTGAAAGTCTTAAAGACTTGTTACTTCTGTCTAGATCCTTCTTACACAGTTCAACTGATATATAGTTTGATTTTTGAAAGCTTGCAGTGGAATGGAATTGCCTCCCGAGCAATACCAGTGCTTTAGAGATTTGGGGCATTTATGCATTACACTGTTATAGTGCTATTTATTCCACTTTCAACATCCTGTGGAATTCTGAGGTTTGTAGTTTCCTGAGGCCAAAGAGCTCTCTGGCTGAGAATTCTAAAGGCCCCTCCTTAAACTGCAAAGCCCAGGATTCCATAGGATGTTGAAAGTAGAATAATAGCACTGTGACAGTGTAGTGCAGAAAGGCCGTTTGTTACAGGGTCATAAGTACAGCTTCCTCTTTGCTGTAAATAAACCATTATTCTGTGTTTCCCTTTTACTTTGTTTTGGTCACATGAAGAGTAGTGCCATACCTGCTGACTCCACTCCTGTCAAGATATTCTTGTTGGTTCCATCTCTTTAGAAACATGTCCTCCAACATCTGGTCAGATTAGAATAAACCTTACATTCTGCATTGGTAGCCACGTCAATCTGCTACAGTAAAAGAAACAGAGTAGTATGATAACTTGAAAGACTAATGAATATATTATTGACAAACTTCTCATGCACCAGGGAAACATTTCATCACAAACCATTTTATCATCTAAGCTTCAATACTCAAAATATGTTCCCCTTTCCCTATCTGTGATTTTTAGCTCCTTTTGATTTGCCTTCAGTGTTACACTTTCCCACTTAGAGTTGCATAATGTCAGAAATGGCAGGCCTGAGAGTATTCAACATGTGAACCCCAGTGTTTTGCAGATTTGATGGCTCTGTGAACATTATGCTAGCAACTGTCTTGCATTTAATTAAAAAAATAAAGAACATCAGACACAGCAAAGACATAAAACAATGAACGCTACTTTTGATGCATAATAAGAGCCAAATTTTGGATGAGAATGACCATAGCTTCTGAAGCATGAAATAATTCTAAATTTCCATAAAAATGAAAACAACAAATGCCTTTGAAATAGAACATTGTACTTATAATCCATTGTATTCTAATAATTTCCAAGGACCACTGATTTGCTAGTCAAGGAAGACTCTACAGGCGGTACTGTTGCCAAAGAAAAGGAAAGAGCACCCCCATGTTGAGTTCTACTCCGTCTTCCTGTAACATTTTGTCAACATAAGCAATGATATATTGATATTATAATGCCAGATATAGTGATGTCATTGAAACTCAGTATTAATAAAAAACATAGCATAGATCTCTACCACCACCCCAGTTTGATCACAAATCTGGGGTAATGTTGTGGTGAACAGAGGTATGAATTCATGGAGTTGCACAGAATGAGCTAACCAACTAACCCACTTTACCACAAGTTTATTTTCTCATTTGAATGTTTCACTATATTATCCAATATAATTTGTGTCTACCTACTTGCCTCCTTGGTTGAGAAGATCACTCACAAAGCCACTGTAAATATACTGCATGGTGAAAGTGTTAAGCCTTCAGGCAATGAAGATAAGAGATGTCATTTGCTGGGACTTCCCTATGATGGATTTTAAGTTTTGTTTGTTTGTTTGTTTGTTTTTGTTTTTTAAAGAGAAGAAGCACCCTTGATTGGTGCTGTAGTAATGGCAGGGTTATTTTTCACCTTCATAACAGGATGGTTTAATAGGGGGTAAAAAGAGACTGCTATGGATTCCTATATCCAAATTGTTCTTTGGTTCTAAGTGTGAACTTCGTCTTCTTGGAAATCCAGTAAACCTTTGGTTTGGACATAGGTTTTGTGTCCTTATCTTCCTTCCTTCCTTACTCTGTTGCAGTGTAATAATTGGAGGTTTCAGGGGTTCTTAAACCAATTTCCCATTCTAACTGAACTGGAAAACTGTGGTTCAACCCCTGACTTCTATATGGGATATCAATCCAGGATATCAAAACATAGTGCTAAAATTATTACTCTTAAATGCCATTGTCGGTATTCTTCCTTTCATGTGCATGGATGGGTGGATGATTTCCTTTTCCCTTAAACATCAACTTACACTTGCGCTTTGATGAAACAGAGGCAGCTCTTCAACTCTGGCACAAACACATACCAGCTTTGACATTTTAATGTCCGCTGTGCCTGCCTTATCTTCACTATGTTTGCTTGTGCTTAAAAAGAAAAAAAAGAGAAGAAGAAAAAAAGGCACGCTCTGGAAAGGAAAGAACTGGAGAAGAAGGAAAAAAGTTCCATTAGACCTCCTGGGCAGAGTTTTGCTGCAGGCCTTTGCCACGAGGCTGCTAATCAAGCCTGTAGGCAGGGGGCGGAGTGTGAAGTGTTGTATAAAAATATAGTGATCTTTTACTTTTCTGTCTTCCAAACGTGATGTCTTTACTGTGAGAGGAACAAACACAACCCCAGATATTTAGGAAACAATTATACACCCAAAATGGGAAATGGGCAGTGAATTTAAAAATAAGGACTGGCATCCTATATTGCAGTTATGGATTTATTACCTAGAGTTATGAATTCATAACTGCTCCATATTCAATGATAATACATATTCATGACCATGACACTGTTGTCGTGATTGTAAATGTCCCCTCCAAACCTATCTTAACAGCCAACCTCCACACTGACCAATGGAGATATGCTCAGCTCCTGATTGGAGCACAGCGGAATGACTTGTCGAGAAAAACCGAGGTGCCAGCTGAAAAACAGCTGGACCCACAAACAGGCTGGCTTGGAAAAAGCAGCGAAGCCCCATGTTGCTGCCAGGAAAAAACAGCCACACAGCCTCGGGTCTAATTAACTACCGCTTTATTGTGGGCATATAAAAGTGTCAGAACAGACAGCTAGGTGACCCCCATGCCTCAGACAGACACAGAGTAACAACAGGAACAGAAGCAGCAAAGGAGTGAAGAGCACACAAGGCTTTGTCAGACAGCCTCTTTTGTACCAAAGTATAAACATGAGATCATACAGCTGCATTTCGTGTAAAAGTACATGCAAAGACACAGCAAATCATGTACCTCCATATGAAGACTCAACAAGGCAAATGGAAGCAAATATATTTTGAGAACAAAGCTAGAGCTGGTTTCCCAGCCTTCAACTACTGTGGACAGTATTTACAACTTGAGTTGCTATGACAGCAAAACAACAAGACCAATTAACTCATTCCTGACTATTTAACATGACTTTCCAGCCTCTTCCTGCCAGCAGGAGGCTCAGTATTCACAAGAAGGACTCCTACTGCAATTCCTCATGGCAGAAAACCTAATCCTAATCCTATCACCAGCTAAACAGACCTCCATGGTTCAGTATGACTGATGGCTGATAAAGTAAGTTTGGAGGGTCAGGCCAGGAAAAGTTACTTATTTACACATCTGTAACTGAGTAAACAGGATAGGATATTATTCTTTTGCCCAAAACTCTTAATCTGTTATAATGGAGAACCTTCATAGTATCTTGCCAACTTCACTCGCCCCACCCTAAGCTAATGAATGTTGCTGCTTTGTGCCAGGTATGGTAAATTTAATGTGTGATTTGCTGTTCTATTTAGGGATTGGCCTAGAGTTAAGTCAAACTTCTCACAAGGTGAAACTTGTAGTATTGGTGGGGAACATTGGCCAAGGCCAAGGATTTCCAAGGGAGGAGAGAAAAATTGAAAGTGAAGGGACTCAAATGTCTGCTATCATTTTAAATTCCTTGCAGTGCCATGAAATACTATGGCATGGTATAGTGTTGTTCTGAGCAACATTCTGGGATGGAGGATTTAGCAGTAGCAATTCTGCCTATTGATTGCTCTCAAAAACAGTGCTGCATCAAGAAATAGCATTGCTGCATGGCTTTCTCTGGAGTTAAAATGACAACTCACATTTTTTTCATCTCAGTTTCCAAGTAGTTCAACAATGCCATCAATACCAAACTCTAACTTTTGTTAACTTTCTTTTAAAAGCTGGAACCAAGCATGGACTTTTCAAAACAAGAGAACTGCAGTTCCACAAACTGTTACGGGAATTGTGCTCAGCACTACCTGAATCATCTTTTCAAATGAAATTGCAAACCTGAACTGTTTCTGTCCCAGCTTAATTGGCCTGTTCTATCTTTGAAGAGACTCTGTTAGTCATTTTCATTATGAAAGGGCAATTTAATGTTCTGCCGAAATTCTAAGATTATCTGTGCTATTCCCCCAAATGTCATTATATCTGCCACCATCCTTATCGCCCACATAATGCTGGGTTTCTTTATGTTTCTGACCCTTAATTTTGTGGAAATAGACAATTTATATGGAAACACTCACTTTTTTAATATAGGGAGGCTGGTAGATAACTGTGCTTACCATTGTCCCCTTCTCACATGCTGGTTGATTTGAGCTAGTACAGAACTGTTACTCCCACAGCCAGAACTGTTAAATTCTTTTTTTTTTACACGAACATGTGTACATCACAAATTTCTTCCTAAATTGGATGGAAAGAACTCCAAATTATTCATAGACACACACACACATACACACACACACATACACACACATGCGGGGGAAAATAAAGCTGGTGCCCATTGAACTAGAGCTTTTGACAGTATATGGACTCTTTATAAAAAGATTTTTTAAATTCTGTATATGAAATTCAAATTCTTTAGCAGTGTTAGTGCTGAGTTACAGTTGCCATCTCTTCAACTGGTAGGCTCCTCATCTTTAACAGCCAAGTTGTTCTCAAATTCAGCATGATCTCTTTGTACTTGGAGATAATTGTACCTCTTGAATTTAGCCACTATAGGTCTTGAGATTAAAGAAGAATAAAAATGAGGAAAGGAACAAATATGTCCTTCACTAGGGGGGGAAATGGACTATCCTTTCTCATTCAGTGGACTTCATTAAACAAAAATCCCAAGCAGCAAGTTACTCCCCCACCTTTTTTCCCCCAGGGGAACAATTATACATCTACACATTTTTTTTTCAGAACCATTCTGTCATTCATATTTATTTGTACTTTTGTATGCCTAGTTTTGATCCTCTCAATTGCAAATTGTCGATACATATATATTCAACCCAGTTTGATGCCAAGTGCAAAAAGAGAAAGAATAGCGAGAGTAAAACTGGATAAAACCAGAATTGTTAAACTGAATAAGCTGTTTGTGCAATCATGGCTTGAATAGTAGATTCATGCTGTTACTATCACTTTTTGAAACACAGAGGCAGGTGGACAAAATGGTTAAGGAGCACTTCAGCCCACTTTGTGCCTGAGGATGCTGGAAATTATTTACTTTCTTTCTGGTCTTCCTTTGTGCTCGCATGGTATTTACATCAGAGGGCTGAGGGCATAACTGGTGTAACTCAACTCTTTCCTTACCATCCTCCTCCGTCACACCATATTTCCAAGATCAGCTGGCAGAAGAGGGCTTTGCTGGCAAAAAGGTGTTCCTGCTAGCAGGCTTCTGACTAATTTTAACCTCCTAACACCATCATATATTTGAATGATGATTGCACTGTTGGTAGTGTATCCAGACTGGTTGTTGGGTGGAAATAGTAAAAAAAAAATTAACTAGTCCATGCTCTGCATTAAATTGAGTCAACCCATTAACCCACCTAGCTTTGTGCTGTCTCTGCTGACTGGCAGTCTATTCCAATTTTCAGATGAGTGTCTTTCTAATTTCTGTCTGGAAATGCCAGGAATTGAAAAGGGAAGTTTTTACATGGATATGCTCTGCCATAGAACTACAATTTTGCAAGTGTGTCAAATTTGAACTGAGAGGAAGGTCCACAGAAAACAACATTGGGAAAAATGTTATTATCTGCATCAATAATCAAATGGGAATGTTTTCAGAGAATAAATACCCAACTACAATGTTTTCTACAAAGAAAGTAATACTTCTGCAGTTAAATATTGTTTTCTGCATGGAAAATGCTGTTTCTTGTGCAGAAAATTCTGTCTTCCCTACGAAAAATGTGAATTTTGTACAGAATAATTCCCAAACTGTGAATAATCTTCAAAAGCTCAGCAATTTTCAGAGGCTTTCTTGCAGCAAGGAGAAAAGTGTTAAAATTACTCATCATTTCCTTCAGGAATGAAATTAGGAAAGATTTACAAGCGTAGTTACATTACTCACAACCTAGTAAATTGATGATATAACAGAGGAGCAGTACTGTCCAGACCACTGATTTGTGAAAAAGGAATAAGGTTTAGAAAAATTATTTTGGACTACAGCTCTCAGAATCCCCTGGTCGGCACAGCAAATCATCATGTGAGCTGGAAGGATTTGGCGAGCTGCAATTCTAGAAAGGAGTGTTGGCAAATTCTTGTTGGTGAGAAAGTGATTTGATCTAAATCCTCCATAACTTATCTACATTCTTCTTTATCACTCAGCAGATGATCAACATTGTGATAGCACTGGCCCAGTAGAACTAAGATGCCTAAAGGTTTCAAAATGTTGTACAACACTCAGTATTTGTAAAATTGTGTATCCACTGTCAGCCAGATGGAGATGTCATTGCTTTGTACTGATACAGCTGATGATCCACTTGTTCTAGTGATGGCTACTCTGTTGACTGGAATTGTCAGTCCAAAATCTCAGCAGACATCTTGCTTAGTTCTTCAACTTGAGAACTTTTAACTGGGGACACCACGGGTTGAACTTGACACTTGGCACAATTTTTACTCCATCCTAAGGCATTGCCAAAATTAGAAACACTATCACTGACTTCAGTGGCTTATTACATTAAAAAAAAATCAGAGAAGATAATTTGCCACTGGGTAATTGGATGTGCTTACCTAATCACTATGCACTTTAATGGCCATTTGGTCATTGCCAAAACTAGCGTATTCGTCAATGGGGATGTTAAGGATAGTGACCTTTCCACAGATTGTAACTTGCCTGAAGCATTGCACTTGGCTGCAGCAAGAGTCTCTTAATTTTGTCTGCTCATTTAGATGGAAAAAATGGAGAAGATTTAAGGCTGCTCTTAATAGCAAAGCTGCTGTGTGAGGGAAACATATTCTTACATGTTTACTGACTCAGAAGTGCAAGAATTATTCAAGACTAGGAGGTGGGGAAATATTTCATCAGCAATATCTTTAGAAGAAGAAAGTGACACTTTAAGAAATTATTATTGAGTAGTTACTGTAATGATTTCTTCTCCTATCCTTAGTCCAGCAATTGTTAAAAAAGTGAGCTCAAAATGCTCATGGTTTTTGTGAGTTTTTAGTAGTGCCAAAAGCCCACCACCCACTTTGGGGCATTTCTCACCCAAGCATTCTGAATATCTTTTTTTTTTTTGTCTGCATTTTCATTATTTCTCGCTTGCCTTCCATTATAATATCATATAGCCAAATCTGGCTGGTTACACAGAATTATGGTATTATTAGAGTTGTGAGCCTTGTGACTTAATAAGTTCTCACACCCTGGTGGGCAGAGAGAAAATGCTATGGCTTAGTACGATTGAAATATGTCCATATGTGGACAATTTGAGGAGCAAGCGTACCATGGAGTTATCCCAGCCTAGAGCAGAAGGGAATCTATTTCACCTTTTCCCCCTCCATATTCCTCCTACATTCTTGCCTCTTATGGGTCTCCTGTTAGTTTATGCCAGCCCCAGAGCAGGTGTTAATTTGCTTCTGTTGGGTCAAACCTGACACATCCACAGTGTCTGAGCTCTAATGCTGGTGAGACAAGGCCCCTGGGATGTTCTCTTGGAGCTAGGAGAGGATATTGAAGGTCACATCTCCTCTTCTGAAGTAAACTGTCCCTCTCTACACTTGAAAAAAGATCCATAACTTCCTATGGCCCCTAGGATGCTCTTTGAAGGACCATGGGATTGCAGTGTGTGTCTGTGTGTCTGTGTATGTGTGAAAGATTCTCCACTAACATTGTTAGTTCTACCCCAAAATGGAAGTAGAGGGGATATACTGCACAGATCTAATCCAAGGAGATTAAGGGGGTACTTAAGCAGAATTATGTGAGCCCCTATGGTATAGTGATTTGCGTGAAGGACTGGAATTGTGGGAGACTAGGATTCAAATCCCTACTTGGCTATGGAAATACATTGGGTGACTTCACACAAGTCATATTCTCCAAGCCTCAAAGGTAGGTAATGGCAAACCACTTCTGAACAAATCTTGCCAAGAAAACCCGATGATGGTTTATCTTAGGGTTTCCATAAATTGGAAATGATTTGAAAGCATACAACAATAACTGCATTATGCTCGTGTGTATGCCACAGGAAGCCTAAGTTATTTTGCTGCCAAGACAAAGGACAAAATTCTGTGTAATGAAACTGGACAAGCAGGTCAACTTAACATAAAGATCAGAAACTGAATAGTATTTTTGGCCATACATGATAGAAGCAGAATACAATATAAGGGAGAGGACAATGTGGCACATAAAGAGCTCTGTCTTTCAAGGGAAGAAAAGGGCCACAAAACTCAAGAGGTACAGTGAAAGGGTTAGAACTACTGTCTCCCAGCATCTGCCATGTGAGGCGGTTGCTTCACTCAGAATAACAGTAGCTCATTCTCTGTATACAGGTAGACAAAATCCAAAGATCCAAGATGAATTTTGGCAGTGCGATTAACATTCTGCGGGCAGGAGGCTAGATTAGGGGTTCAGAAGACACTGCTTGGAACACAGCTTCAGTCCTTCAGAAGAAAGTCTAGTCCTTCATCAGAGGTCTGTTGGCTCTGGATAATTGAATCATACGGCTGGAAGACACCAGAGGGGCCATCCAATCCAACCTCATTCTACCATGCAGAAATACACAGTCAAAGCACTCCAAACAGATTATCATTTAGACCCTGTTTAAAAACTTCCAAGGAAGCAGACTCCATCACACTTTGAGGAAGAATATTCCATTGTTAAATAGCATTTACCATCAGAAAGTTCTTCCCAATGTTTAGGTAGAATCTTTCCCCCCCTTACACTTTGTATCCATTAATCTGTGTCCTAGTCTCTACAGCAGCAGAAAACAAGCTTGCTTCATCTTCATTATGCCATCCTTTCAAATATTTAAATGGGTATCATACCACCTCTTAAGCTTCTCTTCTCCAGGCTAACCAAACCCAGCTCCCTAAGCCACTCCTCATGGAGCATGATTTCCAGGCCATTTACAATTTTGGTCACTCCCCTCTGGACATATTCCTGCTTTTCAATATCCTTCTTGCATTGTGATGTCCAGAACTGGACACTGTATTCCAGGTAAGGTCTGACCAAAACAGAATAAAGAGTTTCATTGTGCTACAAAAGGAAATCAAAAAGAATGCAAGTTTGTGCTTGGTGCTAGACTTTCCTACCACTCACTACTCACCTACCCCACCACCAATTTAACCTTAGCATCAGCAAGTGCATTTATCCACACTGTAATGTTGTGAGTGTATTTCATTTCCTTTGGTATAAATTAGAGCAACTCCTCTGAAGTCCATGAAATAGCTCAAGATTTATGCTGGTGTCATTAAAGGCACAACTGGCCCATTATGATTTCATTATGGTGATACATGTGGTGCTGTAGGAGACCCAATTAAAAACTATCACTGCTTATAGGCTAAAAAGACAAATGCTTATAAGATTTACCCAGCTGCTCTAAGGGGATTGGAAACCTCAATGCTGGTAAAAAATTGTGTTGATTTTTTTTCTTTTGTTGTAATTTCCTTTCTCTGAGGTGGTCAAAGCTCCAAAAGAGATGAGGAAAGGATGATTGCTGGATCATCATGAAAGGCTCAGGAAGGATGCTAGCTTAGTAAGAGAACAAGTACTTCCTTGGGAGAGCATCTCTGTTTCACCCATGGTACTTATAGGTGAAAAATGTTAGATCTCACAAGGATGGAGAACCTATGGTTCTCCAGATGTTGATGGCCTACTGATTCCATCATTCCTCACCATTGGACAGCCTGGCTGGGTTTAGATGGCTATTCAAAGTCCAAACACAACTGAAGGCTTCAGGGCAGAGGTAGCAGATAGTGTGAAAAGATTTTCTCCCTGCCCGAGACCTTTAAAAGCTACAATGTCTTGAACTAGCAAACTAAGCTAGATTCTATAGCAGATTATAAACTGAACAAGGAGGGGGCTTGCCCCAAAATGGGAGGAGTGTCTCCAGGCAAGACTGCAATCCTCCTGTGATTCAATGTAGAAATACTCTGACTGTCACCATTTCCACACTACAATGTTAAGAGTGCTTTAGTCCACTTTCAGCATCCTATGGAATCCTGGGATTTGTAGTTTAGCGAGGGACATGTAGAATTCTCAGCCAGAGAGTTCTTTGGTGTCAGTAAACTACAAACCCCAGAATTCCACAGGATGTTGAAAGTGGACTAAAGCACTCTTAACATTGTAGTGTGGAAATGGGCTTTCCATATTGTTATAAGAACCTAACAAATATCTTTCCCTCCATTCTTTGATGCCTTCTAAACCTTCTAATATAGCAGAACTGATTGACCTGGGCAGATTTTGCCAGCCTTTTCACTGTTCTAACTGGCTTCATGCAAATCTTAGGCCCTTTCTGCATGACAACAGTGTCCCAGCATGGGATGCAAGAGAAGTGGGACTGTGACAATGCTTCCACATAATGTTGTTGCAGTCCTGCCATTCTCGCATCACCAGCCAGCACAATCACAGGCTATATCATTGATGGAGAAACTCTGTCAATGACCCCCAATTGCACAAAGCTTTCATTGCAGCTGGCCATGCAGAAGGGCCTGTAGCATGATCTACATCAGTGGTTCTCAACCTGTGGGTCCCCAGATGTTCGTGGACTTCAGCTCCCAGAAGCCCTGAGCATTGACCATAGTAGCTGGGGCTTCTGGGAGCTGAAGTCCACGAACATCTGGGGACCCACAGGTTGAGAACCACTGATCTACATGCTTCCTTCCCTACTGCAGCATGGGAAGAAGGCCAGCTGCAGTCCAGAAGGACAGTGTGTGTCCCTTGCACTCCCTTCTGCAGGTGGCCGGTTGCAAGCAGAGAGGAGAATTGGGAACATGCTCCCATCCCTCCAGAGGCACTGCCAGGATTTTGATGGGACAATGTGTGAGAGCATCATCATGCAGAAAAGGCCTTACAATCATAGACTCATGAAGTTGGAGAGGATTTCAAAGGCCATCTAATCCAATTACCTGCCATGCAACTAAAGCGCTCCTTAGAGATGGCCATTCAATCTATTTTTAAAACCTCCCAAAGGAAGAGATTCCCTCCAAGAACATCTATTCCACTGTTGAACAGCTCTTATAATCAAGAACTTCTTTCTAATGTTCAGATGGAATTTCTTTTCTTGTAATTTGAATCCATTGGTATATGTTCTAGTCTCTAAAGCAGCAAAAAACAAGCTTGCTCCATCATCCCCTCAGATTTTTAAAGGTGACTATCACATCACCATTTAATCTTCTCATCTCCAAGCTAAACCAAACTAAAACCAAGTTGTCTTGGCCTAGGTCCTTCTATATTAACCTAATCTGCCAGAGACCCTTTCTTTTTCAACCATATTTTTGGTAATTTCTGCCCTACACTCTTATAGCGCTATTATTCCACTTTCTTTCTTTCTTTTAAGGAACACAGAACTTCCAACATTTATTGTAACACCGCTGCTTTAAGTGTGTTTTATATCTAAATGTTTATAAACAGCACACCTTTCTTCTCTCTCTCTCTCTTTCAATTCATTCAGTCTCTCTCGTACACCCAGTTTCTCAGTTCTCTCTCCCACAGAGCTCTTCAAATCTCCAACTTCCCTCAAACACACCACAAATCACACTCCCCCTTCAATCACTCCCCAGGCAGCTAAAAACTGTTATTTCCTCTTTCCATCAGCCCCTCCCCTGGGCTATCCAAGGTTCCATTTCACCAGCTTAAACACTCTCAGTTGCCAAGGAGGCTCTGTTATCAAGACCCCTTCCCACCAGGTTCGTCACAAGACCCCCTTTACTCTTTCATTGCCTTGCTGAGACCTCTAAACAGGTCTCCTCAAAAGCAATGAGGATTCACAAAAGAACATTCACTATACTATTCAACACATACTTACCATCACTATATCTATCAACATGCATTTTATTCTACTTTCAACATCCTGCAGAATTCTGGGGTTTGTTATTGAGGCCAAAGAGCTCTCTGGCTGAGAATTCTAAATGCCTCTCCCTAGACTGCAAACCCCAGAATTCCATAGGATGTTGAAAGCAGAATAGTAGTAAAGTATAGAGCAGAAATGGCCTTAGTCAGTACATTTGTCATAATCTTAACTATATATTTTTTAAAGGATAGTATTCACATACTTGTTACTGGAATGTAGTTAAAGTGTTGCCCCCTCATTTTGCTGCTGGATTTATGTGAAGTAAAATTAGGTACATTTTATCAGTGGCTTTGGCAATGGTCCAGTTTGGATGCTAGAGGATGTCTACCATCTTGCTTTTCCTGAATGTCCTTGGGAGTGATGCTGTGGGTGGATGATGCTATTGGAAAAGTAGCAACCTATGAAGAGGCTGACTCAGCCCCAAAGAGTGCAAGAGGAGTTTGCTGTTCTGGTACAGAAAATCTGAACCAAATTTTCTTTATAGAGAAGTTTCTGCTCAGTGTCCCATGTGGGGAACTTTGCGCTTAAAGAGGTCAGCTTCTCCCGGTATTTCCAGAGGGAGGGAGAAACTGGGGGGATTTTGAGAGTTCTGCCTGTGCAGCAGGGAAGGCAAGCCACAGTCAAGCCCTTCCATATGGTACGTGGGATGGGAGAAAGCTCTATATACAATAGTAATTCCAGTTTGGAGTTTTCCAAAGAAAGAAAAAAGATTCCTCTTTCATTAAGCCTTGTTAGATATGAAACCACTGCACATTATAAGCGAATTACACTCTGTCATGTACTAAAGTGATAGACTGAAATAAAAAAAAAGACAGGAACCTTTGTAACATACCATAGTGCAATAACCCATTTTTAATGCTGTCATCATACAGTAGAGTCACAGGTAGTGACAATTCTAAGAAAGAAAGAAAGAAAGAAAGAAAGAAAGAAAGAAAGAAAGAAAACAGCATTGAGTTAGTATTTAAATCTGGGCTTGATTGTACCCATTGCTTTATATGCTGAAATTCAGTCTGACCAAGAATAACTAATTATTTTTAATTTTATGATAGTATTTATTTATTTATTTACCATTCAGGCTCTTCTTGCTTAGGGATGGGAACTATGCCTCTCTCGAAAGCAGGTTCAAGCACTTGCTTACCTTTTCCTTTACTGATATTTTGGCATCCTTGATTTTTTTCTTTTAATTTCAGCTTATGTTGCATCTCATTGTTACTGACAGTTGGCCAAAGGGCAAACCCTAGTCCATTTCATGACTGTTGAGAATTCTTAACTAAAGACCTGAAGACTTTAGCTTTTGCGAAATCTGATTTTCACACTCAGTGCCATAGCGTATTGGCCTGCATGGCACTAGCAATTTGACTATTAACAATCCAGGTTAGAAGACCTTTCACATCTACTTCTATATATCAGCAAAAAGGAGTGTTTCTAGAGCAAGCGTTGGTAAAAGGCTGCCTGTGGACAGCACGTGGCCCCCAGGGGTCAAACATGGGCCCCAGATCAACTTATTATGATACATGGCCACCCCAGCACAACTGCTATATACACAGAAGTGGAAGAACACAAGTTTCTGACAAAAGAGGACTGGCTGATAATAAAATGGTTGGACTTTCCTGAAATGAATAAATTGACAACATTGTTAAGAGGAAAATCAGTCATGAATTTTTTCAAAAGACTACAACACTTTGATAGGCTTTTTTGCAAAAAAAGAAAAAAGAAAAAAGAAAAAAGAATGCAACATGTTGACTGTAGGTTTTGACAATTGTATATTTGGGAAAGTAGCAATTGAAGCATTTGAAAAGTATTTGTAGTTAGAGAATTTATTTTATAGAGTTTTTTTACAATCTGCATTAGGAAAGCTGGAAACCAATATGTTTTTTTTTCTTAGTATTCTCATTGGTGTTAGAATTTAGCATTTCTTTCCCCACAGGGCCAGCATGGTATAGTGGTTTGAATGTTGGAGTACTACCCGGGAGACCAGGGTTTAATTCCCTGCTTGCCTACGGAAACCGACTGGGTGATCTTGGGTGTGTCTCACACACTCTCAGCCACTGAAAACCCCATGATAGGCTCACCTTAGGGTGACCATAAGTCAGAAATGACTTGAAGGTGTACAGCAATAATACATTTTATTTTTTTTAAAAAAAAATGTTATTTCTTTTTCTTTTTTCTTTGTTGTATTTTTTTTCTTTGTTTCATTTACATGTATTTTCAAAATTCTCAATTAATTTGGGGAAAAAACGGACCCAAAATGTTCTCAAACACCCTTTAGGAAGTGAACAGGAAATCACTTTCTATTGTTCAGGCCTCTTCTGAGCCAAAAATGGCTTGAGTGATCAAAATGTCCCTGTACCCCCAGAGGGCTTGAGGCAGAGGGTTTTGGGGCCCTCCAAGGTCCTCAGGGGGGCTAATTCAACCCCCTAATCTCTGAAAGCTGTCCATTTTGATGTAGGGTTTAGCGATCTTCACACAAAGAAGTGAAAAATAAACCAAAAGACCTATTTTCTTGTTATTGCTGGAGATTCCACAAGGTGTGACTCATTCTTTTGGTTGCCAAATGTAGGCAATTTCTTCAGAACGCACCTCACTATTGGGAGTTAAAAGCAATATTCACTAGGGAAATAGTATTGTCTGTTATTTGCTTCCTAGTTGAAAAATAGTTTCCCAACAATTTTGAAAACCCATTTAGAAGGAAAAAAAATAAAAGCAGTAAGGCATTTTTCTCCCACTATTTGAATGTCCCAAAGTGTTCTAGAAGATTTGTTCTGTGCAGAAGGACATTTTTGTGTGTGCAGAAACCGCACATGTCTTTCTGCATGGAAGAATTCTCCTCTAAAATTCAGAATAAATACAGGTGGTATACCATGCAGAAATACTCATTTTCTCCTAGAGCAGGAGGGAAAAAAACCTTACAGTAATTATTTGTCTTTGCATACAGAAAGGAAATGGTTGGGTTTTAACATTTCTGGTATTCATATATTACTCATCTTACTTTCTTCAACATGCAAGCAGCAGAACACCTCTTCCTGCTTCTCTGTGTTATTACTTTCCCTTCCTCACATTAAATGTAACTTCTTTAAAGAGGAGAGGTTCCTATTTGGCTGAAGGCTATCCTCACAAGCTTCTTGCCTTATTTCCCAGGGTTCTTGCTCATGTTAATGTTTTAAATGCTTTTAAAAAATAATGTGATTTTTGTACTTCTTAAAAACTTTTAAAAACTGCAGATTAATGTGCAGTGGGATAGAATTTACCTATGAAGTAATAGAACACATGCAAAACTGGAACAGACTGGAAATAACATTTATTCATCTATCTACAACATCTATCTTTCACCTATCTACAACAGGGACAAAGTGCTCTATGTGGACATACATACCACCTACTCTGTGTGGACCACCAGTAAGGCAGTATTGGCCGGTACAAAATCCTTAAGACCAAAGGCGATAACACTTAAAGGAAGGACATGAAGGAGGAAACCAACTAAATAAAGTTGAAAGCAGGGTATTTGTGTGTCTCTGGGTGGCGTGTGTGTGTGCGTGTGCATGTGTGTGTGTGTATAATCTCACCAAGTACTTAAAAACAGGTTGGCATGTAGACTGCATGCAGTTGTTGAGAAGGTAAGACGAAGAGGCCTGAATTTCACACACTGCCTCAAAAACATCACCAAATCCTTGGCTGCAGGTATCTAGTAAACAAAATAATCAGGTAAAGCCAGTCATCCATCAAGTACTTTTTTTTTTTTTTAATAGAAATCCATGATTGAGGTGTCAAGCCTTTCAGTGAGGCAGGGAACATTTTCTGAGAATATACTTCATTCTAAGCTCTCCAGACAGTTGTTCTTCAGTAAAGCTCAGCATCTGCCCACTATCTAGTTTTGCAATAAATAGAACCTGGAATGTAATTCTACAAGAATTGTTTATTCGTCTTCACCATAGGGATTTCACATGTACTGCTGAAATTCTAGATAGCATGTTGACAAGTGGCTTATTTCTTTTTGACTTCCTCATCATTTCTAAAATGTATTTTATTAAGACTTCAGGACTTAGAATTAATTATGTACGATACTGGAATTACTGCACAGTGTCCAAACAGAAGAGATTAAACTAACAAGATCTTTTGACTGATTTATGTTGTCAAATGCATTTCAGTAAAAACAAGGAAGGCTCTGAAGGAGAACCTAATGTGACTAATACCATGTCAGTCAATTGGACAAGCTACATATTGCTTGCTAATTTCTTTTCCTGTTAAAGATGCCATAATATGCAATATTATTATTTTTTTCAATTTAAGCAATGTTCTCCACAGAGTTTTCTTTTGCGAGATGGAAAACTAAGCATGTTCAGATCATTCTAAATTTAGGTTGGTGTCAGTTTTACATGTGTTCATTCATAAATCAGTTCTGCCAACTTCATTAATCTGTATTTACTTCAAAAGGGGATTGGTTGATAAAATGAATGGACTTAGCTGAAATGGATAAATGAACAATATTGATAAAAGAAAAATCAGTGGCAACATTTTCAAGAAACTGCGAGGCTTTGATAGGCTTTTGCAAGGAAAAAATCCTATAACATGTTGACTGTTAAGTCTGGAAAATGAGTCTACCTGGAAATGTAGCCATTGGAGTGTTTGAGTGGTATTTGTACTAGAGATGTTATTTCATAGATTGATATATAATCTGCAATAGGAAAGCTGGAAACCAACATATATTTCTTTTTCTTTGTGTTTTCATTGTCATTAGTTACTTTTAGTACTTAATATTTAGAGTCTTCTTCCTTTTTTCTTTCTTTGTTCCATTTTTTGTCATTAGTTTGTTGTTGGAATTTGTTACTTTTTTTTCTCTTTTGTTTGCATATATGTATTTTGAAAATGTTTAATAACCTTTACTAAAAAAATTATTTGCTTTGCGAGGGAGCTTGCATGTATATTTGTATTTACTTTGAAATGAAATTTACTGTACAGTATTTGTTCATATGCAATTTAGCTTCAAATGTGGATTTAGCTGAACGTTACTCTGCAAAATTCAGAGATCTGAAAATTCTAAAGAAAAATGGTGTTCAATCTATTCATTCATCTAGGAAGTGTAAGTAAGTCTAGTTCACTTAAAAATGTAGAGTGTGATTCCTGATCAGGTTAATAATATAACTGTTCTAGTTACCTAGCTAAGTAGTGTCTCCTGGCCCAGTCCTCACTGGCATTCTGATTTACCAGGCAGCAGCTGCTCTGTCCTCAATCAGGGCATAGCAAACTGATGTTTCTACCCGTTCCTGTTAGTGATCTTGGTTCAATAACGAGAAGCAAGATCTCTGACATAATTTCTTCTTACATTAGACATCACTCACAAGATGGGGTGGAAATGGCAGTCTGCTGTGTCTTGCTCAGGAGGAGAACAGACCCCATTACTCGCAGTGGCTGCAGCTCAGTAAGGCAGGACTGGGGGACTTTTATGATCCCTATGTATTCCTCATACAATTGAATACATAGAGATTGTAAATATGAATCGGTCATGAAGCATAACTCTAGGCAATGCATTCATAGCTGTGATCGTGACTTCCAATCACAGTCCAAACAAAACTCTCCATGATGACAAGAAAAAATGAGAAACAATAGATTCCTTAAAGTGGGTGGTTGCACTGTATGTGGATGGCACATAAGCAACAGTGGCAACTGGTAAATTTCAAGCCAGCTGAGAATTTCTGATGAACACGAAATTTTTTTAAAAAATAACTTTCTTATTTGGATTTTAAGTACACTTACAAACAGCAATACACTCTCCATTAGTTAAACAAATGCAATTAACTATCACACTAGCCAGTCCCAGTAGACAATTCAATGTTAGATGGGCCAGAGAAGTCCCTTAGTTTACAGCAACCTCCTTAGATGTACAAAATGACTCAACAAAATGACTCCCCCTTGGCCAAAAGATACTCACTTGACAACATTCACCTCATCACTGATACAAGCTTGATGGAACAAGCTTGATGACATAATCCATTTCTCCCATTTGGTGCTAATTTCACATTTGCCTCCTAAAATATTAATAACAAATAGTAAATATCAGCTTTCCTGACTAAGAGAGGTTAATGGTAGCATAGATTTATCACTGGCACAGTTTATTCTCTCACAGAATTGGAATTCACCTAATTCCTTACACCTTACCCCTCCCCCATTTTATGGTTAATGAGCTTTCAATCCATGTGTAGAAATAAAATTCAGTGTTTGGGGGATCATGTAAGTGTCACAATAAAAATGTTATTTCTTACGCAGAAAATTCTGTTTAAAGTCCAAAAATCCCAAGTTCCCAACTGTTCTCTGTTCTGTTCTCTGCATTAAACATTATTTTCTGCACAGAAAATATTTATATGCAATGCTAATATTTTCTACACAGAAAATGCTGTTTTCTGCACAAAAAAGTACCGAATGAAAACTGTGTGCAGATGAATTCTCAACTGTGAGGAGTAGTCTTTGAAAACTGTGCAGCTTTTGAAGATATTATTGTAGCAGGAAGAAAATATGTAAAATTACCCATGATGCCTATGAAAACCAAATTAACAAAGAATTATATTATGAAACAAAGGCCCTTTCCGCACTGGGCTATTAAAACGGTGCAGAGCAACCTCCGATGGAGGTCTTCTGCACCGTGGAGTGGACTGGGGTGGACTACTTTTTGTAGTTCCGCACCTCAGTCTGGTTTGGAGCAATCGGAACTGGTCGTGCAGCGTGCTTTTTAAAAACCTCTTTTAAGAGGTTTTTAAAAAGCACGGAGCATGCAACTCCATGTCACTCCATTGCCGCGCTGCAGTGCAGATTTGCAGGGGCGCACTAGTGCATGCCTGCAGATCTGCCGGGGGTGGGCTTTAGGCTGGCGAGCTTCTCCGGTTGGTGGAGAGCCTCCACCGACCAGAAGCTGCCATTTCGGACACTGAAGCAGTGCAGAGCGACGAGCTCGCACTGCTCCTCATCCCGATGGACTCACCCAGATGCTGAAGAAATATTGTGAGTCCCGTTTTTGCGTGGTTCCTTTCCCACTTGTGGAAAGGGCCAAATATGTTAATCATAAAGCATTTGGCTCTGACTTACTTGTTCTAACAATGCAATAGAATAAATCTCTCAGGAAAAAATTGAAAAGTAGAGTCTCAGACCACAGAAATATTTCATGTTTAATGCAGGAAATATGGGGACAGCCCTTACCTCCATTTGTGAACTGGCCATAAGCAAATGGTTGGTCAATGTAGGAGCAGAAAGCTGAACTAGATAGGCATTTGCATTTTTTCCCTATAAGTTGCCCTTTGTTCAGTGAAAAGGCAAAGTGCATTTGAAGAATTTTAATATATCACCATAAAGCATCCCCGTAGATGTTGGCACATTATATAAGATAAGGAAAGGTACACCCTGTCCTTATGTAATGAATCATTGCACAGATCACGCCTAACCTTCTGCCACTATCTTTAAAAATGGGTGGAAGTTAGTAATTACCCCGAAATGGCAGAGCTGCTGGCATTACTTAGGAAAAAAAGATAAAGATGGATAGATAGATAGATAGATAGATAGATAGATAGATAGGCAGGTAGCATTTGGCAGCAGTCATTTCAGCTTGGAATTCTTTAAGTGGGGAGAAAAGCAATCTGAAATAATTTATTGGGGATCTGTGTGAATGTCAGAAGTTTGTCCAAAGCTGCCACACTTCAAAAGGAGGTAATTTTTTGAATATTTGGATGATCTGTTTCTGAGATATAATGGCATTGAAATTTTTAAGATTTCTTTTTTTCAATTGAACTCTTTCCTTATGTTTAATGGCATATAAATTGTGGTTCTATAATCAAAGCTAGTCAGATAAAAGTCTAGTGCTGAGGCTAATCTTTTCAGGTTGAAGACAGCAAACCTATTTCTTTGTGAATTATTTGAATATCATACATTAAGAATATGGCCTGTTGGTGAGTCTCTAGAGTAGACCATTGAAAGAGTAGTTGAATGGTGAGTCAGCACTTATAAAGATTCCATTGATGTAATGGATCAACTCTAATTAGGACTAACAATTGGTGTGTGTCTATTTTATTCTATCTGTAGTGCTATTGCTGTGTGCCTTCACATTGTTTCCAACATATGGCAACCCTAAGGCAAATGTATCACAGGGTTTTCTGGGGCTGAAAGTGTGTGATGTCTCCAAGGCCATCCAGGGGGTTTCCATGCCCAAGTGGGGAACTAAACCCTAGTCTTCAGGGTCATAGTCCAATGCTCAGACCACTAGGCCACACTGGCTACAGTAAGAAAATGAACCTAATGACTGCAGTTGATTTACATGACTTTAAATCAAGTACTGAATACATCAGAATAATTTATTATGTTGTATACATATGCTCAGTTATTAGTCAAAACTGGGAGTGTGGTCAAGAAATCAGAAGAAGACTAGAGCCCTTTCCACAGCTTACCAGATCCTGGTGGTGTCCCACGGGGATCTCAGTAGAGCCTCTCCCAGGTGGCGAGTGCAACAGCAGTGCTCTCCTCTGCACCAGCTGCCTGCAGGAATGCAGGAGGTGCAATGGACACATCTCTTGCTTCCACAGTGCAGCCAGGCACTGTCCCAGGCTGTGCTGAGGCAGGAAGTGCAGCCATTGTTCTTCCTGATGCTCTGCACACCAGGTAAGTGCATTAGGGGAGTGGAAGGGCTGCGCAAGCGCTGGTCATTGATGGGGAGAACCCATCAATGATTTGCAGTGCGGTCACAAAGCCTGGGGATGGGAGAACAACAGGATCCAGATGATATCATGCAGAACCGCTGTCCTGTCCTCCCATCCCCAACGCGGGATGACAACGTCCGCGGAAAGGGCCTAAGACTTGAAAGGGCAGCCATGAAGGAACTAGATAAATTCTCAAGGGTAGAGATATATCAACAGGTACCAAAGTTAGAATCATGTATTCCCAGTTTCTGTGTATGGTTGTGAAAGCTGGACAGTGAAAACACCTGACAAGGAGAAAATCAATATGTTTGAAATATTGTTCTGGAGGAGAGTTCTACAGATAACATAGGCTGATACAAAAGACAAGTAAATGGGTCTTAGATCAAATCAGGCTTGAACTCTTTCAGTAGGAACCATGGTGACTTAACTGAGTAATTTGGACATACCATGAGACAGCATGACTCACTGATAAAGTGAATGACAGTAGGAAAAGAGATAGACTGCATTACAGGTGGCTTGATTCCATCAGAGAAGCCACTGAATTTGCAAAACCTGAATAGGTCAGTTGAGGACCAAGGTCTCTCATTCATAGGGTTGCCATATGAGTTGCCTTGATAGCAAATAACAACACATGGGCAAGGAAAACTTTGTGTAGAACAACAACCACAACAGGCCTCTAAAACACTGTACTGAACAACCGCTAAAAGGTGAATACTACTGTATGTTGAACGAATGGCACAAGATGATGAAACTTATCAAAATGAGACATTATTGAATGACCACTGTGTGTCTTGCTCTCTCCATTGGTTCTTGTTACATGTTTTGAGCCTAATCTGATTGCTAGTCCCATTGAATCAATTGACTTTCTGTAAGGGTTGCTACAAATTCCCATTGATTCAATGGGACTATGAATTGGTTTTAACTATAAGTATCCTGTTTAGTCAAAATCTATTTCTGTCAGTCTGTTACTTCTTTAAAAATACATATTTGTTTACTCTTTTGATTATGTGTGAGTTGTTGTGTGGCATTCATTTCCTAATTGCTGTTTGGCATCACATGCTCAAATATATAATAAATGTCTACATTATTCTTGTACACATAAACAGATTTCACTCATTGCAATGGTTCAAGATTCCACCTTGAATTCAGTGCTGGGAAAAAGGTGGGATCTAAATTAGACAAAGAAACAAACAGATTTCAGTGGTTCAGTTATATTAGCTGTGTACTTCTTAAAACTTTGTTTTTTTCAAGCAACTATGGCCTTTTCCACACCGGGTGAAGGAATCTCCCTGCGCCGCTACTTACCGGACCTTTTGGCTCCCCAGTCCGGTCCACAGCACTCCGGAGCAGTGTGTGCTCGTCAATACACACTGCTCCGGCGTCCCAAATGGCGGCTTCCGGTTGGTTGAGGGTCTCGACCAACCGCTGAAGCTCGCCAGCCTAAAGCCCACCCCCAGGCAGATTGCAGGCTCACATTGGTGCGAGCCTGCGAATCTGCATAAGGGGGCAGGCTTGCAGTGGCGCGCTACGTGCTTTTGAAAGACTGAAAGAAACAGGTCTTTCAAAAGTACGCTGGAGGACCAGTTGGGGTCGTTCCAGACCAGACTGAGGTATGGATCTACCTTAAATAGGTCTGACCCAGTCCAGTCTGAGGTGCAGACCTCCTCCTTGGAGGACGGACTGCACCGTTTCGAAAACCCCACGTGACAAAGGGCTATGACCCTCATTGAGTGTCATTTTTTGAAACAGAAATCTAAAATGCCACAAAATGAGCACAACATGATGATATTGTTATTCTGCAATGAAAGCAGCAATTTCATTTGCGTGCTCTCTTTTTTTCCCCTTGCATGTAGCTGCTTCCCACACACACATCATCTTTGTTAAACTGGTAAAAATGAGAGATAAGCTATTTTTTGCTGCAGTATAGAAGCGACTAACACAGAGGAAACACTTCTGTTCTTTTATTACTTCAGTGTGAATGTATCCATTGGGTAAGTGCTGTTGTTGTGGTATGTGTGTTTTCATTAAAATCTCTTTTGTATTGACTGGCAGACTGAAATTTTAAAAATTTAATACACTGTCTTCTCACCCTAGGCCCCTTTCTAAGCTGTAAGAATTCTCAGAACAGAGGGCTGTTGTTCTCTTTTTTAATACACCATTATCAGTTTCATTAAAGCAAGACTTGTTTTGTCTTGTTTCTTCTGGATCCTGTGAGGAAACTATTGCATTGATTTTGCAGGAAAGGCATACTAAGATTGGTAGCCTGTAGTGTGTACTTGTAATGTGGAAGCATTGATGCTGCTCTTCTACATGCTTGGGGTTGAATCCTTGGGGTGCATATTTCTGGCCCTTCTATCTTTCCAGTTCTTCCATTTTCTCAAGAAGGGTAATTGTTGAGGATTCCATTGGCATTTTTGACCTTCCTCAAATCTAGGAGGGCCCCATCCTGACACACTTGGTCCCACAAAAAAAGTATTTCTTTCCTCTTCAGTTGTAAATCATGCTTTACACAAAACACTAGTGGATACAATTAGCTACCCATACATATTTTTGGTCCCCCCAAACTTATTTTAATCTTTAAAAGGCCTTCTTAGAAATAGGAAGTGACCAGCTGCAGAGCTTTGTAAGGGCACAACTATCATTTGGGTTGACAAGGTTTTTTGAAGTCTGGGTCGGGATTTAGGGTGCTGCAAGCATACCCTTCAACTATCCTGATTTGGCAGGGACAGTCCTGATCAAGGCCATTTCCGCACTATACTCTTATAGCATGATGATTCCACTTTCAACATCCGATGGAATCCTGAGGTTTGCAATTCAGAGAGGGGCTGGCAGGCCCCTCTCTAAACTGCAAACCCCAGGATTCCATAGGATGTCGAAAGTGGAATCACTGCACTGTAAGAGTGTAGTGCAGAAATAGCCTAACTCTCTGCTGTCCCACTTTTTCAACTGCTTTTAAAATGTCTCAATTTCCCTGTACTTCCCCCACCTCCCCCCTCTCTCCTTAGCTAACTTTCATTGCTGAAAATTGAACTCAAAGTATAAAAGTTTTCATTCATGTTAGCAGTGGGGAGAGGAGAAGGCAAAGGCCTGCCCTTCCCAGTAGGCTCAGGCAAAATCAAACCGCTGCAGCCCCTCTTAGCTTGTGTGCGCATCTTCATTACTAACTATTCCCATCTTGACCACACCTTGATGTTGCTTGGCCATGTGTGTCCCAGTTTTCACCTGTGAAATGTTGGGCATTATGTGTATGCAACACAGAAGACTCGCTTTCCTCAACACCCATATTACCCCCATATGATTGAAATGGCTTCTGGGTCTGTTCAGCAAACCTCATGGGGAAATCAGTCAGGCTTGGCATCAGGAATCCAAGCTTCATTAATTAATGGGGCACTTGCTCTTGGTTCTTTCATCTCTGCTAATCTCAAGGGAGCCTGACTTAATTGACCTACAATTAAAGTTAATTAACCCAGTTTGCTTCTTCCCCAACCCGGAGAGCCCCCTCCTCAACTTGCATGTTTGGACAGCTACTTATTCCATATGTGCTGACTTTTGACAACTGATTTAATTTGGAAAATTAATTCTTATAATGCCAACCATTCAGATTTATACTGCATTGGGGCTCACTGTTGCTGACTCTGGCCATGAGATAAGCCCATTGGAGGACAGAAACAGTCCAGAAGTTTTGCTGACTTAAGCAAATGACAAGATGTCCCATTCTTCTCATTCCTTATACAGAAGATAGTTGGACTGCAGTTGAAACTTACTTCAGTGCTTGCAACAGAACAGTCACTCATATATGTCTAAGGTAGTAGGCTAATTCAGAGGGCCTAGGACAGAATGAGAGCCAGTGTGATGTAATAGTATAAACATTGGGCTACAACTCTGGAGAACAAGGCTTGATTCCCCTTGGCCATGGAAAACCAATGGGTGACCTTGGGTGAATCACTCAGCCCAGAAAACCTTGTTGATAGGTTCACCTTAGGGTCACCAAAAGTCAGAAATGACTTGGAGGCACACAACAACAAGGACAGAATGACACAACTGGAAAGTTCAGGAAAAACAGTCAGAGGCTTGAACTCTTGGCTCCTATCTTCTACTGTCTAAGACAGTCCTCAGCTCTGCCTAATGGTAGAGCCAGGCCTACCAGAGGACAGTTGTCCAATGGCCTTCTCAGAGTTGGAGTTGATCCAGTTTGGCAGCTAGAAAGACATTCAATAGGAATTTTTGGATATCTGCTATTGTCATACTGGAGTTCATGCCAGCCTCCCAAGGTTGACTCTCATCCTTGAAAAGGCTGGTAATTCCTCCAGCGTTATTAATTCTTGCTGCCACCACCCACTGAATTTTGAATTAACTGAACAGCACAATGGGACACTGTTCAGTGAATTGCCAATCCCTGTGTTTAAGGACCTCTCCCTCCCTCTCACCTCCCCCCTTCTGAGTGAGAGAAGTCCTATCTAGCATGTGCAGAAGGATGGCGTGGGAATGGAGAGAAACAGAGGTTTTACAGAAAGTATTTATTCAAGGCATGCAAATAAACAAGACAATAATACACATGAGAGGCTGCCCCCTCCCAGGCACACTTAAGTTACAAGTAGTTACAAAAACAGATATAAAAGCACAGATACATTCTTTAGATCAGCCAACTCCAAAATAATTAAAGCCTAACTTGGCTAACTACTTTATTCTAGTACTCACAGATGTTCATAGGCTTCGATCTTCTAAGAGAGAAGAGAGGAGCCAGGAGGCGGGGCATGCCTGCAGCCTCCGACTGGCACAGATCTAATCTCTCGGAGGTATCCCTTTGTTCTCTCTCTGTTCTTCTCTCGGCCACATGGCTTCCTCAGAAGTTTTATAACTTCTCCCAAGAAGCATCTCGAAGCATCTCCAAGATGCCCACCTCTTCCCTTGTGGTTGGTCAGTTCTCACCCTCTGATCTATGATGCTGACCCACACTAAATGTAATCTAATCCCAACACCTCATTAACCCTTGGTTTACCTGAAGAGGGAACTATCCCCCTTTAGCTAAGCTTAGATAATGGGAAGCCCCATTATCACAGCTATTGATGTACTTGTCTACAGTTCTTGAAAGATCATTCTACAGTGACTGGCAGATGTGCTGAAGATGTCTCATGTTGACTTTCTCTATACATCTTCCCCAGAAACATAAATCATAGAATCATAGAATCATAGAATCATAGAATCATAGAAATGTAGAGTTGGAAGAGACCACAAGGGCCATCCAGTCCAACCCCCTGCCATGCAGGAAAACCCTCAAAGCACTCCCGACAAGTGGCCATTCAGCCTCCGCTTAAAAACCTCCAAAGAAGGAGACTCCACCACACTCTGTGGCAGCACATTCCACTGCCGGACAGCCCTGACTGTCAGGAAATTCCTCCTGAGGTTCAGGTGGAATCTCCCCTCCTGCAGCTTGCATCCATTGCTCCTTGTCCTGGTCTCAAGAGCAGGAGAAAACAAGCCCACTCCCTCCTCGACATGACATCCCTTCAAATATTTAAACATGGCTATCATGCCCCCTCTCAACCTTCTCTTCTGCAGACTAAACATACCCAGCTCTCTAAGTCTGTCCTCATAGGGCATGGCTTCCAGGCCCCTCACCATTTTGGTTGCCCTCCTCTGGACCTGCTCCGGCTTATCCATATCCTTCTTGAATTGGGGTGCCCAGAACTGGACACAGTATTCAAGATGAGGTCTAACCAATGCAGAATAGAGTGGTACCAATACCTCCCTCGATCTAGACACCATACTCCTATTTATGCAACCAAGAATTGCGTTGGCCTTCTTGGCTGCCGCATCACACTGCTGACTCGTGTTCAGCTTGTGGTCTATGAAGACTCCTAGATCCCTTTCACACGTACTGTTAGCCAGCCACGTGTCCCCCATCCTATATTTCTGCATACCATTTTTTCTGCCTAAGTGTAGGACCTTACATTTCTCTCTGTTGAAGTTCATTTTGTTAGCCTTGGCCCAGCTCTCCAATCTGTCCAGGTCCTTTTGAATTTTGATCCTGTCATCAGGCGTATTAGCAACCCCTCCCAATTTGGTGTCATCTGCAAATTTGATCAGCGTGCTCTCTATTCCTTCATCCAAGTCATTAATGAAGATATTGAACAGCACCGGGCCCAGGACAGAACCCTGTGGCACCCCACTAGTCACTTCTCTCCAGGATGAGCATCTGCCATTGGTGACCACCCTTTGGGTACGGTCAGTCAACCAGTTACAAATCCACCTGACAGTAGCGCTGTCCAGCCCACATCTTACTAGCTTCTTTGCAAGAATGTCATGGGGAACTTTGTCAAAGGCCTTACTGAAATCAAGATATACTATGTCCACAGCATTCCCTTCATCTATCAAGCAAGTAACTCTATCATAAAAAGAGATAAGATTAGTCTGGCATGACCTATTTTTGAGAAATCCATGTTGACTTTTCGTAATTACGGCATTGTTTTCTAAGTAATTAGAAACTGACTGTTTGATGATCCGCTCCAGGATCTTTCCAGGTACTGATGTCAGGCTGACTGGGCGATAATTATTTGGGTCCTCTTTTTTTCCCTTCTTGAAGATGGGGACAACATTTGCCCTCCTCCAGTCTGCCGGAACTTCTCCGGTCCGCCAAGAGTTTTCAAAGATTATAGCAAGAAGTTCCGCAATGACCTCTGCTAGTTCTTTTAAAATCCTAGGATGCAATTCATCTGGCCCTGGAGACTTGAATTCATCCAGTGTGGCCAGGTATTCCTGTACTACCTCTCTATCTATTCTGTGCTGCATTTCCCCCACTTCCTCACCTGCTCCCCAACTGCCAGGTTGCGTGTTTTTATCCTTTTGGGAAAAAACTGAGGCGAAGAAGGTGTTGAGGAGTTCTGCCTTTTTTCTTCCTCCTGTTATTAATTCACCATCTTCCTTGCGCAGTGACCCTATCGTCTCCTTCTTTTTCCTTTTGCTGCGGACGTATTTAAAAAAGCCCTTTTTATTGTTTTTAATGTCTCTGGCCAGCCTAAGTTCGATCTGTGCTTTAGCCTTTCTGACCTTCTCCCTACATCTCCTGGCTACTTGCTTATAATCTTCTTTGGTGATTTTCCCCTTCTTCCATTTCCTGTACATGTTTTTCTTAATACTTAGCTCAGCTGAGAGCTCTTTAGTCAACCATTCCGGTTTGTTCAGATGCCTTCCATTTTTCCTCCTTAATGGCACAGTTTTAGCCTGTGCCTTCAGTACCTCCCTTTTTAAAGAACTCCCATGCCTCCTGAACTCCTTTCTCATTGACTATTCTTGACCACGGGATTTCAGCCAGCAGCTCCTTCAGTTTACAGAAGTCTGCTTTTTTAAAATCTAAGACGAATGCCTGGCTACACTTGCCTTCTCTTCCCCACTGAATGCCAAATTCTAATAGGGCATGGTCACTCTCTCCTAAAGATCCAACCAGTTCTACGTCATTAACAAGGTCTTCCCTGTTGGTCAGGATCAGATCCAGAATATTTGATCCCCTTGTCGCCTCTTCCACCTTCTGGACCATGAAATTGTCTGCAAGACAAGCAAGAAACTTGCTGGACCTTGCCGCCTTTGTAGAGTTTGACTGCCAACATATATCCAGGTAGTTGAAATCTCCCATTATTACTGTATCTCTCCTTTTTGAATGTGCAGTCATTTGGTCTATGAAAGCGCCATCAAGGTCCTCAGTCTGGCCTGGAGGTCTGTAGTAAACCCCCACTATAATATCCCTATTGTTTCTCGCTCCCTTAATTCTTACCCAGATGCTCTCGACCTGGCTTCCGGTGTTCAAGTCATGGATCTCTTCACAGGTGAAAACATCCTTGACATATAAGGCTCCTCCTCCTCCTTTCTTATTTGGTCTATTTCTACAAAATAGGCTATACCCCTCTATTCCTACATTCCAATCGTGAGACTCATCCCACCAGGTCTCAGTGACGCCTATCAAATCATATTTATTTTGCTGTACTAGGAGTTCAAATTCATCTTGTTTGTTTCCCATACTCCGTGCATTAGTGTAGAGACACTTAAGTCCCCGTGCCCTTCCTGCAAGTCCCATAGCATTTTTTCCACCCCTCCCACGATTGGATGCTATTCCTACTTGGCCAATATCATTTGGGCCTTTTTCCCCTGCACTTGCCGAGTCCTTGTCCTGAATAATCTTGTCTCCCTCCCCAGTTGTACTTAGTTTAAAGCCCTCCTAATCCTCCTTGTGAGACTGTTTGCAAAAACGTTCCTGCCAAGTTTCGTGAGGTGCAGCCCATCCCTTGCCAGAAGCCCATGTTCCTGGAATTTCAAGCCATGATCCAAAAAGCCAAACTGTTGGCGGTGGCAAAATGTGCGGAGCCAGCTCATACCTTGTCAAACCTAAAGGAGAGTAGATAGAAATTTGGCTTCAGATCAGTATTGTTCTTTCTGGCTTGCAACAGCTCTTCAAAGTCTCAGATACAGGTCTTTCCCATTATATTGATCCTTCCAAACAACAAGGATTAGAAATCTGAACAGGTGGTTTTGTGAATGTAAAGCACGGGTGTTACTGCCAAACTTCTATGACCCCTTCACAAAGATGTGGCTCCTCTTTCCCCAGGTGCACAAGCTTGTCTAGAGCTGTTTCTGAACACAACAAGGAATATTTCTAGAGTGCTGAAATTATATGTACACATATGGTTTTTCAGGGTGGGTGGGCATATTTTGAAAATTTTTTGAACTAAAATGAATCTTGCTTTTTGTCAAGAACAGCCAAGTGCCAATGAAATATAATTATTTAGCAGGGGAAAAAATCAAGCCTGGATCATATTTCTGCCTATTTTTCTTTCTCTCTATTTTTTTTCCTATAAGAAAGCACGGATGATCATCATGATGTTGATTAGATGATGGTGTGGAGTCTGGAATGACTATACTGGCCTTTATCTTTAAGAACAAATCAAATCCATAATTTTCACATGAAAAAGCATATTTTTGCATTCCATTTACCATGCCCTTCAAATTTCAGCAAGAGTGAACACCATCCCATTTCTGTGCTTTTCAAAAAATGTGTGCATATTTCCAACACAAAGCTGAAGCATTCCTACTCCAAGGTGGAGTTTGTGTCTCTTCTTTCAAAAAGATGTTTGACAGCACTTCCCAAGAGAAGGACTCGGGCTTTTAAAATTTTTATTAGGCTGCAATATTTGGAATTTTTGAGGCAAGACTCCTTGTCTTTAAGGCAGTGCATTTAATGGTATAAATTTTTTAAGCCACAGCAACAGCAAAGGATGAAGATTGTCGATTTGTTGCACATCATTTGCCAGGGAGAGGACAATGAAGCTTTTGTAAGCTAGATATAGAGGCAGAAGATGTGCTAGCAAACTTTTCCAGGGCAGGTATTAAGGATGATTTGGTATTATATTTATGGGTCTTATATTTAGTGTATAAAATTACAGGATGGGGTTATTGGGAGTTCAAATAAAGAAACACTTAGATAGACCTCATACACCAAGGGTGAATACAGGGGCAAAATTTAATGGTGGCCGAACTAGGTCCTTCCCCCACAGTTTAAGCCCAGCTTTGTCAAACTAAGTGGTATGCAGAAGCAGGCACATATAAACTATAATATGTGCATTTAACAGAGGGGGAAGCTGCTTCACAAAGGGGAAATTTTAATGGAAAACTCTTTCTCTGTGTTTGTGTGTGGAGTTACTTATTCCCTTCCTCACTCATAACATTTTATATTCCCTTACTGTACTGTCTATATTTTGGCACATGCGCACACACTTACACACACACACACACACACACACACACAAGAATGTTCCAGATATATGTACCCTACAGGAAGAAAACTGGCACTGGAGATGTTCAGTGAGAAAACTGGCAAGAAAATGATAACATACCTAAGATATCCCTCCTGCCCAGTCCCTTGCTGACAATCTTCCCCTCCAGTGCTTTCACCCGATACATTTCATAATCTCCAACATTTCACAGATGAAAACTGGGACATATCTGGTCAAGGAACAACAAAGTGTGGTCAAGATGGCAGATGTTATTAATGAGGAAGAGCACACAAGCCAGGGCTGCAGCAGTTTGTTTTTGGTTGAATCTACTGGGAAGGTCAAGATTTTGTCTCTTCTCTCCCCTCTGCTGAGTTAACTGAGTGCAAACTACTTTTGTCCTTTTAATTCAGTTTTCAGCTATGGAAGTAAGCTGAGAAGAAAAGAGGAAAGTGAGAGGAGGTGAGAGAAACCAAGATATTTTAAAAGCAGCTGAAAAAGTGAGGTGCCAGAGAATTGCTTGGGAATGTCCCTGCCAAACAGGGACAGTTTTAGGTGTATGTGCATCATAAAATTAAAAGATGAATTCAATCATCACAGCCTAATGTCAGCAGATCCCCAGTACAGTGAACCTAGTATGTGCATGCTACATTGAAAGAGTGAGGTCCTTTCTTTGGAAGTTGGAGCAGATAGTTCATTGCTCATCCTCTATTTTGTTCTGAAGGCCTATGATCTTTTTCAGTGATAGAGACCTTTTCTTTCCCAGTTGAATCTCTAAATAGTCTCCTTGGCTTTTTGCATGGATAGTCAAGGTCAACAATAGGATAATGATAGTGTCATAAATCTGATGGTTAACCCCAACTGCAAGAGGCTGAACCTACATAAACAGCAGGCTTACCAGGTTCTTGGGGCTTCAGCGGATCTATTCTAGTTGGAATTAACTAAGGGATTTAGGCCATTGCTTCTAAATGTTTAATCAACTTTCCTTCAAGTCATTTCTGACTTATGATGACCCTACATTGAACCTATCACAGGGTTTTCTTGGCAAGATTTGTTCAGAGCAGGTTTGTCTTTGCCTTTGCCTTCTTCTGAGACTGAGAGAGTATGACTTGTTCAAGATCACCCAGTGCATTTCCCTGGCCAAGCAAGGATTCAAATGCTCATCTCCAGAGTCATAGGCCATTTCCACACGGGGGTAAATCCCCGTGCTGGGATGACCGGACACGGAGGTCTCCCACACCGCGGGGTGCGCTAGAGCGGGCAAAAAGGGGGAGGTTCCACACCTCCAACCGCCCTTGCGTGGCTGCGGGGGTGGCGCTGTGAGTTTTATAAAACCCACCTTTCCAAGTGTTTTTTTTTAAAACTTGCCCACACTACTCTGTTGCAGCGTCCTGTGAGGAACTGCAGGGATGTGCTAGCACATCCCTGCAGAGCTGCCCAGGGGTGGGCTTCTGGCTGGCGCGCTGCCCCGATTGGCGGAGCACTGCCGGCAGCCGCTGGCCGCCATTTTGGGCACCGCCAGGCACCGCCAAGTGCCGCAGACACCGCCAAACATGTGGAGCGGCGAAATCGCGCTGCTCCCCACAGGGACAGAGCCTCCCACTTCCAGGTAAGCTCCGTCCCCACGTATGTGGCCCCGTTTCCCCACGTGTCCCCCCTCCTATGTGGAAAGGGCCTTAGTGAGCACTCAGACCACTATACCATGCTGGATCTCATGAATCAGCAAACTGTGACTTTTTAAAATAATGCATAGAATTGATTGTATGGGGGTTAGGGGGGCAAGATCCCCATTAAAGTAGAAAGACTGCAAATATAAATAAAAAATCACTAACTTTTTTTTTAACCTGAGAGAACACTTCTCTAGGAATCTCTAGGACCTCTGCATGACTCTATAGTCAACTTCTGGTGGAAGTTGACCACAGAACTGCACTGGAGAACTTAGAGATTCCTAGAAATAACATATTAATCAAATCTGTAGATGATCAAATCCAAGAAAGGGAAATGAGTGAATGTGGTGGATCAACTCTGTATGTTAAACATATAACTATCCCCCCATCTTACATGTTTTTAGCAGATGAGAAATGGATAGCATTTAAATAAAATCTGATTTCTTCTCTGATGAAAAAGTCCTGCCTTAAGTAAAATATTTCCACCTTCAGTTAAGTATTTCTGTAATCTCTGTGGGCCTTGGTGTTTATTCCTTTGGTTCACTCTGAAAACCATACCGTGGTGAACTATTAATAATGATCAGACACTAACATCTGTTTTTCAGGCTCACATTCTGGTCAGGCAAACTCTTGATAATGTATCATAGTAAGCATGCATTACAGAGAACTGTGCCACTTTGAAGATATACTGTAGTAGTTCATCATCATGGCCCCTTTCCTGTTATGATGTATTACCTCATCAGAAGACAGGCTGACAAGCAGAAATGTGCTTCAAATAGACTTTGTTTAAGCCTGTTTTCAAAATAGCAAACCTGTTGGGATCACAGTGATGACAAGCTCCCGAGGTTTAAGGTGGCATTAAAATTTCAAGAGTTGCTGGTGAGAATCACAGGGCAAGTAAGGAATCTGAAACATTATTTGAGTTCAAAAAAGTCTTCACAAGTTCTTTCGTTTTAAAAAAAGACTTATAAGGGCAACATCCACAACCCAGAGAATTACATGATTAATTTAGCACAGCCTGCAATGATTTTGATGAATACTTTCAGCTGGTACTTTGTTAGTCCCTCTGCATGCCTCCTTTTGGAACTCAAAATGATTTCAAAAGCAAGTACATCCCTAGCAGTTATGGGCAGATGAGGGAAGAGGAGAACAAAGATGTTTAGACAAAGTCACAGCTTTACTGACTACAAGTTAGAGATGGAATGGGTATTCAACAATTTCCTGAATGTGTCTGAAATTAGGTGTTCCCAACCACTTGGGAAACATTGATGGAAAGAAAAACAGCACTTGGAAAGTTCCCACAGTATGTGGGAACACTTGTTGCTGTTCTTGTTGTTGTTATTGTCATTGTCAAATCAGCACAACTTTGTCAGCTCTGTGCAGCCTTAAAAGGTGCACAGTTGGAATATAGCTCAGCGTTCCAAGGCCAGCTTGCATACCTATGCAAATTAAAATTGTGCAGCTTTTTCCTAAGTGTCTGAATGGTTCAACATTGAAAAGGAGAGAACCTTGAAAGCTGAGCCCTAAAGTTGCACACCTTAGCTATGAAAACTATGACTGTTTTCTCCTTTAATTCACTTCATCTCCATCAGGGCTGGTCCTCTCTTACCATCCTCTCATCTGCATCTTCTTCTCAGCTGTTTTTTTCCCCTCCAACTTGCTCCCAAACATTGTGGGCTCTGAGTCTGTGCTTCTCTTCTTTCTTGACCTGCTGCCTCCCTTCTCTGATTCCCTGGTTCCTTCTCATCCTTGCTGATTGGCTTCATCCCTGTACAGGCTACTCCTCCCCTTCCTCTGTTTCTCTTTCTTGGCTGTTCTTTTTTTTTGGGGGGGGGGAGATTTGGTCCCTGAACTCTCTGGGCTCTGCACTTCCCTCTTTCTTGACCTGTCTACCTACTTTGATTCCCTGATTCCTTTCACCCCTGCTAATTTTTTTCATCCACACCAAGGCTGCTTCTCTTTTGCTCCTCCGCTGTTGAAACATAAGCCCTGGGGCAGCACCAATATAGAAAGAGAGCTGTTTCTTTCACGTCCAGGTCCAAAAGACTACTGTTTTTGATTTTCTTCTGGAGAACAGCTTCCACTGTGCTTCACAGTTGTTTGACCACTGGAAAAAAAGACTCCTGAGTTCAAGCCAAGCCACACTCTTCTCCTCTTCCTCCCATGTCCCACAAGGCACACACACACAAATGTTCTATCTGTATAGGGATATAGGTTCCTTGTAGTATGGGTATGCTGAAACTACCATTTTGTGCTACCATTGAAATCTCTTTGTTAGAATAAGAGGTGATGTCTAGATTGTAGCCTATAAATTGTTCTCTTTTTCTAAGTTGTGAAAGGCCTTTCAGACAAAGGTTTACTTGAAATTGAAAGCTTGACCTACCAGATTCAGTGGGATTATGTTTCTGATAAGTATTTGTTGGCTTGCAAGTTTAGCATTTCAGCTCTTAGAACTGTGAAGTTCTACATAGGCAGGCAGACATACACTGAGGAGTGCCTCCTGTTGCTGCACTGCTGAATTTTAGCAAAACTGCAGCAGGAATAAAAAGAAAAGTCCCTCCATTTTTTTAGAACTGCTAATGTTCTGCTGAAGGGCTGAGATAGCAACTGGAAATGGTGTGGGGGGTTTTTTCTTTAAAAACAGGGTTCATGGGGACCCCACATGCCTTCTTTTTGAAAAGTATTTTTTGGAGGGATATGATACTGGTCATGAACACTCTCTCTCTCTCATTCTCTCTCTCTGTATGTGTGTGTATGTGTCTGTGTGTATTTTAATGGAGCTTTTCCACTCTTTGAATGTGTGGCAGCTGAATTCCAGTAGGGCTGTGGTAATTTATGTGACAGGATGATCTTTGGGTGGTGGTGGAAAAATTGCAAGGTTGCATGCAGCCTTTAGCAAACATATTGTTAACCTCTTACGCTACACATACATGCCCTCTTTGACTTAACTAGGGATGGAAAGACCATTCTTTAATATTCGAATATGTGTATGCGTGTGTGTGTGTCCGCATACTAGCGTATATACCTGGTGTTGCCTGGGATTTTATTTTCTCATAGGTGATACTTGTTAGAAAGATTTGATATCCTGTGTCTCTAAATCCCCGAGCTGTCTTGTCCAGTGCCTGTAACTTTTCCCCATCTTTCCCAATCCAATCTGTATTCAGAATTATAAATATACAGGTTGGGTTCCTGAGGGGAATACAGTGTCCTCCTCCTGGCTGCTAGGCCTTGTCTTCATAGCAACCAGCCTATTGAAGACAGACACAGTTGACTGAGGTTGAAGAGCTCTCTGGCTGTGAATTCTAAAGACCCCTCCCTAAACTGCAAACCCCAGGATTCCATAGAATCTTGTCAGGCAGCCAGTCATATGAGGTCTTCACTTGACACAGACAAACAAACTTTGACTTTATATTATATATTATGTATATGTATATGTGTGTGTGTGTGTGTATGTATATATGTGTGTGTGTGTGTATATATATACATACAGATATATATGTATGCTTGTGTGTGTGTGTGTGTGTGTGTGTATTAAAAAAAACATGTTTTTGAAGTTTCAGAAAACCTTCATGAAGAGAAACCTGGACTAAAGAGAACCTATACTAGGGATGGGACGAATCCAGAATTTTCTGAATCCTTGGAAGGTTCTGGGAATCCACGAATCTCACGAATCTAGAATCTTTCAAATCCTTTTTTAAAAAAGAGTTTATCCTTCTTTTCCTTGCTTTTTAATCTTGGGCAAGACACACTCTCTCAGCCTTAGCAAAAGCCTACGCAAAAGCAAACCATCCTCTAAAGAAATCTGGCCAAGACAATTGTCCTAGTTTTGCCTCAGGATCTCTCCAGATTGAAAATGACATGAAGGCCCTTTCTACACAGGCAGGAAAATGTGGATTAATCCCACATTTTCCTGCCTGTGTAAACAGGGCCACATACTACAGTACAGAGATAATCCAAGTCAAAGCTGGCTTTTCTTTACATAGCTCCTTCTGGGATCCTGGGGTTTGTAGTTTGATGATGCACCAGTAAACTTTGTCAGAGAAGGCTGTGACACCTTGTAAATCCCCAAACCCCAGAATTGTGTCTGAAAGAGGTTTGCAAGGCAGCTATGCAAAGGAATGTTTCAGCTATCCTTGAAATCTCAAGCCTGTAGCTTCCAGCCAGATACTGAACTTAAATATGAAATATTCAATTTCAATATCTTAGAATACAAGCCCAGATGCAATTTGTGAAATTCTTAGCAAAGGCCATTATTACTCCAAGGGAAAACCTCACCTACTTACTATCTTCCCTAGTATGTATGATCTCTCAGGTTTTCAGGCGTCCCGGTCTCCAACAATCTATTTAGTTGGTGGATTCGAAAGATTCAGTTTGCCTATTTTAGCACAGGTATTCAGATTCCAGAATCTTGAATCCTTACCCAGGATTCAAGGATCTGAGGATTTGGTTGGCCCATCCCTAACAGTTCAGTTAACATAACATAACATAACATAACATAACATAACATAACATAACATAACAGTTCAGGACTCATTCTAAATAAAATTGTCACACATGGCTTTTTTGCACAGAAAACAGCATTTTCTTTGCAGGAATCAGTATTTTCAGCAAAGGAAATTATATTTCTGTGCAAGAAATATTACTGCTGTTTTCTTTGGCAAAAAAAGTGTGAATTTTGCACAGAATAAGTCCCATACTGCAAACGGTCTTTGAAAATGGAAAATAATAGCTAAAATTACTCACTGCTTTCTTTGAGAAAAAAAATAGCGAAGAATTCCATACCTAAACTCAACATGGGTCAGTTTGGAGGAAACAAATATATGGGCAACTTAGAAAGATACTTTTAAAATAATTTGTTATGGTTAGTCAAATAGATCTCTGGTTACTTAAAAAGTCCATATGCATATGTATCAGAATGCTCTGAGCCATTGTCCTGTGGCTGAAGACACACTCTTCTCCTGTCTACCTCAACCCCCTAAACCAGAGCACAAAGCAGTAAAATGAAGAACAGCATAAGCCATTACTAGAACCTGCATGACATTCATCTCCCACCATTTAGTGAGCTCACATTCTGCAAACATAAGAGGAACTAAAATGTTATTTATATCACAAAAGAAGTGAAGTTACTAGGGATGGGCCAACTGAATCCTTGAATCCTCAGCAAGGATTTGAGATTTACAAATCCAAATCCCTGCACCAAAATTGGCAAATCAAATCTTTCGAATCCACCAACCAAATAGTTTGCTGGAGACCAGGATGCCTGAAAACCTGGGAGACCAAATACACAAGGGGAGCTGGCAAGTAGGTGAGTTTTTCCCTTGGAGTAATAATGGCCTTTTCTAACAATTTCAGAAATTACGTCTGGGGTTGTATTCTAAGATATTGAAATTGAACATTTAATGTTAAATTGAACATTTAATAAGTTCAGTACTATTTTCTGTGCTGAAAATCAATGGCATGTATAAATGCTGGGGTCAGTGGGTCTGACGCCTATCAGAAGTAGTGGGGCAGAGGGTAAGGTCACACAGTCTCATCCAGTGATTGTCACATGTAGGCCAGTGTACCTCTTTCCACAAGAACAGCGCCTGCTTATAAACCTATAGCTAGAATAGGATGAGAAGTGAAATGTCTTGTCATAGTTTCTCATGAGCTCCATGACAAACCACATGTAGCAGAAAGGAAAAATTGTTTTTAAAAATTAGCACCTTCAGGGCCCGCCAAAAGCCTGATTGGCTGGAAGGTACAGTCTTCTTGAGGTTTCAATGACAGCTGAAAGATTCCTTTCCGTAGCTCCCGTGCAAAGCTCTTTCATACACAATAATGGGGTTTGTAGTTTTACTAGGTGTCACAGTCTTCTCTGACAAAGTGTGCTGGTGCATCATCAGACTATAAACCCCAGGATGCCATAAGGAACTATGCAAAGAAAATCCAGTTTTGACTTGGATTATCTCTGTACTGTAGTATGTGGCCCTGTTTACACAGCCAGGAAAAAGTGGGATTAATCCACATTTTCCTGCCTGTGTAGAAAGGGCCTTCATGTCATTTTCAATCTGGGGAGATCCTGAGCCAAAACTAGGACAATTGTCTTGGCCATATTTCTTCAGAGGGAGGTTTGCCTTTGCCAAGGTTTTTGCTAAGTCTGAGAGTGTGTGTCTTGCCGAAGATTACTCTTCTTTCCCTTGTTTTTAAAACCCTTTTTTAAAAAAAGGATTTGAAAGATTCTAGATTTGTGAGATTCGTGGATTCCCACAACCTTCCAGGGATTTGGATCTGGATCTGGATTCGGAAAATTCTGGATTCGTCCCATCTGTAGAAGTTACCCTTTGTTAAATTACCATTGTAATTCAATGTAAGATTTTTTTTAAATACACAAGCATAGCACTATGATTCCGCTTTACTTACAATAGTTCCATCCTATGGAATCCTGGGATTTGCAGTTTAGAATATTTAAAATTCCCTGCCAGAAAAGCTCAAGTGACTTACCAAATTACAAAATCCAGAGATATAGCCAGAGGTGTTAAAACTGTATAAAACTATTATAATTTCTGTAGCATGAAAGAGATTGTAATTCTACTTCAGTTAATGTAAAAGAAATTAGAGGTAACTAGTTACTTATAAGTAGTTGGCTATAGTTATTTAGAAGCCAGCATGGTACAGGTTAGAGCATTAGACTATGACCCTGGAGACCAGGGTTCAACTTCCCACTTGGCCATGAAAACCCATTGGGTGACTTTGGACACATAATATGCTCTCAGCTCTAGAACTTGATGATACATTTGCCTTAGGGTCACCAAAAGTTGGAAGCAACTTGAAGGTACACAACAACAACAACAAAAACAACAACTTGCTTATGAGAAATAATCCTAAGGGAAAGTTGTGCTTCTAGACCTGAAAATGAGGTTTGGGGGCATTTTCATTCCTCTTTATGTAGGTCTATAACAAGCATCACGGGTCACCTTTGCATATGGTGATGGTAGTAGAGAAGGCACAAAATGAGCATTCCCGTTATGGCTGCTGTTTTAGTCTCGCTGAACTCTGTCTGACTTATCTCCAAGTAAACATCCAACCTTCTTTAAAGCACTCAGCCCTTTAAGCAGTTTTTCAATTTGAAAAATTCATGACCCATTTTTTTTTATTCTTTTCAACTCAGAAGATCTTTTACTTGTTTTAAATATGGCCATTTGGGAAACAGGGGACTGTATTTTTGTTGTTATCATTGCTTTAACACAAGAAATAAAGTTAGAGCAAAACCACAGAAGCAATTCCTTTATACTCATTAAAAAAAAATCTAGAAGAGCAATTTGTCCTATAAGTAGTAAAATGAATGATACTTATGAGGAACTCCTTATCCCAAGTGTGGGTTCAAGGAATGCAAAGTTGTCTAGTGACAAGTGACTTTTGGAACAACTCTCTGCAATACCCAAAGTTTCATTATTGTTCTGCTTTAACAGAATAGAGAACTTGTACTACACTTCAGGCTGAAATCTAAGAATATGGCAACTCACATTTATTTCAAGAGGGTTTGAAAATGAGAAACAACTATAATCAATAGTTCTCTACACAGTGTGGACTGCCTTGAGTATTTTCAGGTCTTTTTATGACTAATCCTGGTGGTTCTGGGGCAAAAGTTTGATGAAACCACACACCAACTTCTTCACCATTTCCTTCTTCCTTTCATGATCAGAGTGGCAACCACGATTGTGCTTATGGGGGTGTTATATTCTGGTAGGTGCTATTTTTCAAGTCTCCCAAGACTGGGCAGAAAGCCTATCATCAGAGGGGATTGGGTGCCTTCAAGTTATTTCTGATTTATGCTGACCTTAGGGCAAACCTATCCTGGAGTTTTCTTAGCAAGATATGTTCAGAGGGGATTTGCCTTTGCCTTCCTGTGAGGCTGAAGGAGTGTGATTTGTTCAAGGCCGCCCAGTGGGTTTCCATGGCCAAACAGGGATTCAAAACTTAAGATCCAGTGCCTAAGCCACTACATGTTGGCTTTCTTGAAGTAATCCACCCTGAAGCATTTCTTGTTCTCACTCAGGAACCTTGTGGATGTTTTAAAAAATTATGCTGACCAACAACAAGAATTATGATTGGCACAACTGGGAAATTAACGCCCATACTACATTCATTGTTGAGTTCCTTGCTCCAGTGCTTTTTGAAATGCCTCTCCAGCTCCTTGTCTCCTTGAGCAGGGTGGTAAAGGAAAAAGGAAGGAAGCACTTCACTGTATTTATTTCTTAGGCCCAAGCTATACATTACTGGGAAGATGTAGTGCACAGATTTTTCTGCATGTCTCTTTTACTCTAAAGCATTTGTGAGCAAATTTAGAAGGTTCAGAGTCTAATATTCCATCCATGGTTCCTACAGAGGGCTTGGTGGCAGAAATGTGAGAAATGATAAACAAACCTAGATGTGGCAAGTAGACCTCTTGTTTTCAAAACCAGACATTTTCCTGTGTAAATAGAAATGTGTCAATGCAACGTATTTAAAAAGCTGGTTGCTGCTCTTGGAAGCTTCCAGGACAGACAATCCCTCTCTCCTCGTTTTTGTAAGAAAAAGGAAATATGTGGTGGTAGCTACCCACAGTCTTGAGGAATAGGACCTCAGAGAGACACTTTGCTTTCCTCTGCTCTCAAATAAGTATATCCACCCCTTTTCTAATGGGCTGCTGAGAATCAGCGGTGAAAATTTCACTCCTTCCCTTCCCAACCTCCCTTTTCCACAACTCACTGCTATCTGAGAAATGAAAGCCAGCAAGCAAGCTGTAACAAGAGGGGAAAAGATGGAATTTGTGGGAGGAAGTGGCTGGGAAGGGAAGGATTAATTCTTATCTCCTTGGAAATAGTAGTTCTAGTCCAAATCCTAATGGGATTCCACTTACTTATTTCAAGTAAGCCCAAAAAAGGCCTAGATCTGCATGCTATGTCTAGCATAATGTTAAATATAATATTTTTAGGATTTACTTTTTAGGCTTATGTCTTCTTTAGGTAGTATAGGTTGTTTTATTTTCTTGTGTGTGTGTGTGTTGAATATATTTCTGGTTTCTCCCACCCATCCAAGTGTATATCTATTCACTGGAGGCAGGCCAGCATAGTAGCAAAGGAATGTCAAGTCTTTGTGATGTAAATCCTCCACTCCAAGTCAAAATACTAATAGAGTGGTTATATACAAAATTGAAATCTGTAAGCAATTTGTTCCTATCACCCTTGTCACCATCATTCATCAGATTATATCATTTGTCAAACAAGACAATCCATTGGTATTCAACAACCATTTACACAGAATAATGGAGCCACAGTTTTTTTGGTTTTTTTTTTTAACTGATGTTGCAAAACTTAACAAATGAGAGACTAAAGAAAGCGTAGTTCAGGAAACTGCAGACCTGCCCTTCAGGGCCAGGTTTGGGTCAGCTGTCTGCATTTTAATATTACATTTGTTTTAAAGGCAGACTCTAAGTTATTAGTGTGGGAGAGAAGCCAATTTATAGCTAGGTGACTTTAATATCAAGGGATTGGGTAAATGAGAACATAACAACTCCTGGGACACAGTCTGGGTCAAAAAGGTACAATACGTCTGATCATGGAATTATAATTCAATTTTACAATTAAATTACAAAATGACTGAGTGAGAGGTCTTTTCAACCCTCTGCCCCCTTACAGTCTTCATACATAGGTTGTGGACAAATTATGTTGAGAATGTGCATTAAGACCAGCCATGGTGCACATTGTCTGGACACTGGAAAATGTGTAGAAATGGACATCATTTATGGGGTCACCATAAATCAACAGATGACTTGAAGCCATATACATACACACACACACACACACATATGAACACACACCATACCATGCTTTACCTCTAACAATCAAACACATTAGACCAGTTCTCACCATATCCGTATCTGAAGTTACCTTTAAAAGTAATTCATTCTCATTACTCATATTGTGTATGAAAGTAATTTGATCACCATTTCTGCAGTTTGCAGGTTAGGGAGGGGCCTCACAGGCCTCTCCCTAAACTGCAAACCCCAGGTCCATAGGATGTTCAAAGTGAAATAATAGCTCTATAACAGTCCAGTGTAGAAATGGCCGATGTTGTTGCTCATAGGCTATATTTCACAGAAAGGAACTGGCAAACCCACCTCTGAGTGGTTTCCCTGAGTCTCTTGTCTAAGAAAATCCAATGAAATGTTTGGGATTGCTCTAAGTCAACAGGTAGCTTTAAGACATATAAACGCACATACAGTCCACAGGTCTATTAAAAGTAGATGAATTAATTTCACTGGGAGATACCTTTATGAATTCCTTTCAGGCAGAAGTGCTGTCAATCACCCCCCCCCCCAAAAAAGGTCCTATATTCCAGAACAAACACTGTTGCCATTAATGGATTTCAGCTAATCACTGGCTGCTGATGAACCCCCAAAGCCAGAAAAAAAAAAATCATGCCACAAATGGACCTCCAACAAAAGGGAGTGTTGTTATTCCTTAGGTGTAGGGATCTGTAAACAGTAGGTTATATATGTTACAGCTTTTGCCCAGTGAGTACTCTTTTCTATGAACACAGACTTTTATTATTATTATTTTAAAGTGTGCAGCCTTTCAACTATAATTGAGTTTTACCTCCCAGTCTACCAGCTTTCCAAATCTTGACTTCTCAGGCTTCTAAACTATTAAAATGCAGATTAACTCAACTTCAGACTGATTTATTTCAGATAGTGCCTTCAAATCCATTAGGATTACCTGCTCTTGGACATCATTTCTTAGCCTGTAGGGCTTCATTAAGCCTGGATTTGAACATGTTGGGGTGGGGAAAGGCCAGTAAAAATGGCATGGTGAAAATAATCCATATGATCATACCCAGTGCCGCAGAAAGTATTAGAATTGATGAGATTCTGCTTCACAGTGTTGTGTCTATCACACGTTGGCCCTTTCCACACATTACGTGGAATTCACGCTGCGACGTTTCCGGGTGGTGTTTTTTTTTTTGTCTGTGCTACCGCAGACATACTGTACAACAGTCTATTGCCATTTCCACATGTTCCGTGGAATTCACGCAGCGGATGTGATTGGCAGCTCTTTTTTTAAAAAATGACCCCGTGCATCATGACGTGCGTGCTCACATCCTGCCCTGCAGTTCCTCCCACAATGACTTCCTCCTCCCATTCCTCCTGCTAGCCTTGAAATAAACTGTGACGATTTTTTATTGTCATGCCCTATCTCAGGGGAATTGTTTTCCGCTCCATAGCTGGGTGGAGTGCAGTTTTGCACCCTATCCCTGGTGGGTTTCCGCGCCCATTCTCTGCTTTTATCTTTCCCTGTGAGCGATGGAGAAGAGGTGTTTCCTGAAGTTGAACGGTCCATTTTAGCTGTATTCTGGCTTCTTGGACTTGTGCTGGCTGAACTGGGACATCTATGGGCTACAGACCGCGCGAGGAGGCACCGGCGATTGGCCTCTATTGGTAATGCTGTGGAGGACTTAAGCTTTTATGTACCACTGCTTGGAGGCTCCTCGCGGCACGTCCCACGCCCGAGAAGATGGTGAGTCCGGGAGCAGACACACAGGATGTGGTGGCAGAAGCCCAATGCACACATACAGTAATCTTAAAATCAAGGAAAAACCCCATTCTTCGGATCAATAGCACATACCAGAAAGCTTTTCCCCTTTTCTGGCTGCAGAAGGCCGCTTTCGAGACCATCCTGCTCTCTGTGGGGTGGAACAATCGCTGAAGCTGTCCACGCCCCCAGCCCGCCCTACAATTACATCATGCACGAATCAGTACGTTTCTTGGAAAAAAGCCCACCTTTTCCCCATTTTTTAAAAAGCCCGCGCGCTGACTGTTGGCAACTTAATCAGGCGGATTAAGGTGTGGAGCTTGCCAATTATGTACGAGCTAGCGCACTCGAAGGTGTGGGCGATGTCCGTCAGAGCTCGCACTACCTCATTTTATTTATCTGGTGTGGAAAAGGCCCTTGTAAACATCTTTGTTTACAAAAGCAGAGCATCCATTTAAGGATCTTTTACAAAACCCTTTAATGGTTTTGTTCATAGTACCTTCTGGACATGTTCATGATTTACTCCCCTAATTGCAGAAAAATGTAGATTCCAACTTGAGTTGTTGCTATTTTCCAAGCATCTATTACCCATCTCAAAATGCAGTTAGCCTGAGGGTGACTCTAAGGCTCCTCTTCCCTTTTATGATAAGGACTTTTCCCTCTAAGCTGAAAAAAAAAAAAAGGAGATGTTTAGAATTATACGTTTTAATAATTGTCTTAGTGCCTGGTTTGTTAATTGGCTCTTGAGCTCTTCAAAATGCACAGTCCACACCGTGTTTTTCATTAAATAACAAAGATTGTTTTCCTGAACTCTGGCTTTGGCATCAAGACCTGTGCACAACAAAATCTCTTAAGCAAATCTCTAAATAAAGATTATAGCTCCAGACAGCAAAGATATTGCTATGATTAAGGCTATTAGGTTGTAAAATGGAATTTGACTATATAGTGTTAATTCTGTACTCCACTGCTGATAGAACTCATATTTGAATGTTATGCCCCACTTACTTTCCTTTCTTATCTATTTTCATCTGTCTGTCTGTCCGTCCGTCCGTCCATCCGTCCATCCATTGCCTTCCATCAGACCTTCCTCCTTGGACAGAAACCAAGGACTTCCTTGCATGATGCAGAGCATTAAGGGGCACCTTAATGGTGAAAGTGTTTCACTAACTCTCCCTTCAAGTTCTGGTACCTAGGGCTAAAAAAGATAATAATCTTTTCAACATGTTTAGAGCATGTCCCCCTTTTGAGTCCTGGAGCTTTTGAGAGATATGCGTTCTAGAATGATCTTCCTTGCATGGGATGGCTAGCTAGTGAGGTCACTATTACAGGTGGCTTGTTGCTGGTGACTCATCCATAGGATGGATGAAGTGGTGGTTGCAATGTAAAAATATAAAAATTTTGCTTGATATATTGTGTGGGCATGAGGTAAGTAGCTGCTGGGAGGGGGAGAGAATGGAATATTGAGGTGGATGCTGACTGGTGGAATGTTTGAGGATATTTCCATGAGGCAGTTGGCAAATGACAGCTGGAATTCAGTTTGAGTGAATAGTAGAGTTTAGCCCGGAGTTTGAGGGGAGCATGGCTAGGAAAAGAGTTTGAGAAGGGTTTGAATTACTGAGAGAAGTGAGCTTGAGCTGAATGATTGGTAAGGGTCTGCTTTAGCTTGAATGGAGAGAGTGTGGTGTTTTAAACATTATATATAAATAATCTGCTGTTTTATGCTAAACTTCTGTAAACATTTTTTTGTTTTGTTTTTGTATGCATACACTTTTGGCCTGTGGAATTGCTCTCATTTGATTTTAGACAAGGTGAATTTAATTTCAGACAAGGTGTCTTTGGTGGCAGCATTGAAGGTGGAAGGGTGGAGTCCTGTTAGAGATCACAGTAGTATACGTCATTATACTAACCTTGAGGGCATTTAGACTGACCCCACAGTTGTTCCACAAGGGGGACAAGAAGAAGTCCTTATATGTGATAGAGGTGGGGATCAGGGAAGGCCCTCACACTGAGACTTCCATATTGTGGAAGTCTTCACACTGGGTGAGTTAAGAGTAAAAGCCCTACATTTGGTAATCCCAGTGGTGGGATATAAGTGGAGGTCCTCTTATTTGTTGGAGACAGCAGTGGAATATAAGTTCAAACACCCGCAGTAGTCTGGTAGAAATCCATCCTTACCTCAGTCCTAGGGGAATGGTATTACCACTCCAGGGGAACTTGGAGATGTGTAAACCCTCTGGACCCCCAACCCACATGTTTTTAAAACAAAACTGCCAGCTAGAAGTTGGAGGGGGGGCAATTTCGCCACGTTTTCAGGTTTCTGGTTATTTTAGGAGAGGATTTTTTAAAAATCAGGAAGTGAACTACAAGTCAATTTCAAACCAGGACTAAACTGTCAATTATGCCTCTAGCATTCAGGTGTTGGTGGAGAGCAGTGGGATCTGAGGAAAATTTGGCTGTGTTCCCATATTCAGGTGTAGACCAGTTTCATCATCTGCAGAGATCTACCAAGGTTCTCCAGATGCCTGAGCAGATTATCTATTTATTACGTACCTGGCTATGTCCCCATAGCCAGACACTTCCCTGATATACTGGCTCACCACTGGCGACCAACTGGGGAGAAGAAAGCTATCACAATGAAACAGTTATAACTTGGAGAAAGAGGAAGAGAATACCAACCTCTGCAAGAACTATTTTTGTAAAAAAAGACATACACAGGCATATATTGGACTTAGATTGGCTTATGTCACTTCACAAGATGCCAGCCTGAAAATCCCAAACTCCAAATTCTCTTCAAAACCTACATGGCTTTTGACCAATTTTTTGTAGCGAGGAGAAAAAGGAAAAATATTTGTTCTTACCTGTGAGGATGAAATTTACAAAACTTTAGATCTCTAGTTCAGAATGGCCATGCGTACTGTATGAACAAAACAAATTTAGAACAGGCCAAGACATTGTTAAACATATGGTATAACTTGCTGGTGTTTTGTGCCTTTTAATTTTGAGTCCCCTCAGGGAGAAAAGTGGGATAGAAATGATGATGATGACGATGACGACGATGACAACAATGATGATTATAAGTCATTTCTGAGTTATGGTGACCCTGAGGTGAACCTATCAGAGGGTTCTCTGGTGTTGAGAGTGTGTGATGGGCCCAAGGTCACCAAGTGGGTTCCATGGACAAGTGGAGAACTGGACCTTGGTTGCCAGGGTCATAACCCAATGGTCAAACCACTACACTATGCAGGCTCATGGGATAATAAGTCACACCAATTGTGACACTGTAGGTTTATTTCCAGTCTCTTAGTGGACTTCCACCTTTGCAAAACTGGAAATTTCCTACCAGTGCTTTTACTAGGGTTCTTGCCAGCCTTCCAAAGCTGATTTCCATGCATGGAACGACTGGCAATCTCCCCAACTCTCTCAAGTATGCTGCCACCACCCCCCTGAATTAAGAATTACTTAGACAGAACAGGAGGGACTCTACCTAATCTCTAAGCGTAAGGAACTTCCACCTCCCCCTTCCCCTGAGTGAGAGGTCCTATGTAGCGTGTGCCAACCCTGGCGTGGAAATGGAGAGAAACGGAGGTTTATAAAAGTGTTTTAATCAAGGCATGCAAATAAACAATATCACACTTGGGAGACTCCCCTCTCCCAGGTACACTTAGTTACAAGAATTTACAAAACAGATATAACAGCACAGATACATTCTTAAGATCAGCCAATTCCCAAAATAACAACATTAGCCCTAACGCGGCTAACTACTTATTTCTAGTTACTCACAATTAGGTTATAGGCGTAGATGGTCTAAAGGAGAAGGGGGGGGGTCCAGGAGACACGGCATGCTGCCAGCTCCACTGGCCCCGCTCTCCTCTCTCTCTCTGTGTCTCTGTGTCTCTCTGGCCACATGGCCTCTCAGAAGTTTTATTTTCCTCCTTGGAAGGATCTGGAAGCATCTCCAAGATGCCCACCTCTTTTCCTTTTGGTTGGTCAATTCTCACCTTGTGACCTGTGATGCTGACCCTTTCCTTTTGATTGGTCAACTCTCACCCTGTGACCCTTGATGTAATCCTAACATCTCATTAACCCTTGGTTTACCTGAAGAGAGAAGTGTCTCCCTTTGATAAGCCTAGATAATGGGAAGCCCCATTATCACACCAATACCTTTACAGTTCAGAAGCAGTAACCTACAAAGCAGTTTTGTGTGTGCACAGTGTTGCTGAGGATGCAGTCTAAAGAATGCCCACCAAATAACACATCTTTAAATGCTGGATAATTGGCAGTAAAAGGATCTCATTGTGTCACACAGATCTGCAGCCATCACTCCAAAGGCTTGTAAATAAGGAACTTGCAATAAAGTCATCTGGCCTTTCTGTACATGATTGATTCAGTCTCATTCAAAGAAGGAACTAGATGAGTGGCATGAGCATCTTTCATAAGTAGAAATCATGGGTTTGCTGCTGTTTTAAATCTGAATACATGCACTTAGAAAATGTAGGCCATTTATTAAAATAAGACAAAGATACAATTCTCTCATTCAGTGTATACATACAATCAACCCGCCACATTTGTGGGTTCAACTTTCACAGATTCAATTATTTGTGAGTTTCTCCAACCCCTGTCCCTCCTGCCACTTTCAAGCACTTCCTTTCTGGGGGAAACTTCCCTCTCAGCAACTCTAATCAGGCCACACAGCCCTATAAAATCTGTCTCAGATTCTCCTCTTCTGGCCAGCTAAGGATGCATCCCAGCCCAATTTCTCAGCGCCACAAACCCTCTCCCCACATCCTCCCCGCACACCCAAGGAAGGAGATAGAATCATAGAATCATAGAATCATAGAAATGTAGAGTTGGAAGAGACCACAAGGGCCATCCAGTCCAACCCCCTGCCATGCAGGAAAACCCTCAAAGCACTCCCGACAAGTGGCTCCGCTTAAAAACCTCCAAAGAAGGAGACTCCACCACACTCCGTGGCAGCACATTCCACTGTCGGACAGCCCTGACTGTCAGGAAATTCCTCCTGAGGTTCAGGCGGAATCTCCCCTCCTGCAGCTTGCATCCATTGCTCCTTGTCCTGGTCTCAAGAGCAGGAGAAAACAAGCCCACTCCCTCCTCGACATGACACCCCTTCAAATATTTAAACATGGCTATCATGTTCCCTCTCAACCTTCTCTTCTGCAGACTAAACATCCCCAGCTCTCTAAGTCTGTCCTCATAGGGCATGGCTTCCAGGCCCCTCACCATTTTGGTTGCCCTCCTCTGGACCTGCTCCGGCTTATCCATATCCTTCTTGAATTGGGGTGCCCAGAACTGGACACAGTATTCAAGATGAGGTCTAAGCAATGCAGAATAGAGTGGTACCAATACCTCCCTCGATCTAGACACCATACTCCTATTTATGCAACCAAGAATTGCGTTGGCCTTCTTGGCTGCCGCATCACACTGCTGACTCATGTTCAGCTTGTGGTCTATGAAGACTCCTAGATCCCTTTCACACGTACTGTTAGCCAGCCACGTGTCACCCATCCTATATTTCTGCATACCATTTTTTCTGCCTAAGTGTAGGACCTTACATTTCTCTCTGTTGAAATTCATTTTGTTAGCCTTGGCCCAGCTCTCCAATCTGTCCAGGTCCTTTTGAATTTTGATCCTGTCATCAGGCGTATTAGCAACCCCTCCCAATTTGGTGTCATCTGCAAATTTGATCAGCGTGCCCTCTATTCCTTCATCCAAGTCATTAATGAAGATATTGAACAGCACCGGGCCCAGGACAGAACCCTGTGGCACCCCGCTAGTCACTTCTCTCCAGGATGAGCATCTGCCATTGGTGACCACCCTTTGGGTACGGTCAGTCAACCAGTTACAAATCCACCTGACAGTAGCCCTGTCCAGTCCACATCTTACTAGCTTCTTTGCAAGAATGTCATGGGGAACTTTGTCAAAGGCCTTACTGAAATCAAGATATACAATGTCCACGGCATTCCCTTCATCTATCAAGCAAGTAACTCTATCATAAAAAGAGATAACATTAGTCTGGCATGACCTATTTTTGAGAAATCCATGTTGACTTTTCGTAATTACGGCATTGTTTTCTAAGTAATTAGAAACTGACTGTTTGATGATCCGCTCCAGGATCTTTCCAGGTACTGATGTCAGGCTGACTGGGCGATAATTATTTGGGTCCTCTTTTTTCCCTTCTTGAAGATGGGGACAACATTTGCCCTCTCCAGTCTGCTGGAACTTCTCCTGTCTGCCAAGAGTTTTCAAAGATTATAGCAAGAGGTTCCGCAATGACCTCTGCTAGTTCTTTTAAAATCCTAGGATGCAATTCATCTGGCCCTGGAGACTTGAATTCATCCAGTGTGGCCAGGTATTCTTGTACTACCTCTCTATCTATTCTGTGCTGCATTTCCCCCACTTCCTCACCTGCTCCCCAACCGCCAGGTTGAGTGTTTTTATCCTTTTGGGAAAAAAATGAGGCGAAGAAGGTGTTGAGGAGTTCTGCCTTTTTTCTTCCTCCTGTTATTAATTCACCATCTTCCTTGCGCAGTGACCCTATCGTCTCCTTCTTTTTCCTTTTGCTGCGGACGTATTTAAAAAAGCCCTTTTTATTGTTTTTAATGTCTCTGGCCAGCCTAAGTTGGCTGATCGGTAGAGAGAGGAAGTATAAGAGCAGCATGCTGACCCACCCCTTTTCCCTCTCTTTTTCCCTAACCTGATTTGTACCCTGGGTCTCCACTCTCCCCGCTATGCATCAGCTCCTTTCCCACACACACACACTCACACACACGCGCGCGCTTTGATACCTGTGGTTTTCCCACTTTTGCATGGGTTCTGCATCCCAGCAAATCTGGATTGCCAGCTGTGTGTGTGTGTGTGTGTGTGTGTACATACACACATACATATAATCAGCTGTCAATAGCCATGGATTTTTTATCCACAGATTCAACCATCCATGGCTTGAAAATATTTAAAATAAAATCCAAAGCAAACTTTTATTTTGCCATTTTATATAAACAATGCCATTTTACTATGCCATTATACAAAATGGGGCTTAAGCCTCCACAAATTTCACTATCCATGGGGGTCTTGGAACCATACCCTAGCACTTACCGAAGGCCCACTGCAGTCACAGTGCCTCAGTTATCATGGGGATATTATATATATATATGTAATCAGATATATATGATGCATGATTAAAAGATGGATTGTTGAAGGCTCTTTTCACACGGCATTTGCCATGCGAAAGGGCCCCTCGAGCGGCACGCTAATGTGAGCAGCAGTCCACACGATGCACTCACAATTGCACGAAGCTCCAGGGGCTGGCAGGCGCTGACTGCGCACTTTTTCATTTTCGACTGTGAGCTGAAAATGGTGCAAGATCGTGCATCGCTCCGGGGCTCTGCACGCACTTGCCATGTGTGTGGAGCTCCAGAGCTGCAGCACTTGTGCTTCCTGCCCCAGCGCAGCCTGGGAAACTCCCAGGCTGCACTGCAGAAGGAAGAGGCGGAGCTCTTGCGTAAGCAGGCAGCAGCTGCGGAGCTGAAGGAACCAGGATGCGAGAGCCTCTCGCTAGAGGCTGCTTGCGCGATCCCCCCACCCCAGCTCCACGAAAAGGTGTGATGTGGAAAAGGCCAAAGACTTCCCATTAGGAAAATAGGAAGAAACCTGGATGATTCCATAATCAGTCTGACACCAACAGTTCAAAGATAAGAATTTAAGAAGAGCCTTGGGTGATCAGATCAAAAGCCTATCTAGCCCAACTTTTTGTTTACGCACTGTAGCCAATTAGTTGCCAGTGGAAAGGCTACCAGCAGGGCATGTGAGGTATAACTGCAGCATCCATGTTGCACAGTGTTCGTTTCAGTGTCAGTGAACTGGTGAATCCATACTGGGATTTGACCAGACTTTGAAGGAGATATCCAAAGTGTTGAACCCCACCCCTCATACAGGTTTAGCACCATCAACAGCTCATTTAAAATTCAGGCTAAAACTCAGAGTAAATTCTCATGTCACTGACATGGGAGCTACCAGCCCCCACTGGTCTCACGTTCCTCAGCAACAGATTAACACAGACGAATACTTCATCTGACACTAGAGGCAATATATAACCATCCTGACTCATAGTCATTTGTGGTCCTACTTGTCATGAATTTATTTGATCTGGTTTTAAAGCAAGTTGACACCCATTGCTACATCCTGTGGCAGTGCATTCCAGTTTTAACTAAATACATTGCAGAAACAGCTGAACTGAGCTAAGATAATTTACTGCTTGAGACACAGGAACAAAGCTTATACCTTCTCATTCATTTAAGTCAAGGTTGATGGTATACAAATCCATCTTTGATGTCTGGCAAATGAGGCGGAAAATCCCATAAATTCTCAATCTTTGGTAGTTAAAGTTGCCAGGTAAAATAAGAGGACAGGGCTTCTGTACCCTGTGACAAGCAACATCTGGTGAAATTTGATCTTCTATACAACTATTAAAGGTACAAGAGTCCTGTCCTCTATTTCGTCTGGCAACCCTAAACAATAAAAATACAATGATAGCAAAATTAAGTAATTAAAGATTTGTTACCCTTTCAGGACACCCAAACTTTTTTAGCTGAGCTGGCTTCTCTGCCAAATACTGGAAACTGGGAAGAAGAGACTTGTACAAAGTCTTCCCTATAAAAAAACTTCGAACAAATAAGAAATGAGACATCAGATGGCTAAACTAAGGCCTGAATTGAATTGTTAGCTCCAACTAACATTGGTTCCATTGATTCACTGGCTCTGCTCCAATGAGATTTAAGTTAAATGGTTTACATAATAGATGCACCATTTTCTTTCCAACATTTGAAAATTAGATACCTGCTGAAAACCCACAAGCAGATCATGAAAGTGACAAAATCACACACTAATTCTAGATTTTCTGGGTAAAAAGGAATAAAGTTTTCTACCTGAAATGTTAGCACTTGGGAACTTTTCTTCTGCAGTAAGGCAAATTGTGTAATCTTCTGAAGAAAGCTATTGTTGTTGTTAACTGCTATCAAGTCGACTTCAGGCTTATGAGACCTCCAAGTTACCCTATCATCAACAACCCTGCCCAGGTCTTCAGACTCAGGGTTGTGGCTTCGTTGTACACTCTGGGTACATTTCATAGCTCTGAGGAATCCTTAGAGGCGTGCATTTTAGATGTAGCCAGAATGTAGAATAAAGGCCATAACAATAGCAATGAAAGTGAGGCTTGGTACAGCTAGCTGGTGACAGCATTGGTTGTTGTTGTTAACTGCTGTCAAGTCAACTTCACTTTGTGGTGACTCTATGAATGAGAGGCCTCTAAGTTACCCTATCATTAACTGTCCTGCTCAGGTCTTGCAGGTTCAGAGATGTGTCTTCCTTGACTGAGACTATCCTTCTGTAATGTGGTCTTCCTTTTCTCTACTGCCTTCTTCCTTACCAAGCATAATAACTTTTCTAGCAAGTCATATCTTCTCATGATATGGCCAAAGTATGACAGCCTCAGTTTAGTCATCTTGGTTTCTAGGGAAAGTTCAAGCTTGATTTGTGCTAGGATTCATATATTTGTGTTTTTAGCAGTCCAGAGTATCTGTAGAACTGTTTTCCAGCACCACATTTCAAATGACTTGATTTTCTTCCTATCAGCTTTGTTCACCATCCTCCTTTCAAAACCCTCCATAGAAATTTTAAATATGACAGCATGGACAATCCTAACTTTAGTATGCAATATATCTTGACACTTCAGGATCTTGTTAGGTTCATAGCTACCCTTCCAAGCCTTAGTCTTCTGATTTCTTGACTGCAGTCTCCAGTCTGATTAATGACTGAGCCAAGGACAGAGCTATATCTCTGGAGACGTTGCATAAACTGTACCGGCAGCATAGCTGTTGTGCAATGGTCCCAATGCAGAATGTGCCCCAATGCATAACATTTTCCCATGCACAATGCACCGCATGTGCATTTGGACACTTTGCCTATTGTACAAAGGGACACATTGCTGATCAAGACCTGTTGCACATCGAGATATAGTGATCACCAGCACACATTGTGCAATTGGAGCCCCTGTTGCATAGCAGGACATCTTGCATCATGCTTGTTGTGCATCATCACAATTCACTAGCATGGTTACATATCATATCAGCTGTTACCGTAGTTTTCTAGTCTGGGCTTGTGGTATGTTAGATATCACTTGATATCAATAATTTGGCCTTCTTTACCCATTCCTCTCCACATGCTTGCGAGGCCCCCAGACAAGCACACACATAGGCACGGCTGAAAATAGCTGAACTATTCAAAACCACTCCAGGCTGGCCAGTATTTGCCAGACTGCCGTTTTAGGAGACCTCAAAGCAAGTACCTTCTTAAGATCACATTATGTATGCACGCTGTTTACAATAGATTCCCTGCCCCGAGTGGGCAGCTTGACGAGCCAAATATTCAATTGTCAAGCACTCCACGTTTGCATACTGGCTATTCTATTGACAACTCTGTCATAACTCAATCATGCAAAATGCTGACCTTTCGGAGGCTTTATCTCCAACCCAAAACTCATTGTTTTCCCTGGGAATGGACTAGCCTATGGCCACATTTTCCCCTATAAGACCCCCTGATTTTGAGCACTTCTTCAGATTGCTCAGATCGTTCTTGGCCTCCATCCCGCCTTGCTGTTGCTTCGTTCGACGAGCCTTCCCCTCAGCTCCTCATGCTGAGAATCTCCTCTTCTACGGACCTTTTCTTCAGACTACCCAGGCTTCAGGACAGGTGTAGTATTTCCCATACAAAACCTCCTCTTAAAAACCTTCTATCCAACTCCTACCTTTATTTCAATAGTTCTCTGTGTGAGTGTGTTTGCATACATGTGTTTGACTGTGCTGTACATCAATAAAAACAACTATTATTATTTACTTCTGTTTGCTCCTTGACTTGGCCTGACCCCGTAGACATAGGGTTCAAGATCTCGCTAGGTTGCCCTGCCTCTCGTATTGCTAGCCTGTGCTCTGCTAATTCCCTTCCCCGTCATGAGCACATTTAGGTATCCCTCCCAGGACCCCAGAAATCAGGGTAACACAGCAGTGTACTTCTATCATGTAAAGTTATGCATGGTAGCCTTTGATTCAGGATCTCGGTCATATAACTGTAAAGCTGGAAAGGGACATAGCATTATCTAATCCAGCTCTCCATTGATCAAAAAGAAAAGTATGCTATATGTATATATGTATCTTGCTGTGACTGTACCCCAGCATTCCTCTAGAACCTCTTAATCCAGACTGTATGATCTGAAACCATCAGCCCACAAGTACAAAGAAGGGAAGGGAAGTGCTTTACTCATTTCCATTCTGCCCTTTTGGTAACATAAATGACCAGAGGATGCTAATGGGTTACTACATCTTCTATTGGTTGTGAACCTTTTCCTGGCACCCTGCAGTAGTTTATGCTAACAAAAAAGCCATGGGGGACAGGAGATCGATTGTAATGCTTGCTCCCTTCAGCCTAAGAAGCTCTTCACAAGAAATTTTCTTGATTGAGCCAACAGGTTGCAATATCCATTTTTGTCCTCTGTTTGTATTGTTTGAATTTTTTTTCCTGCTTTTTCAATGAGGTTAGTTCGCTCAGGGATTTGATTGCCTAGGCCTTTTCACTGTGGTCATATGTGGATGGTATATAAGGAAAGTCTTCTACTTGCAACTCTCAACACTTCCATCACTCATTGAACACTGGCAAGTTATAGCAAAGTCTGAGTTTAATATCACGGCTGTAGGCATCCTCCAGTATTGCTGCTTTCTAGGACTTTCAGACTTTGATTTTCCTTTTCAGATTTAATAAGTACCCTTTTTAAAAAAAAGTGGTTTCAATTTGGCATTCTCTGAGAAATCAAGTTGAGTACTGCATGGCAATTTCTTTTGAATGTTAAGCTCTAATAGTCAGGGAGTGATGGAAATCACTTAGTGGCCAAGCAATCCAAAAGGTCCCAGTTCCAAGCCTTGGTATCTCTAGTTAAAATTCTGAAGTGGACGTCTGAAAAAGGTCTTGGACAGATGTTACAACTCAGAATGAATGTCACTGTATGTGAAGAACTTGATGTCCAGCTCTTTTTATACAGGGCTCTTTTATCCACAGTGCCTCCCCATTAATCACTGTCTACTCATCTTCATCCACATGCTTTAACCTTACCCTACAGTTCACTGAGATGGCAGAAATTTTGGGCAAGGCTGCACTGGCAAATCTTGATCACAACAGATATAATACTCTAACAGGCTCCAAGCAAGGGCAGCTCAACATGTGTGGATCCATTATATACAAACTTTCTTCCACCAAAGGGAATCCAAAATCAACTATGTGGAATCGGTGATACACATGGAATTTATGTGCATCTTTTAGGCCCCATGAGAACATTACAATCATGTGTGAATTGGTAGTAAGTTTAGAGGCCGGGCAAGGTTGAAGCATGGAAATCTGAAGTGCTCCCACATTCTTACCACCACATAAAGCAGAGTGATCAGACAGCCTATTGTCTGATCCAACCTGCTATTAAACATCCAGGTACCTGTTCAAAAAATTACCCTGTGCATTAAAGTCTTTAGTGTTCTGACATTCTTTTCAAAGAGCATGCAGTTAGTGAAGAGCACTCAAACAGCTCAGCAGCATGCCAAATGTTTTTGTGTTGACTTTGCCTAGTGCTTTATTCCCTCCCCCCTCCTTACAGATAGATAGGTCTATTATATGAAGTCACTCATGTAGAATAAATAGGAAGCAAAAGTAGGTTTTATCTGTCCTGAGCCCTGTGGGCTGCATACAACACAAGAAAATCCAATTAGACATGTTGGGAAGTTGTTTGAGTTCTTAATAGTCAGGGCAACACTGCAAATGAATAGTTTTGCCAACAACTTCATGTTCAGGTAGTCTTCCCCCACCCCACCTCACAGTGACCCTCTGCCTAGTCAGTCCATCCTGACAACATGGCAGGCACACTGGAGAGCCAGCTCTTTCATGAACTTGGCAATTGTGTCTGTCTTTGTTTTGCAATGCATGAAGCACTCTGTTATGGTGTTCTTCTTCTTGAGAATTTGAAAGCTATCATTTGGTTGAGTCCAGAATAAATAAACAAAGATCATGTGGCATACTTTGAACCCAGTGGACCTATATTAATACCATGGCTAATGCTTTGACTCCAAGAAGCAAGACAATGTGACTCTGTTTCTAGTGAGTTCATTTCCTTCATTTGATAAGCATGACTCAACCCACATCTCTGGGGTCAAAGGACATATTTTCCTAGTAGATTTCCAACCTTTTTCTTTTTTAATTGGAAATTAACCACTATAGAATAGCTTGTTTTTACCCCGCTAAACACAATTATTCCATTAGCATCTACTGCTGCTTTTCTTCAGCTACGGTACGTCCAATATCTGTTTCCAAGTGTGCCACAGTTGACTTGACTTTATAGTACATTAGCTTTCCCCAAATGCATTTATTATATTGAAACTGGTATTAGGTACCTGCAATGGGAGCAAACCCTCTAGATTTTTCTTTTACTGTGCCTTGTGGGAAATAAAATGTTCTGAATACAAACAGATCCATGGGTGAAAAGTTCATTCATATGCCCCCACCATGTAGTCAATACCAGAGGCAGCTGTTACAGTAATTTAAAAAATGGATGAAGCAGACCACTACCTTGATGAATTCACTGCCTCTCTGCCACCGCTGCATAATTTGATACAGTAAACATGTGCACATTGGATTGGCTATGAAATAATAAATGATTTATTTCATAATGAATGCTCTCCCAAATCTATTAATCACGTCAGAACAAACTGCTCCAGGGCTTCAGTATAAAGTGTATCAGAGAAATATTTATGCAACAGCCAACGTCAGGAAGTGCAATGGTTTCTCAAGCAGAAAAGAAAGGATTTGTGTCCTGATTTGAAACTATTTACTCTTCTTTTTTACCCCCACTTTGGCCTGACTCAAATGTAGGCCTTGGTTTCACGCTGAGATGTTCCACGAATGAGTCATACAATCAGTTTCAATAAAAGCAGACTTGTGACAGGCTTTGTAACTACGTACTGGCTGCCAAAATTAACCAGGGGGGGAAAAAGGAAAAGAAAAAGAATGTGGGTTGAATGTCACAATTCTCTCATTCCTGAATTATGTCCCACAAATTCTGGCAACTATAGCTGAGTTCAGAAGGTGGCATGGTTAGCCATGTTCTAGAATCCCAAGACCAATAAATGGCCCATTGTCTCATCGAGACCATGTTCTCATTTTGTGTGGAGCAACCACGTAGATTAGAAGAAGCATGTGAAGCAGGAACCCAGTTCTTGCAGATGTAGTTGGGATGCATTCTCCATAAGCCCCAGCAAGCAAACACAATAGTGAGGGAATTGCAATCCAACACCCGGTGGGTGAGAGATCTTTATCTTTCAGTGTGGGATAATTGCTTTGTTCATGCCCACCATTTGCAGACTAATGGGACCAATAAGGGTACTTTACAGGGTAGGGATCACCAAAACGGGGATCCAGTACTGCTATCAGAAATATCAAAATCCACTTAGCTAGTATTTAATCTGCTACCTATTCATCCCAAGTCAGAAAACTAATCCTACTCTCCTAATATCTATGGAAAGCTTTTTTCTAGCTTTTCATTCACTGTTGTCTACACTGAACTCTTCTGTATGTAAGGAGAGGAACGTCACTATTCCACTATTGAAAGGAGAGCATAGTGTTGAAAAGGAACGCTCACTTTTTGTGAGAAGAAGGCTATCTTACTGTGGCTCTTTTTACATCTATTACTATTCATTAGATGATATTCCTGATTTTAAGATGGCTTTTGAGGCAAGTCCTTCTTTATAACTTAGTTCTGAGGTGGAGGACATGCAGCATCAAAGCTGCATGCAGACTGTCCACCTCAGGCATGTAAGTTCTACCTAGTTTGTAAATTCAACTCTGATTGGCTCCAGTTCTTCCTCTTTTCTGGTGGCACAGTGGTTAAATGCTGGTATTGGAGCCACAACATTGTGAGTTCAGTCCTTCAGGGCTCCAGGTTAACTCAGCCTTCCATCCTTCCGTAGGTCGGTAAAATGAATACCCAGCTTGTTGGAAGCAATTAGCTTACATGTTGTAAACCATTTAGGGAGTGCGTAGCACTGATAAGCAGTATAGAAATGTAACTGCTAACTGCTATTGCTATTCTTCTTTGGATCTTCTTTGGATCTCTGGCCAGCTGAAATCTACCCAATAGGTTTCAGCTTGGGTAATACGAATGAATGGAACCACTGTGGTGTGGTGAATGTTGGACTATGTCTCTAGAAACCAGGGTTTGTATCCCTGCTCAGCCATGGAAACCCAGTGAGTGAATTTTGGCAAGCCACAATCTCTCAGCCTCATATTGCCAAGAAAACCCTGTGATACAGTTAGAGTTAAAGTCATCAGAAGGTGAAAGTGACCTGAAGGCATGTAATAGCAGCAGCAGCAGCAAGAACAAGGAGAAGGAGAAGGAGAAGTAGTTGTAGTACAATAACAACATGAACCAAAGGATGCAAACTGAAAGGGGCAAAGGGGGAAGGGTAAGTACAGAAGGAACCATTCATTTTTACTTTTTATAATTGTATTTTTTAATTACTTTGTTATAAGCCTCCCTAAATGTTATACAGAGAAGCAGGATAAAAATATTTTAAATAATTAATAAATGCATACATACATACTTATTCTTCCTTTGAGGTTTCGAAGACTGTCTACTAGGGATGGAAATCTTCACTTATTTAGTTCTCACTTGTAAGAACAAATAATTTTAACCTTTTTTCCTCCTCCCTATTATATAAGGATTTTTGTGCAGTTGTTGGTAGCATTTCACACGTGGGGACCTTTTCCAGCCATCAATTTGTACAACCAACCAACCAACCAACCAACCAACCAAATAAAGCAAAACAAAAACCCATGTCCTTTTAGCATACAAACTAGGAAAACTTGGTGTCGGCACAAACAAAAACCAACATTTTTTGGCCAGTGTATTTTGGCAATAATGTTGCTTTTGGCACAGAAACTTTTGGTTTAGAAACAAGTTTACTATGTAGAAAAATCACATTTCTCTGCAAAAAAAGTAAATAAAATAAAAGATGGGTGTTTTGTTTTGTTTTGTTTTCAGAACCAAAATTGTCAAGAAAAGTCCTCAAGTGCAAAGAACCTTGTGGCTCTTTCCTATTTTTTTTCGGTAGGATTTGGTTTGATGTCTGAGACACCCTCTGAGAGATCACTCATCAAGGATGAGATAATCTATGAGTACTCTTTACACTATCATTGTCTGTGATTAAAAACAAGGAATTGTGAGGTAATAATAAGGTGGAATGAAGCATGTGAGGTGGACATTACAAATAAGGGATTACAGAAACCTTAGCATCCCCGTCAGAAGCTGAAATTTCTAATGGAAACTAGACACCACACCAAACCTTTCCTCCTTGTGAAAAATCTGACAGCATTTTTGTATTGTGTACTGATGCTATGGAATCCAAGAGAATGACTTCAGGCTTGGTCCTATTTCCACTGTGAGCCATGATGAGCTTGTATTGCTGCAGGCATAACCTTAGGGTTCACAGCATGGCAAAGTTCATATTTATCTCTACAGGTGAAGGGGAAACTGTTAGATTTCCAGCGTTCTTTCTGATGAGATAACATTTCCATTCCTCTCATAGGGCTATTTCTCAGAAATGTCTCCCCATGTTCAAAGAAGGTTGGCAAAATACAGCATGAAGAAATAAAATGGGTGAATTGACCCTTAATCTGTCATAACAACATTAATCATGGATGCAGTATTGGTATTGCTGCTGTACTTGTCAGGCCTAAAGAGATTAGCTATGAATCAGGAGCTTCCTGGTTCTAATTTTACCTCTATCATGAAATCACTAGGTGGCCTTGGGTAAACTGCGGTCATCCTCCCCCATCTGCAGCAGCAATGATGCTGACTTGTTTGACATGGCTACTGCAAGGATTATAAGTATGCATAAATATTATAACTTTTATAACTGTACTGATGGCTGCCAACATGAAGAGCTATAAAAGGCAAGTGGCTAAATTCATGCAAGTTGGGGCCACTCATGGCCTCAAATGGATATACCAAAATGGCAGAAGGCCTAGAAACCATGCCCTTTGAGAAGCAGCTTAGAGAGAAGCTTGGGGAAGAGAAAGTAAGAGGCAACATGATAGCTGTATTTAAATATTTAAAGAGATGTCATATGGAGGATCGAGCAAGGCTGCTTTCTGCTGCTTGAAAGAGTAGGACACAGAGCAATGGCTTCAAACTTCAGAAAAAGAGATTCCATTAGAAATAACTTCTTGATGGTAAGAGCATTTTGACAACGGACTATGCTGCCTCAGAATGTGAAAGGGTCTCCTTCTTTGGAGATTTTTATACAGAAACTGGATGGCCATCTTTTGGGAATGCTTTGATGGTATATTCCTGCATGCTAGCGGATTGGACTTGGATAGTCCTTGTGGTCTCTTCTAGCTCTATGACCATATGATCTTATGCAATTTCGATAGTACCAAAGGCAGCATGCCTCTCAGCATCAGTTGCTGGAAAGCACAAAGTGGAGGTTACAGTTGCATTCATGTCCTGTTGGCAAGTTTTCCACTGGCAACAAGTAGACCACTGTGTGAACAGGATTCTGAATTGGGTAAGCTATTGGTTTGATTCAGTACGTCACTTCCTATGTTCTAATGCATTTGATGCACTTGGAAAATTTGAAAGGACTGTGAAAAATATCTCCTCCTCCTCCTTCTCCTCCTTGTCTTCCTGTTATGTGTTAATTTTATCATATTCCTCAAAATAGCTCCTAAGTCCCAAGCACTTTATGATGAGTATTTTTGAATATCCATCTACAACAGTTACAATCAACTGGCAATGGGTAATAAAGGCCAAGCTCTGAGTGTCATTTACTATTTTACCTTTCACTAAATTAAAAAGTGAATCTTCTTTTGAAAATACTAGGCCACAGAACATTCATAGAACTCTGTGAGGCATATGCTCTTAGATCTTCTAGTGGATGTTAGAGAGGGAGAGTACAAGTTAGATCTTGCATGTGAACCTCAGTCCTCCACACCTTAAAGGTCATTATTTGAAGGTCTGGTAAAAACTTACACTGATATCCTATTCAGTCTGGCGCAGCAGAATACTATAGGGATGAACTCATGTTGCCAAGTATGTATCTCTTGTCAGAGGCCATACATACACACATACAACAACACAACACATAAACACACACATACATATAGATATATATATATGTTCGTATCAGGCATCACTTGGAAAATCACCTGTGCTTTGGCACTTGTATTAGCCAGCCAACACGAATACCTTAATATCCTTTAGCTATTGTGGGTACTTGGTCAAAAGATTTTATTATGGATTTCAAGATGGAAGTGCTTCTGTACCCTAGCACAGATAAGCAAACTAAGATCTGTCTTGTAACTTGATTATGAGCAGTACAATTAGACTGCAGCTAACTGCAGTTGCTATGTTAGTTAGAAATCTTACAAACCATCATTAAAATGGATCCTGGGAGGAAGGAAAACAGTATATCATGTAGGCACATAGGACACTTGCATCCATGATGCAGATAAAACTGGAGCAGTGTTGCATGAGCCCAGCAGAGGGCAGGAAAAACAACAACAACAAGGAAGCAACTGGGGGGATGACCTATGGTTTTAAAGGCCTCGGCACTAATGCCATATAGAGAAACTGAAGCTGAAATCTTAATGCAAAAAAACAAACAAACTGTGATTAAATATATGTTACTGAAACCAAATGTGATGAGACTCATGGACAGAACTTAATAATTGTGCATATAGTCTATTAAAAAGAAAAAGACTGAGGAGAAGGAGGAGGAGGAGGAGGAGGAGGAGGAGGAGGAATCTATGTAAAAGATGTGTAGACCTGTAAGGATGTCTATCACTTGGAGCATGGAAGGCAGGTGAGAGCATCTTGGTAAACATTATAGAAAATGGAAACAACAGTGGTATCCCTGTGGGGATCTGCAACAGACTGAAGATTAGGTTTATACCTTCCTACTACACATTGTACTAAATACTTAAAAAGGAGATATAGTCATAATTGGAAACTTCAGTTACCTTTATATCTGTTGAAAGTCAAACTCTGCCAAAAATGTGAGGGCCACAGATTCCTCATTTGTCTTCCTGTTTCATTTTCCAGAAAGTGGAAGAAGTAACGAGGGGACTAACTATGTTGTACCTGATACTCACCAACAGGGAAGAAGTGGTCAGTGATGAGGAAGTAGTGGGAATCTTGGATGGAAGTGGCCATCTCCTCTCGGGATTCATTATGTAGAGTAGGATGGGAATATATTGGAGGGTCATAGGTTGCATTATCCCCTCAAGAGTCCTGGAAGGGTCACTTCCAATTTTTTAAAAGGATATTCTTGGACCTAAAAAGACCTAAGAGGAGTCCAAAATGTGGTCACAATGCCCCCATTTTAGACCATTTGGGAGTAAAAAAATGATTTTCCCAAATTCTTGACTCCTGGGCAGCTCTGGGAACCACATGCAGCCCATGAGACATGACCCCAATATAGAAGAAAAGGAAGGTCAAACATAGTCAGATATAAAGTCTGGATTGTGAAAAAGCCAATTTCAATAAGCTTAGCAAAATACTTAGGAGATCACATGGTCAGAAATATTCAAATCAAAGGAAGTTCATGGTGGATGGGAGCTCCTTAGAAGATATTGAAAGCAAAATCACAAACAATTCCAATAAGAAAAAAATAGATGCTTGAGGAGCTTTCAGATGGGCTGAGATTTGAAAGAGGACGTAGAAGAAATAAAGAGTCAATATGGTATAGTGGTTTGAGCATTGGATGGTGACCCTGGAGACCAGAGTTCAGTTCTCTGCTTGGTCATGGAAACCCACTGGGTGACCTTGGGCACATCCCATACTTTCAGCCTTAGAAAACCTTGTGATAGGTTCACTTTAGGGTTGTCATAAGTTGGAAACAACTTGAAGGCACACAAGAAGAAGAAATGGAAGAAGGGGAAAGCTACCAAAGACAACTAAAAATGTATAGCTATTATTCGTGGGAGTAAAAGAGGGTAAGAGAGCTAAAATTCAGAATGAGCTCAGGCTTGCAAGAGAGGCTTGCTATAAGAGGTTTGCTTTGGAGCAAGAGGAATAACAAGGAGGTAGAAAGTCCACTGCATGGAAAATATGTTGAAAGGGAAATGAGTGAAAAGGGGAAAAGACAACTGCCCAACACTGACTTTGCTTCTGTCTTTCCCAAAAAAGAAAATACTTCCCAAATTCACTAAAATAGAATAAATGATACTCTGTGGAGGCTGCAGCACAAAAGAGGTAAAGAGATGAGCAGGGCAAAGTGCTGCATCTGTGCTGTTCCACCCAGCTGTGTGCCTTCTTGAAAAGGCAGATGTGATATTTATAAAAAGAAAGAATGATTATTTGTAAATATTGTTTGTTATAACTTTAATAAAAATAAAATTAAAAAAGAAAAGAAAAGAAAAGGCAGATGTGTGCTTTCTTGCCATTTAGTGGCTGATGGAAGGTTCAGAGCAGCAAACAGCAGCTATCTCCCTCCCACATTTCCTTTGAGTATGATAGAGATCTGGAGCGAAAAAGCTGTTCTTTCTTTCTGGGGGCATCCAGATAGTTTCCTGGACACCTGTGCCCTAACTCAGCAACTAAATACCTCCCTTTTCCACTGGTCACTGAAAGTCTGAGGGGACCTGCCTGTGGAGTGTAGGATCACATTGGGCAAAGAGCTACTGAATAATTTCTTGCACAAGGATAATGAAAGAACATAAACACATATAAAATATGCATGTGCCACTAAAAGATTAAAGGAATTCTAATTTCCAGAGTCTGATAGACTGCATCCAAGGGTAACATCCCTGTAGCCTGAGAGAGGGCAAAATCTTATCCCTATCTTCAAAAAGAAGAAAAAAACAGATGAGATGGGCAACTACTAACTAGTCAGTTTGACATCACTACCAAGAAAGCTTCTAGAATGGATCATTATATAGTCTGTGAGCACTTCAGAAAGAATGTCATGATTCTAGGGAGTCATTATTGACTTCCCAAAACCACACTAATGTTATCTCTCTTTTTGAATAGAGTTGGTAGATTAGGGGAATGTTGTGGATATAAAGTATCTCGATTTCAGTAAAGCTTTCTACAAACTCTCCCATGATATTCTTGCAGACAAATTGGTCAGTGTGGACTAGACAATGCTACTGCTTGGTGGCTTTGAAGCTGGTTGGTGGGCAGAACCCAAAATAATGCCCATGAATGGTGTAATAAATGGGGTGCCTCAGGCATCTGTTGTGAGCTCAGAGTTGTTCAACATCTTGTAAATGACTTGGATGAAGGAACAAAGGTGACATTCTTCAATCTATACATGGCGTCAAGCTGTGTGTAATAGCTAATACCACAGATGACAGAGTCAGGTTTAGCTAATATCTCAGAAGATAGAATCAAGATTGAAAATGACCTTAACAGAATGGAGACCTGGGTCAAAACTAACAAAATTAATTTAAACAGGCATAAAGTTAACAGGAAAAATCAGATGCCCAAATGTAGGATGGGTGACAGCTGACTTGAAAGCAGCATGGGTGAAAAGGAACTAGAGGTTTTGGCAGAATGTGAGTCAACAATGTCCTGGTGGTAACAAAGGTCAATACAATTCTAGCTGTCAGAAGTCTAATAAAAGGAGGTAAAGTCATCAGTCTCTTCTGCTTGACAAACTTGGCCTGCATCCACTTCTGAGGAACAAATGGGGGAGCTAGGTATGTTTAGCTGGAGAAAAGAAGGAGAGGTAGTATAATCTTAAATATCTGAAGAGCTTTCATATGGAAGATGGAGTGAGCCAATGAACCAGTAGAGTCAAATTCCAAGAAAGGAGATTCTGACTAAACATTAGGAAAAACTTGTTGATGGCAAGAGCTGCTCTGTAATGGAACATGCTAGAGGTTTTTAAACAGAGGTTGGATGGGCATCTCTTGGGGATGGTTTAGCTAGGCATTCTCTTGCATTGGTAGGATGGTGAACTAGATTCCTCTCATCTGTATGAAGCTGCCCAACTACACTTTTCGTTATTTTTAACCTTTTTTTTGTGATTTTGCTGCTTTTCTCTCTGATTTATATGGCAATCTGCATAGTTGTGTGGCTCTTTTTGAAGGTAGATGAGCATTTGGCTACTTTTCATTTCTGTAGTTCTAACTGCTTGAGATCTTGCTTGAAGATAACTTTTTTTTAGTGGGTTGGTGTCATTTTGGTATAATTTTGATATAATTGCAGGTTGGACTGTGTCATTTGCCATCTTACTGGTAGAAACAATGAAGTATTATGCTAGTAATTATCTCAGTTAATTATGTATAATTTGAAATGCTTGTTTTCCATTATTCATTATGCTCATTATTCTGATAGTGGTCTTGGATGCTGATTTTTGAATTTCAAAGAAACCTAGCTTTGAAATCAACAGAATCTCAGTTTTGTTTTGGTTTTAAAAAAGCAAATATGCAGACCTTGTGGCCACACAGATGTCAGTCAAAATATGCAAAAAGTTCTGGCAGAAGGAAATTCAGTCCAATGCTAGAGAATTTACTTTAATTTCGGTGATTTCAGCCCATTTCCACACTACACTGTTATAGTGCTATTAATCCACTTTCAACATCCTATGGAATCCTGGAGTTTGTAGTTTAGAGATTGGCCTTCAGAATTCCCAGCCAGAGAGCTCTTGGACCTCAATCAACTGTGTCTGTCTTGAATAGGTCAGTTGCTATGGAGACAAGGCCTAGCACCAAGGACGAGGGTAGTGTATTCCCTCAGGAACCCAACCTCTGTATGTTAATAACTCTGAATACAGATTGGATTGGGGAATATGAGGAAAAGTTACAGATACTGGACAAGACAATTTGGGGAATTAGAGACACAGGATCTCGAATCTTTCTAACAAGCATTACCTATGAGAAAATAAAATCCTAGGCAACGCCAAGTATATACACTAAGATACATATCCTGTGGTTCATAGTTCTTAATATCGTGACACAATTTCTAAGTGAATCAGAATGTTGTCTTGGAGGAGGGGAGAGGAGGGAGAAATGCAAGTAGGACGGGAACCAACAAATTGAGATCCTCACTAAATTGCTTGCTCGTACTCCAGAGGCCCACTTCGAGTTAATCAGTAATTTTTCACAGACGACATCTAATCTATGAGTATAAATTACTTTGCACTCTTATTATGCCTTAATTGAAGTGCACCAATGTAAAATTTTCATACATGTATCAGGAATCATTCTAGGTTCAATTAACTGGAATGGAATTGAACACTCCCCCTTTTCTTCATTTCCTTTCCTTTCCTCCCTCAATAGGAGAGTATTGTTTGACATCTTGTATTTATTTAAATGGTTGCAGAAAATTTGAGAGAGGGAGAGAGGGGTGGATGGCTAGACAGGGCTGTCTCTTTCTAATCAAAGTACTCCAAGGATAATGGTAGACCTTGTATTATTAACATGTACTTAGTAGCTACTGTATGCACTGTGCATGTATAACTATAATTATATTGGTGTGGTTGATAGTTTTAAAAGAGGATTAGACAAATTCTTGGAGGATACCAATGGCTGTCATTGGCTACATGTCATTATGGCTTGCTGGATCCAGCATGCTTTGAATACTAATTGCTGTAAAGCACAAAATGGAATTGTTGCATTCCATTTGTGGACTTACTGGAGGCATCTGTTTAAGACATCTCTTTCTCTTTGAGAAACAAAATTATGGGCAAAATAGACCTTTGATCCAAACTAGCAAAGCTTTTCTTGCGTCCTTATAGTGTGTGTGTGTGTGTGTGTGTGTGTGTGTGTGGGTATATTTTAAAATGACCATGTTGCAGAGGACAGTGCTAGAAAGAGTCCTGCTTGAAAGTCTTTCCATTCAAAGTCCATAAAGGCAACCAGAAATCTTAAAGCTGCCCATCAGCTGGTAGCAGCTGGACAGCAGATTGAGCAAGCAGGCACATAAGTCACTTGCTCATATTTTTGCCCACTATAGTGAGGTGTAGTGCATTTATATTTAAATTATAGCAATTATTTTTGAATTTGCATTGACATATATACATTAACATTTGCACAATAAGAATGCAAGAACATAAGAATAACCATGCTGGATCAGACCAAAGGCCTATCCAGTTGCCTGTGGGAACTGCATGTGGATGTTATTCAATCTTACATCCCCAGGCAACTAATATACAGAGGCATATTGCCACTGATATCGTAGGTGATATATAACTACCAGACTACTAGTCATTTATGACTTCATCCTTCATGAATTTACCCTGTCTTCTTCTATAGCTAACTCCATATTTGGCACTCCAAATGTACTTCATAAAACAGAGAGACAGCACTTCTAGTACACTCTTCTCAATCATCCAATAGAGTTTGTATCCAGATACGACTGGATTCCTTTAATTTTCTCTGTATTTTCATTTTACCTTAAATTCAAGCACTCTAATTCCCCTATTTTGGCTTAGAGGCTTCTGGTATTAGTGTAGGAACCCCTAGATGTGATGTCTCTTTTCAGATACTAACGCTGATGATCCTTTCTTTTCCTCAGCCCTAGCACTCAAGACGGCTTATAAAAATTGCAGACAACACTCACATTACTCAGAGTATCCAAAAGTTCAATTATAGTTCAGCCATCACAAGAATTAAAAGCAATATAAAAGCATACCCATTGAAAATCAAGGAATGTGGACAATACAGCACATGATTAAAAGCCCTGTCTCCCAAAGCCCTGCAGAAACAACCATGGCCATTTCCACACTAGACTGTTACAGCACTATTATTCCACTTTCAACATCCTGTGGGATCCTGGGGTTTGTAGTTTATGGAGGGGCCTTTGAGGCTTCCAGACATGGGGGTCCTAATGTCTCTGATGCATGCACTTACAACCCAAGATCTCTTTGATTGGCTGCCATGTTCTGTTGCATGTTCATGTCCCTTTTCCACCCATCCCCATATAAGCAATCAGTAACATTTTTAGTTTCATCCCTCTGAGGATGATTCTATCTGATCAAGATGCTACCCAGGTATGTCAGTTTTCCCTCATATTATACACTTGAGTGCCATCTTTGGTACTTTTTAGTGAAACCTTGCTTCTTCTTTTCTGTCTTTTTGGCAATGACTAAGTGGCTGCTCTCATATATACATATATATATTTGTGTAGCTTTTACCATTTTACATCAAGTAGGAATGCATTTGAAATGCTCTTCATCTAAATTTATACTTCGAATTACATGGTCTTGCTTCCAAAGTGGAACCAATGCATTAATACTTCTTTCTTGTATCATTTTTAAATTTTAAAATTGCCCAGAACATGGCACATGCAAAATTTATCACTCAGTTTTCAGTTCATTTTGGTCTCTTCCACTTTTCTAAATTACTGACACTAATGCACATTAATGAGATACTACAAAAGGTAATCTTAACAGGATTTCTATGGAAAGCCAGCCCCACATTCTCTTTTTTGCTTTTTCAGCACTTCCTTTCATTTGGATGAAGTTGAGAAGTTGAGACCATCAAGGTCTAAAATCCAGTTTCTCATCCATACTAGAGTAGGCCCATTGAAACAATGGAACTTACATTACTGTTGACTCACCACTTTGCCATTCTCCTGTATCTTTCTGACTTTCTCACTTTTGGGTTCTGAATTAATTATCTATCTTCTTCCCCTCATCTTGTTTATGAATTCTCAATACTAAATATTGGATTTGGATATGGTTACCTTTTGGAAGTGATCCAAGACAGCATTTGTGCTCTTTTGTTTCCATGACAGTTTGGGTTGTGGAAAAACCCACTCAGCCTCTGACATAATGCAGGAGTATCTTTTACATTGCCCTCTATATACATCTCCCAGGCAAAAGTTCCTTAATTGCTTCCTCCACTCCTCTCCCCTTTCCAATAGACCACCTCTTGAGCAGATTTGTGGACTATTAGCTGATAAAGACCCCTATGTCACTATTAAGGTTGCAGATTTTGCGTTAGCTGCAAGTAAGATAAGAGCGAGACATCAAAACTATCCCCACGAACAATATGGAGGTGAAAAATAATTGATTCTGGTGTTACAGAATATATAAGTGTAATTTTAAATAGTATATCCTATATAATTTTATATAATTTTATATTGAATTTTACATTGTATTGCATTATATCATCCTAGAGATATATTTTACATTTTATATTGCTCTGAGTTTATAAAACCATTACAATGATTGTTTATCTCCTATATGTTGTTCCTGTATGTTGTTTTTACATAAGTTTATTAGTAAGTAAGTTTATTACGGCAAATAGCCAGCAATAGTTTATTACCATTTGTAATGTCCTATTCTGTTATTTAGATGTAGTTTGCCTGACTGTGATGTGTTGCAATGGCTTTTAGCTGAGCAAATAAAGATTCATTCATTCATAATGCAGGAGTAAAAGCCAAACATGTTTCAGAAATGTTTGGTTTACAAAGATATCTCCATACCAAGTGTCACTACTGTGACCCCAGAGGGAAAGAACATCAGCCAGGCACAGCACCTTCATGCCTTTGTCTCAGTAGCAGGTGAGAGGCCCTCCCTCCAATGTCAACTGTTACTGATGTATCCTCTCAGGGAGATGACAGCAGCCAGCATTTGAAAGCCCAAGGGCAGGGAACTGTCAAATTAACAATTTGTAAGCTGCTCTGAGAAACTTTTTGGCTGAAAGATGGTTATAAATTCTCTAAATCAGTGGTCCTTAACCTGTTGTCCATGGACCCCTGACTGGCCACAATGTCCTCACAGGTCGTTCACGAAGGCTTGAAAAAATGTCATGAGCTTTTACAGTTAGAAAGAGAAAGAAAGGAAGGAAGGAAGGAAGGAAGGAAGGAAGGAAGGAAGGAAGGAAGGAAGTCATATGTTGATCTCAAGGAGCAGGAGTCTTTTGCTGGTGATGGATATCATTTGTATAAAGTTCAATTAAAGTATCTCAAACCATTTAAAAATTATGAAAATAACTGTCTGATAGCAAATGATGTACTCAGAACTTACTGCTTTTGCCCATGGTGAGAACATGCAGGTGAATGATGCTGAGTGGAGAAAGCACATGACATTTCTTGCTATTGTATATATAGCCAGAAGCCACCTTGAGTTAAGTCTTGGTGGTCCACAGCAACAAAAGATATTTAAAGGGGTCTGTGCTAAAGAAAAGATCAAGAACTGCTTCTCTAAATAAATAAGTATCTAATATGGAACAGGTGGACTCTACCTTCTCTTCTACTGATCACTCTTCTTACCCACCTTAAGAAAATGCCCAGCTTTCTTCCACCTCTCCATAGAAACAGTTTGACATTGCATTGGTTGCAAATTCAACAGGTAGAGTTAGACTTTCATCTTGAGAAAAGGTTGCAGCTTGCTGTCAAAGGCATGAAGTGCTTAATTTTGAACATGACATGCTCTGTTACTGAAACCCATCTAGAATACACCACCGATCCAGAAGATTAATCCCGTTTATTCAGCAGGAGATTTGATGGGAGGAGAAGGGATGAGCAGAGTCTGCCTTGGTTTTAAAGACTTTGTGGCAGCATCCTTTCTGCATCATATTTCTGTTTAAATTACAATGATTATTTCTAAATTATTACTTCAGAATTCCTGTTTCTGAATTACTGAAATCTGACAGGTGCTAAAACTCTTTGAACACTAGCTAGCTAGCTAAGATTAGCTTTTCTTTCTACCTCATGAATCTGGATAGTCTCTTTTGGTGGTGAGTATATATTGAGTGGAGTTAGGTGCAGATGGAAGCTCGCAAGTTGCAGCTTAACTCTCTTAGGGTTACCTGCCTGTGTTGCCACATTGGGGGCATATGAGGCAGAGGTTTGAGAATTGTTGAAGCACACAAAGCTTGTATAAGAGTTCTGTGGAATCATATTATCAACAGTGGGACTGTGGACTGAGCCTCTTAGAAGCTATCTCTCCTTCAGTGAGAGACAAGGAGTAAAATGAGGAAACCATGAAGACCTGAGCCCTTTGGATAGTATGGCAGGTAAGCTGGATAATGTTCCTTCCATCCAACATCCCTCTCAACTGGTTCTTTTTATTAAGTGTATTTGGCCCACTTGGATGTTATTGCATATAATAGCTCTAGATTTCTTCCTAAAGTTGCTTTCCATTTAAAGGGAACATACTTGGAGTTCACTGCCATGGAACTAGACTCATATACTGATGATTGATTATACATCTAAGGTTATTCCCTGGATCTACATTTAGCTGTGAGACGGATAGAGAAAGATACGAATTTGGAAAGTGGGTAAGGAGTGAAAATCTCAATGACAGATAATTTTCTTGTGAAGTTTTAACTGAAACCTTTAGATCCTTCATGCAGAGAGGGTATTACCATAGGAGGCTTATAGAATCTGAAGGATTCCTGAAAGCTCTGAAGGGTTTTCTGGCAAGCAGGGCTGGCAATTCTTTCAAGACCTAACTGTGTCCCTAAGGAATTTAGTAAGGGCTGTCAACACAATTGCACCCACACTGGTAAACTGTAATGCCCTTTGGTTTACGTAAGATCTACAGGAGGAAAAACAGGCTGGACAGCAGTTAGAATACAGATGGAGTAAAGGAGGTGATTCTTCATTAATTTTCTTCTTGATAGAAGCACCAAGTAATTTTAACAATATTCTTCTTGCTGTGAGAAATGCTTCAAAAACTGGACAAGTTTCAAAGGCTTTTCACAGTTTGAGACTTATTCTGTGCAAAATTTGCATTTAGCATTTAAGTCCAGAAAACATCATATTCTGTAAAGGAATGCTATCTTCTGGGCTGAGTATAATATTTCTGCAGAGAAATATTATTTTTGTGCAGAAGCTGTAGTTCCCTGTGCAGAGCATTCTGTCTTCTTTGTGAAAAATAACCATTCACAAGTTTTGTGCAGAATCAGTGCTGAACTGCAAAATTCTTGCCAGTCTAGGATTTTTCTTCTGGAGGCTGACACTTAAGAAACATGCTTTTGAACATTTTCAAATATTTTTCAGTATTTTTGTTATGTCTGTCATGGAATATATATGGAATAAAATTTACAAGAGCTCTTTGTTGTGCCTACTACACAGGAGTAAAGAGGGGGAAATAACCCATTTTTTCTCTGTTGTTTCATCTTCGTCTTGTTCCCCAGAAGAGTTGCTCTGCACATAAGAAGTGTTTGCTGAGATTGGGTTTAGAAGACCAGCAGTGGAATCTTCAGTCACCTGCTGTAACTTTATTATGTTACCATAAAGAGAAATCACTCTGATTTGTTCAGAACTTGATAATACAGTTATAGCAGTATCTTGGAAGGTAATTTGAGTACCATCTACTCAAGCTTCATGGGAACAGTTTCAGTTGTTGAGGCCTGATGATGTGGACTCTTGAATAGGGATGCTGATTTCATGGCAGCTTGACCCACTGCAATCCTGGCTGGTATGATCTACAGAGGCAAAGTATTTGAGCACATGGTGGCTGGGCAGCTTAGGATGTTCTTTAGGAATGACAGAATATCACTTTAGTTACAAGTTGAGGTTTGCTAACAAAACACTCTTGGTTGCTTAGGCTAATGACCTGGTCAAGAGGAAAGATAGGAGGAATGCTACCGTGTTGCTCTTCCTAGATTTCTTGGCTGGCATCCTGCCAGTGTTTTGCACATTCATAAATTCCACTATAGAAGCAATTGGAAGTTTTTGCCCAAAGCAAAATAACTATGTTCAGTTAAAGATTGCAGAAAGAGGTTTGTGCATGTGGCGTCACTGTGCATTGATGTGCATTGTGCATGGATGTGATCTGATGCTCAGTGATGTCCTTGCACAATGTGCATGAAGATGTGAATGTGCCTTTGGCATTATTCATTAATGATATGGCTTTCCATAATTCTGTGAGCATAAAGTTACATTCCATCTCCTTAGAGGTCCTTAGCATCTTTTCATACCATTGGTCATGGTATTCTAGCTATCATTTCTGAAGGATGGAAGTAGGAACCATGGTGTTGTACTAGTTCTGTTCCTACTTCTCTTCCAGAGAGTTGCATTGGATGACATCTATCAGCTCCATGGCAGTTAAAAGGTAGGGTGCCAACAGATTCCATTCTATCCCCAGTGCTATTTAATATCTGTATAGAACTGTTGGGTGAGGCTATCAGAAACTTTGAAGGTGGTTGTGATCAGTAGGCTGATAAAACCAAGCTGTACTTTCTTCTTCTCATCTAAGTCAGGAGAGGCTGTGGAGGCACTGAACCAGTGACCAGATGGTGTGATATGCCAGATAAGGACCAACAAACTGTAGTTTAATCCCATCAAGAATGAGACCATTTCCTCACTAGACTGTTATAGTGCTATTATTCCACTTTCAACATCCTATGGAATCCTGGGATTTGCAGTTTAGGGACGAGCCTCAGGAAATGGCCTGAGTTGTATAGAGTTGTGGCTCCAAGGTCTTGATATTGCAAAAACATGTTCTGGAAATGGTAACTCTCTCTCTGAAGGAGCAGATAGATGAAGTTTTGTTTCAGTGCAAATGGATTTAATTTATTTTAAATAATTTAAAATTGTTATTACCTTTTAAAAAACTATACTAGAATCATAGAATCACAGAGCTGGAAGAGACTTCAAGGACCATCAAGTCCAACTACCTGGCATGCAGGAATGCACCATCAAAGCATTCCCAACAGGAAGCCATCCAGCCTCTGCTAAGAATCTCTAAAGAAGAAGACCTCAGCACATTCCAAGGCAGCATGTTCCAATATCAAAGTGCTCTTACTGTCAGGAAATTCTTCCTAATGTTTAGATGGAATCTCTTTTCCTGCCGTTGTAATCCATTGCTCTGTGTCCTAGTCTATGGAGTGCCAGAAAACATCCTCCGTATGACATCCGTCCATTTCATATAATCATAGAATCACAGAGTCAGAAGAGAGAACAGGGACCATCCACTCTAATCCCCTGCTATGTAGGAACACACATCAAAGCATTCCCAACAGATGGCCATCCATCTGCTTAAAAACCTCCAAAGAAGGAGACTTCACCACACTCTGAGTCAACATGTTCTACTGCCAGACAGCTGTGACCGTCAGGAAGTTCTTCCTGAGGTTCAGGTGGAATCTCCTTTCCTGCAGCTTGAATCCATTGCTCCTTGTCCTAGTCTCTGGAACAGTGGAAAACAAGCCTGCTCCCTCCTCGACATGACATCCCTTCAAATATTTAAACATGGCTATCATGTCCCCTCTTAACCTTCTCTTCTGCAGACTAAACATACCCAGCTCCCTAAGCCATTCTTCATAGGGCATGGCTTCCAGACCCTTCACCATTTTGGTCGCCCTCCTCTAGACATGTTCCAGCTTGCCGATATCCTTCTTGAATTGAGGTGCCCAGAACTGGACACAGTATTCCAGATGAGATCTAACCAAAGCAGAATAGAGTGGTACCACAACCTCCCTTGATCTAGACACCATACTCCTATTGATGCAACCAAGAATTGCATTGGCTTTCTTGATTGCTGCATCACACTGCTGACTCATGTTCAGCTTGTGATCTACCAAGACTCTTAGATCCCTTTCACATGTACTGCTATCCAGCCACACATCCTCCATCCTATATTTGTGTATTCCATTTTTTCTGCCTAAGTGTAGGACTTTACATTTATCTCTGTTGAAATCCATTTTGTTAGCTTTGGTCCATCTCCTCAATCTGTCAAAGTCATTTTGAATTTTGATCCTGTCCTATGGCATAGTAGCAACCTCTCCCAATTTCGTGTCATCTGCAAATTTGATGAGCATGCCCTCTACTCCTTCATCCAAGTCATTGATGAAGATGTTGAATAGCATTAGTTCCAGGATAGAACCCTGTGGCACCCTACTAGTTGCTTCTCTCCAGGATGAAAAGCAGCCATTGGTGAGCACTCTTTGAGTTTGGTTGGTCAAACAATTACAAATCCACCTGACAGTAGCCCTGTCTAGCCCACATTTTACTAGCTTCTTTGCAAGAATGTCATGAGAAACTTTGTCAAAGGCCTTACTGAAATCAAGATATGCTATGTCCACAGCATTCCCACCATCTGTCAAGCTTGTAATTCTATCATAAAAAGAGATAAGATTAGTCTGGCATGACTTATTTCTGAGAAATCCATGTTGACTTTTAGTGATTACAGCATTGCTTTCTATGTAATTACAAATTGATTGTTTAATGATCTGCTCTAGGATCTTTCCCAGTATTTAAACACAGCTATCACATTACCTCTTAACCTTCACTTCTCCAGGCAAAACATACCCATCTCCTTAAGCTGCTCCTCATAGGGCATAGTTTCCAGGACTTTTACCATTCTGGTCATCCTCTCTGGACACATTCCATCTTGTCAATATCCTTCTTGAACTGAGATGGCCAGAGATGGATACAGTTTTCCAGGTGGGGTCTGGCCAAAGCAGAATAAAGTGGTATATTACTTCCCTTGACCTAGGCACTATACTCCTGTTGAAGCGCATCACACTGCTGACACATGTTCAGATTGTGGTCTCTTAAGATGTCTAGATCTCTTTCACATGTCCTATGGTCAAGCCAGGTGTCATCTATTCTATTTCTATGCAGGTGCACTAAGATTGCTTAAATGTTTTTCATTGCATTGCCCTGCCCTGATAATTTTTAATTTTTCTTTGTTGTACGTTTGATACAGATTGTAATATAAATAGTTTAATCAATCAATCAATCAATCAATCAATCAATCAGTCCAAAGCGAAGGATACTTCTGAGCTCGTGCTGAGTACCTTTCCTTTGCCATGTTAGTTGGTGCAGCCATTAGGCATCTGAGAGAACAATTCAGGACCAAATCCCCAGCACCATCTCCATCTGTCATTTCCTTCAGTTTGATGTGCTTGGCTGTTTTCTTTAAAAAATAAAATGAAAAATACAAAAAGAAAAACCACCTAGGTTCTCTAAACTGTTCAAAAACAAGAAGCGCAGGGAGACGTTTGAAAGAAAAATGAAACATCTCTGGATGCTAATCACTTCCACAAGTATGAGTCCTCTGCCCTTGAGAAGCTGTTGGTAGAACTTATGCAGTACATTCAAAAATGTTTTTAAAGGTGACTTATCTGATCTTGATGACTGAGAGATCTTTTGTATTCTGACTTATCACAGTGCAGGAGAAACACAATGTAGAAAAGAGATAAAGTAAATATTTTTACAGCAAACTGAGCATAGTCAAGTTCAAGATTTAAGTTACATCCATGTTAAACAAATGTAGCAACTTGATATCGTCTGCCATGGTTCTATCCTATGGAATCCTACAGTTTGTAGTATGGCTGAGGTAGCACCTTCTTGTCGCATTCTGGGGATTTACAATATAGTTAGTTATTTTCTTTTATGAACTATCCTGAACTACAAGCTTCCTGGCAGAGAATTCTAACAATCTGACCAAACTACAAATCCATTCTGTCAGATGAACCCATAATAATTAAAATGGTATCAAAGTGCTATAATTATGCAGTGTGGATAAATCCTTATTTTGAACAATTCAGGAGAAGAGGAATGCAGGGTACCGCAAACCTCCAGAACAATGATATATAGCCCGTAAAAAAGTAATCAAATCTTTCACAGTTCTACAGAGGAATTTAACATTTCATACAGTTTCTCCTTAGGGAAAAATCAATACAGTCAGAGCCTCTGTTAATTGGTACTGTTTTTGATCATTCTTTATGAATGTATCTGTCTTGTCATTTTTTAACTGTATAGCATCCTATGCTCAAGGACAGTAGCAAAATCAAAATGGAGGGGGAGGAAGAAAATACAAAATAGAAAATATAAGGCTGATTTTTCCTTCCTGTGCTGCACTTAATATTATCAATTTGTGGCTGTAGCAGAGATTGCAAATGTAATTTTACTGGGCTATAATCCTATGCAGACATACCTGCTAGATGGTTGATGTACTGTAATCTCTTTAAAGTCTACTCTTGTGTAGATATCCATTTATGGTTATTTACAGCATAATCTTCTACAAGTTTACTCTGAACGGGGCCCCAATGGGTTCAGAAGAGAGTTCAAGTGGACTTATTCCTAGATACATGTTTATAATATCATAAGCTTCTGGATTCAGGATATTATATACAGTGTTGTTGTATATCTTTAGGTTGTTTATGACCTATGGTGACCCTAAGGTGAACATATCATATGGCTTTCTGGGGACTGTATGTGTGATGCACCAAGATCACGCAGTGGGTCTCCCTGGCCGGTCTTCAGGGTCTTAGTCCAGGGTCAAACCCTAGTCTCCAGTTGCTTATGCTAACATTCAAACCACTCCACCATGCAGGCTGTCTTATTATATATACATATTTTCATTTAAAAACAGCGACAGTATCAACAAGAAAAACAATTAAGAGCATCAAAGAATGAAAATAACAGCCCATAAAATCATACCAGGCTTCACACTTCCAGTGTTTAGAAAAATAGAAATGATTTGACTTGTTGCCTAAAATCCAGTATACAGTTTATAAATTGGGGATCACCACAGAAAAAGGCTCCATTTCTAGTCACTTCTTACTTAATCCAGGAAAATGGGGGTACTTCAAATAAGGCATTTATGGGTTCATATGACATCAGGCAATCCTTCATATGGAAACAACTCTCCTTCTGCTACTAGCTAAATTCCGGAAAAAAATGAGTGGCACATCTGGCCCTTATGTTATTGAACACCTATGTTGTTTTCTAAATGCTGAAACTCAATGTCTATTTCACCTTAGTTTATATAGTATGTTTAAAATGAGAGGGTCTAGAATTGAATCAATGCTTTATCTGTGCCCCTGCTTTATGAAGGGTGATTCACATCCTCTTTAAGTGAAAACTGAAATAGCCGTAGGTAGAGCAACCGCTAACAAGGCAAGATTTTTGATGAAAGCCAAATTTGCAGGTGAGGTTCTTTAAAGTGGAAGAGCTGATGCTCTTAATTCACAGTGAAAGAAATATGACCGTGGATTGTATCTGAAGGGTTTGTTCAGCAAGCAAAAACAAAGCAGAACAAAACAAACTCACTGATTCCTCTATATTACTTCATTATAGCACAAAGTGTTTTGGATGACACCGAGAAAGTACACACACATCAGCCTGAATGCCTTATATCCACGAATATGGCTGCAGTTAAGTACAGCAGGATTGTGTGCATGCATTTATATCTCCAATCTACCTCTTCTCAAAGGCTCCCGTTTAAAGCTAATGCAGAATAAAAGACTGCAAATTGACAAATGGAGCCATTTCTTCACAGGTTCGATCAGAACTTGGAATGCTCCCAGGAAAATGCAACATATTATTCATTTGCTGTTATTTTCCATGAGTAGCATGTTACTTGTTAATCTTACTGACGTCTTGTAAATAGCAAATGGCCTATTATTAACACATTATTTTTAATACTTTTTAAAATGAAAATTTAATTTTGAAAAGTCAGTAGCTTTAAAAAATGGCCAAACTCCCTTCTACATGGTGGTTATGTGAACTTTTCTACTGACTGAGCAGAAAGAGAATTGCCAGTGCCATTGCTGCCTTTTCTGCTCACTTGAGCTCTCTCCTCATTCCTGTCCTTTGCTTACCTTCATTTTTCCTCAGTGTTTTTGCTCCTTCTCCCCTCTTTACCACTCCAACCTGTGTGCGCATCTGCCTTACTTGCTGCACCATAACCAATACTGGCAAGATTGCATTGTATCACCCTGTCTGTTTAAATTGTATGTCAAGCATATCATAAAGTAGATAAAGCAGGATTAGACTCAGAGGAAAGACTCATGAAAATTGGAGGAAGGAACATCAACAATTTAAGATATGCAGTTGATACTGTATGGCTAGCAAGAAAGCAGCAAAGACTTTGGATGAAATGCAAAGCCATAAAGCAAACATAAAATATGATCACAGATAATTTACATAAGCTTAAAGTAGATGATGAAGACATTGAAATAGTTCAAGATTTTCTCTATCTTGGCTAAATCATTAATCAAAATGGAGACAATGGTCAAGAAATCAGAAGAAGGCAAGGACTTGGAAGGGCATCTATGAAGGAACTCGAGAAGATTCTCAAGTGTCAAGGTATATATCATTGAATACTAAAGTTAGGATTGTTCATGCCATCCTATTTCCAATTACTATCTATGGACAGTGAAGAAAGCTGATAGGAAGAAAATCAACTCATTTGCCGTTAGCCACTATCGGTTTAATTATAACCTTATAGCCTTTCATATCCACTACCAAACTGTGAAGATTCATTGCGGCATCATAAAAGAACTTTATGTTCATTTTGCTCATAAGCAAAAGTAGGCAGAAAACTAAATCTTAAAACACCACCCTCACAAATTTTCTGTTCCCCAGTCATTGATACAAATTCAGGGACTTTTTTTACATTCACAGTTTGATTTTTGATTTTTTTTTTGCTGGAAAGGAGAGATTGACTGAGATCCTACACTGAGGCTGTGTAACATGGATCTCTGCAAGCAAAGTTATGCATTAATTTTCCTGTGCAACTCATATTTTGAAGGGCAGTGTTCCAGAACTGGACTAAGACACCAAATATGCAACTGAATGAACTGGATGTGGCATGAACACTATACATCCAGGTGCAATACACATCTCTATGTGCAGCAGCACTGTCCGTGCAAATCTAATCCTGGAACTTCAAACTGAGGATAGATATGATTCATTAAAGAAAAATGTAAAACCACTGCTACAGGGGAACATATTCATGTGCAAGACACCAAGTTTCCAGTCATTACATTGAATTTAGCAGAGATGACTCAATAGCTTTTGCTGCCCTGGACAGGTTAGAGAATGATAGATATGGGTGATCATCTTCTTTCTTACCACAACATCATTTGGGCTACTTGATAACTTAAGCAGAACTAGAGATGGGGAAGAAATCTGTTAGGTTTGCATTAAATCCCACCCCTCTCAAGACTCCCAGTGGAACAACACAGATCTCAGCTTGGAAAACCACGCATTTCCAAGGGATTATTAATCCCAGCCTTCTACTTCAGCAACTGTTGGACAGAATCTTGTATCGCAGTTATGAATGCATAACATAGAGTTATGAACTAGCTGCTTTTATGTATACATTCTCCACTTACTGGGAAGCAGCCATTATGATCAACAGTGGTTTGTTCTCCTGTTTTTCAAGAAGCAGCTGGCTTTCATTCCCACCCATCCCTCATGCAAGCAGTCTTTGGCAGGAGAGGTAATTGTGACAGGGACCCTCTTTCTGCCTGTCACAATCGGGATCACTCATGGGAAGGGTGAAAAGACCAGCCAGCTGCTGCCCAAGTGTCTGAGGAACAGACCCCAGTTAATAACAGTGGCTGCTGGCCAGTAAGTGTGGAATGGTGGTGGGTCGTGCCAGAATTCAGTACATAGGACCAGGACTATGATGCTTACATATATGTAAAGACTATATAGGATTCTGGCCTACATGTCAAAAAATAGAGAATCCTGTGGTATCTTCCAGCATGTGTGTGTTGAGATGAGGGCTCATATTTACTCTTCAGAGGTAGATCTGAAACTCCCAGAGGTAAACCCTGCTTGACAGAGAGCAACTTGGAGTGGTACAGTTAAAGAACTCCAGTTTATCTGGTACCTTGTTCTATGGACACTTTTCAAAGGTAAAAGGGCTTTCCAGGGCTTCATTATATGCAGAAATAGCACAACACGTGGCTTCCCACTTATTTATTTCCTTTTAACTCTGTACATGGCTTCCATGTTTTATTACTTACTTGGGATGCAAGCAGAGGAGCAGTAGAGAATTGCAAAACAATGCTTTGTTTTGTTTTTTAAAAAAGAGCAAACACCAGCTTCATGTGTCCCCCCTCCCCCAGATACCACTACCCACCATGACCATATTTGAATACCTGCTTTGGTCCCTCACCCATACAGGAGAAATCTCTAAACCGAGATACTTTTTGGTAGGCTCTTAGGGAAAGAGTCATGGCTTGTTCAGGAAGCTCAGCAACAGATCCCCTGGGAAGATAACTTGTGCAACATTAAAAGGAGGCAGACTTGTTTGTACTAGGTTTCTCTGCAGCTGAACTGAATGAGATCGATATTGTTTTGAAATGGATGTACGTTGCATTGGGACACCAGGTCTCTGCCAGTGGGTTGGAAATGATGTATCTACATCACTACACAGCTCCACAGGCACAAAATAAATAATAAAAAACATACCATCTACACTAGTTTTTAGGACTGAAGATCCCCTAGGAAGAAATGCTTCTTTCTTGGCTTCAAAGGCCATTGCTGGATAGACTGATTTTTTTAAAGCTCCACAATATGCAAAGACATGAGGATAAGACCCCCATTCCCCAGAACACATTCATATTGTGTCTGTATGATGTTTCTAATGGCAAAAAACCATATGTGTTATCATCTAGTTAGAACCCCATTCACCTGAACTGCTTGGTGAAAATGAGTTCTCAGGAAAAGTCCTTGGAAATTTTAATCTACTTTGGGGGTCTTAAATGATCCAATCAAAGTGAGGCACTGTTAGTTCCCTTGAATCTGACTTAAAGAAATGTACATTTCCACAGGAATGGATACAGACCTGTCCAAGAACTCTTATATTATCTGCTCAGACTCAGCAGGAGCTCTGTAAGGTCAGGAGCCAACATTTTATTACCTGAGACATTTTATTTATAGTGGTCACGCAGAAATTGAATATATTGTTTTAAAATGCAAAAGATTTTACCCATGGGGACACATGCCTAAAGCTATAATCTGATACCACAGGACTCCAATAGACATAAGTTGCATGGAATTCAATGGGACTTGTTTCTGAAGAGATGTGCAAAATTGTGCTGTTAGTTACTTCCAGATGGGATTATGGTTATATGGTATAACTGGAGTGGGAAGAAATGTTACTATGTGTTGTGCTGCATGGAAATGCATGCTACACTGATGCTAGTCAGACAGAGCAGTATCTAGATTGTCATAAGCTTTATTGGCCAGCTATCTTCTGATTTCTATTGCATCTCCAATTTCTTCCTTGTGCCAGAATGCTGGTCTGAGGTAAGGTGCCTTGCAAATGCCTTGCACCACAATTCCTAGCAATCCTAATCATCATGGCCAATGGCGAGGTATTGTGAGAATTGTAGTCCAAAATATCTGAGGGACACCAGGTTGTCTACCACTGCTTTAGGCTTTGCTGGTCACATTAAGGCCAAGTAGGAACTTTTTAATGAGAAAAGCAAATTGGCTGGAGTGTACTGTTTTGTTTTTCATTTACTCTAGACTGTGATTCATGGGAAGAAGTATGAGGAAGCAGAAGGGGGGGGAAGGCATAGGTTGGTCAATGGGAATGAAAAAAAATTGAAAATCTTCTAATGATAGATGGAAAACGGGTGTGCAAGGTTTCAGAAAATGCTGCTGCGGAAAATACAAAGACATGGAAATCTTTGTATTGTGAGACATGTTCTTTGCACTGATAATAGAATTTTCTTTACAGAAAAGAACATTCCTGAGGAAAAAAAAATAGAACAGTTCTTTGCAGAAAATGCTGTTTTCTGTGCAAAATTCTCTCGTGGTTTTTCCCAATGTGCAAATAGTCCTTGAAAACTGCAGTTTTTGTAGATATTCTTATGGTGAGGAGAAATATGGTCAAGCTATTTCTTCTTACTTGTGAGAATGAAGTTTATGAAAGTTTACCGTTCTGCTCATCAGAACATCACTCCTTTGTGTGAAAAGGGGTGCCAAAAGAAAATAGGTGAATATGCAAAGACCTGAATTCTAATTTTAGTTCCAATTAAAATAGACCTTGCAAATCAATGGGCTCTATGGGATGTTGACTTACAAATGATTTAATAGTCCTGCCTTAGTTGGAACTAATTAATAAGATTCAGTCCAAAGGCAGTTCTAAGTCTTGCCAGAAATTCCTGGAACTCACCTTTTAGAGCTATAAGATCTAGGAATGAGATAGAATACGTCCCTTTTGGGATGCCAACCTGTGTCATCCATCTTGACTTCTGGGACTTGGAGGTGAAAAATTGCTTCAGCGAGGCCCTTATCATCATCTGAACATTTGTGGACAATCAGAGGTAACGAAGGTAACAAATCACCACCAACCAGAGCCAAATACAGTTGGGATCTTGTTAGTGACATAGACTTATGTAAGTAGCATTAAGCACGAGTGATTTTCAAGGGGGAGCAAAGAACAACCGTACTATACAACTGACAGTACAATAAGCAGAGTTGTGGATAAGGGACACTTGCACATGTGTTACTATATTAAAGTATACAGGGTAGCATTTGATTATGCATTGCCTCTGTGCATTGCTTTTGCCAGTTTCCCATTGCGATTGCATAAGGGGACGTTGGCTATGTGCTTTGAGCATGTGATCCAAATGCCTTGCACTAGACTTATATTCCATATATTGTGTAATATAACTTTGCTGGTGGATATTAACACCATGCTGAAATGATGTAGGATCTCATCCCATGCCTCACCCTAACAAGCTGAGTTACAAGATGACTACTGAGGCAGAGTAAAAACTACACAGCAGAGGATTGCTGTAGAACTTGCTTGTAACTGAGCTGCAAGTTTAATCCAATGGTGGCTCCAGTTTATGCTCTGAGACCTTTATCTTGTGTCTTAATTTCTGGGCTCTGGTTTACCAACTGCTTCTTTACTGCTTCTTCTTAGAGTTGTGTCTCTTTTTATAAGAATTTTAAGACATGTGTAAAAGGTTTGTTTTATTTCTTTTATTTTATCTTATTTTACTTCTGGTGGGTTTTAACCTTTACTAGGTATTTGTCTATATCACTTTTGTTTCTATGGAAGAAAACCAAGAACACAAAAACAACAATGGCCGTCTGGGGCTAAACCTTTGTGAATTTTCCAGTGTGCTTCAGATGGGAGTGAAGAGATGGATTTGATTGACAGGTCTCATGAGGCTCCCAACTTAAAGCAAGAAGTGGATGTTTTATTGGACCTAACTGTGAACGAGTACATATTGCTTTATGTCCTGCTATATTTTCAGTATTCTGATACTTACCCATGGTTTCATCCCTTGGCTGTTGGTAAAATATATTAACAATGTGCTGAGCAGGGTTTTTCCCCCTTTTAAGAGTCATAGTCAGCAAAGTGAGGTGCACCATCTTTTACATTATGAATATAATATGTCCCTTAATGTTCCCAGTTGCACTGTCTACCTAATAGGACCTGATTGGAGAACTGATCTAAACTCAGAATAGATGCCTGTCGCAGAAGCCAATATGTTCTTTGAAATTAAGTACTTGATTCACACCAAGCTTTAATTCATATAGAGCTCCCAAGCTGAAGATTGCATTTTAAAGGGTGATCCAAGCATTTTCTCTCCCCCTTTGACAGCCATTCCAATATTAGTTTCCAAAGCCAATTATACTGAGTAGCTGGTATGTTCTTTACTTTTCCAGTGAAGTTGAGTGCATGTGAAGCAGCTGAGATACATAACAGTAGTCCCTTTTAAGAGCTGAAATGTCAGTCGCCATCTGTTAGACAAGGAATGGTTATTAGAGGGAAAATTAATTTGGACCACTACCACCTCTCCTCCTGGTTGGAAGGGTTCCAGTTATCTTCACAAGTCTAAGCTGACACAAAGTCAGTCTAAGAAACTGCATATATAGCAGTGGACTGTGAAGGCAGTTCCCTATCCAGGGGATACTAAAGAAGGAAGCTGTGTGCACGCACACGCACACACAGCTGGATCAAAGTTGGGAAGTAACTTGTCACAAATAACCAGATTCTAATAGTTAATTCTCTTTTCCCATAATGAAATCATATTTACTTTGAATTACAATTACAATTCAGTGAAGGATAACATCATTATTTGTTTGCTATAAAATGAATGTTTGATGAGTAGGGGTTTGGGCTCATTAAATAGTGGAGGGGGGAGATCACATGGTTCAAGTGCTGGTTCATGCTGTGCCACATGTGTATGTTGAGGCAATACCAAAGCAGATGGGAGAAGAGTGAGCTTTTGTGCCACAGGCCTACTGCTTTATAGCTTTTGCACTGGGTAAGTTGCCCATGCCACTGAAATTAACGAGAAAGCTTGTGGTCACAAACCATGACAAATACTGTAGCTTAATGGTAGAACAGTTTGTTAATTGAGAAAGGGCTCATATTCAGGCTCTGACATCTCCAGGGAGGCCTGGGAAAGGCTTCTGTTCTAAAACATAGAAAGTCATGGGGAATCGTTATAGAACAGGAATGGGCAACAGTTTGGAGTTAGGCAGTTTTACTGGCCTACAAGGAACCCTTAGAGCACTGTACCCCCTGCTGCTGCATCCCCCAGAAGATTTTGTACACTTAAATATTTCCCAATGCCTCCTAAGAGATAGCCACAATTTTATCACATTTTTGGACTTCTCTGGAATGTTTCAGGCAAAGGAGAGGTTCTCCCTTTCAATAGGACTCTTGGGTGACCTTCTGTCAGAAAAAAAAAAATACCTACTCTAGGTCCAAAATGGCCTGGAAGGCCATTTTCTGAATTGCCTCCCAGAACATCTAAGGAACTTTGAGGGCATTTGAGGCAAAAACATGTTTGGGGTGAAATTTTAAAAATTGGGGGTCCTGGTGGGCTATGTGTAGCCCACTAGCTATGCTTTTCTCACAACTGCTGTAGAGTCTACAGCATGGACAGAAACTAATGGTTTCGTTGGTTTAAAAAAGAGCTAGTGATATAATTATTTGGACTACAACTCAAAAAAATGACAACAAAACACCATTTTTGTAAGAACTCATTTTCTGTAGTCACAAACAAATTACATTTCCAAAATCTGATTTAAGTCAATACCCTTATTTAGGCTTCCTTAATTCTAGATCTAGTGGAGTCTGTGGCTTTTGCAGTTTTTGCAGTTTCCTCTTATATAATGCTTTCTGAGCTTTGTGGGTGTGAACATCTCTCTGTCTTTATTTCCTCATTTTTCCAGACCATACCCCCATTTTCCTGCCATCTGTGTCTTCATATAGAGCAGTGGTTCTCAACCTGTGGGTCCCCAGATGTTTGTGGACTTCAGCTCCCAGAAGCCCTGAGCATTGACCATACTGGCTGGGGCTTCTGGGAGCTGAAGTCCATGAACATCTGGGGACCCACAGGTTGAGAACCACTGATATAAAGGTTGTAAGACCTTGTGGGTTTCCCCACATTGAAAATTGTGTTCATTGTGTCGAGTGTATGCAGTTGTGTGCATTGTGTCCAGTGTATGCAATTGTTTGCATAGTTTAATCTAATTTATTCATTTCCTGTGCATTAATCTAATTTACTCATTTCCTGTGCATTATAGTAGTAGTAGTAGCAGTAGTAAAAGTAACAACAACAACAATCATTAGCCAGCTACTTAGTTAAGTATGCTTGTATTCTTTTTCCCTCAGTTGGGCATTTTTAAAATCTGTGCAATACCTTGAGCCTACTCTCTTCCCGAGCAGCCCAATAAGTACTGCAAATGTCTGGTTTTCCAAGTCAAGAGATTTCTTTTTAATATAAGAATCAAGAGATGTGAAAAGGCTGCTTTCACTGAGACTATTTAATCCAGAAGAAAATAGTAGTAATATTAGTAGCAGTAGTAAAAGTAACAACAACAATCACCAGCCAGCTACTTAGTTAAGTATTTATTTATTTTGTTGATTTATTATATTTATAAGCTGCCTTTCTCTCAGGCCTGTTCTTCTCATCTCTTCCAACCTGCCATAGAGACAGGAGAAGTACAGTACCACAACAATGCTTTATGCATGATGTTGTTGCAATCCCATCCCTTTCCCATCCCCAGGTGGTGCAATTGCACTGCAAATCATTGATGCGTTTTCCCTGTCAATGACCGGCAATCGTGCTACCAGCACATACTTACCATGCTTGTGGAGATGATGCCGGGACCCAAACTGGATGTCTCCATGCAGAGGTGAAGTGCAGAAAGGTCCTCAGAGTGGGACCCAAGGTGTAGAAGCAACCAGACATAGAAGCAACCAGCCAGCACCTAACAAATAACCAACACTACAAAGAAGCCAGAATCTACCTCGGTGGTTACCTGGTGATTTATGGCTGATGTCCTTAACATCTTCCTATGTCTTCCTTCCTTGCAACCATTTCCACAGGGAGGACAAAAATGTTGATGATGATGATGAACATCCTGCCGTTTACCCAGTTTGGGACTCAGGACAGCTTATACCCGCTAAAGCAAACATGGTTAACAATTTTGCAGTAAATGTTTCATGCTCCATGAGACTCTTTGTGGTACCAGTCTCTATGGTCAATTGTGGTATGAGGTTTCACAGGCAAAGTACATTTAACTAAGTAACCTTTCCTGGTCCAACTCCCATTCAAAACTGATGGAAACATTTTTCACCCATGCTCCAGTTGCTGGTAGAATGGACTTCTTAGTTTATTAGATGGCTAATAAAATAGCTGGGGGTGGAGTTATGATAATAACAGTAGTGTCAGCAGATATTATGAATATGGGACAGTTACTTGAGATTTATTCATCTGTAAGTATTCTGTATTCATGATCTCTACTTAGTCAACAATTGTGACACTGTTACCATGATCCTAAGTCCCTCCTACAACCTACTTTTCTAGGCATCAGCTGGATCAGGAGAAAGAGGTTTATTCTGCCAGATCAGAGGATGGGTGAATGACATTATTTATCTTAAGTAGTAATATGGAGTACTGGCTCCTTTATTTATACGCCATCTTTCCCCCAATAGTGGAACTCATCCTCTTTCATCCCTACTCCTCAATAATATCCATGCACACTTTCCCATAATATATTTATATTTTTTTGGAGAATGCATTAAAATTTCTGAGAAATCATCTGGGAAGTGTCAAAATGTGAATTAAAGAAACATGAACACATGAACACATTCCCTTCCTATCTCTAGTTTATAAGCTATAAACAAGGAATCATCTTATGCTTCCTTTTTACAGTGGAAATGCTACAGACATACATACATAACAATGCATCACCATCATCATCATCATCATCATTCCTGATAATGTGCAGGTCCCGTTAAATTTTACTTGATTAATAGTAAATACTTGATGTACTCTTCTTAATTTTCCAGTGTGAATAAAGTATTCTAATAAATAATTCTACCTTTTTGGATCTCAGATATATTTGTTTTAAGGGATGAGAGCAGAAGGTTGACATTTTTGTCTCTGTTGATTTTGGTAAGAAAACTCATGATATTGCCTTAATATTAATTAAATATTTCTTGGGCTTGATCTGTCTATTGAATGAGGCAGCCTAACAGTCCAAATAAAATTAGTTAACCATGTTTTGGACTACTTCTTTAGCACTGAGAATCAACATAATTAAGTTAGAGTCAGTTCTGTTCTGGTATGTAATGTGAGAAAGATTTTTTGAAGACTTTCCTAAACTGGTGTCTTCTACCTTGGGAAGGTCTGAGTTAAGATTTTTCATATTAAAATGTGAAGGAAAAAAAAATCTTCTTTGTACAAGGCTTGTTAACATCAAAGTCAGCTTTTTAGCATAATATTGTGGAGAAATGCTTTCATTCAAAAGTAATACATTTTGAACTGAGTACAAACTAAATATCAGCCTCTTTGGAGTTTGTTTGAAATTTACTGCATTTATTATAGTATGCTGTATTTTGTATTATAGTATGCTGTATTTTTTACTTATAGGCTACAGTACATTATTTATTTTTTTATTTATAATTTTGTATACTGATCTTTTTTTCCAGGGAGTGCAGAATAGTTTGTGTTTAGTCCCATGTCACAGGGAACTCATGAGGAGGAGTACTTAGCTTCAGTCATAGAACTGCATCGTGTACGTTCAGATTACACTCATGTCAAACCATTATTATTAGCTGTTGGGGGATGGAGAAGTAATGCTAACAAGCCTTCATAGTCTCATCTAGGAATATAGGGGAAGCCACCCAAGATACTTATGAACATGAGGAAAGGCTGAAGGAAGTGGGTGTGTTCAGTTTTCAGTAGAGAAGTCTGAAAGGAAACAAGATTGTGCTCTTCAGACACCTTCTGTTACAAAGAACAGAACAAAGACAAACATGGCTGTTTCAGAAGATAAGCTTGGCATTATGTACAAAAGTGTAAGTTTTAGGTAAATATGAGGGGAAACATCACAACCCTTAAGTATAGTTCAACAGTGGAACAAGTTTTCAAGAGATTGAGGTGGGCTTCTTCTTTCTGGAGATATTTAAGAAGCTAGACAACCTTTTGTCCACAATGTTCTACCACTGGATTTCCTACAGTAAGCAAGAGATAGCCTACAAGACTCCATATGATTGCCTACTAATCAGGTCTTGAACCCAGGTCTTCTGGATTTAACATGCTATCTGCTGGCACAAACTGGGCATGAGTCCTAGTGGTTAGTCATACAGTAGACTCGTTCCATCCATTGTTGAATGAGGATTCAAAATAGACAAATGCCATTGATCTGATCTGATCTGATCTGATCTGATCTATTCTATTCTATTCTATTCTATTCTATTCTATTCTATTCTATTCTATTCTATTATTTTCTCCAGATGCCTTACGAAGATACACTTAGAGAATTCCTTTTCTTTTTTGACTCCCCCACCCCTGCCCCATTATGGTTTGTTAATAAGATTCAATCACTAACACCCGGAATGAAAAGGGCATTGCCGATAGGCCATTTTCTTTTTGATTAGAATGGTAATTTTGTCCACTCCTCATCATAATTAAGGTTGTTTCCTCATTTTCTGCAATTAAGCCAGTTATGAACAGAAGTACTCCTTTAAAAAAATAATAATGAAAGGTCTGACATTTTTTGGTCTTTCTAAAGCACCCTGTAGCCTGATGCCCTCTGGAAAACTTGAGGGATTTAATCTAAGCGGCTCCTCTGCTTGATTGATGAACTTGAAGGTTAAAGATCGACATTTGCAATTTTTGCAGCTATAACTGTTCCTCTTAAAACAAAGTTTGCTAATAGCATCAGAAAGGGCCTTTGAACTACAGAATGCTACAGAACATACAGATGAGACACAATTTGTGGTCTAGTAGGAATTTGTGTATATGTTAAATTGTGCTTACATGAACAAAGGCAGTAGGTTTAAGTCCATGTGTCTTTTTCTCTGTATACAGTCAACCCTCCACATTTGTAGGTTTCACTTTTCTGTATTTGATCATTCATGTATTATTTGCTATCACTTCTGCTGCCTCCCTATGTCATTTTTAATAGGGACTGCAAGCCTTGTGAGACTGAGAAACTGTAAATGAGGCTTGTAAATCCCTCTTAAAAACGAAGTGAGGCAGCAGTGGAAGTGGCAGTAGGCCTCACCAGCCACACACATCTAATTTGTGAAGGAACCTTGATGCCTCAAAGGAATCCACGGTGGGTTGAATATGGTGATCATACTTTTTTGTGTGTGTTAAATATGGTTTAGGAGGCCCTAGAGTTATTCACGTTTTTTCCACTTTCACGAGGGTCCTGTGCCCTTAACCTTAGCGAATGTGGAGAGATGACTGTATTTAAATATAATAACCTGAATCCAAAGGATGGTTCTCCTTCCCTCTGTGGAAATGAGGCAGATGAGGCCCCCATTACTGCAGTTTCCCATGCACCCCAAAGTAAGAAAGTATCTGAAATCAGTTTTGGGGTGGTTCTGCCAGCTACAGTGGGGAGGGGGGAAATGTAGTGTTGCACTGATGGATGAATGTCATTATGGCATTGATTCTAGGGCTAGTAATCAAGAATAGCAATCTTACACGTACAGTCACTTTTCAACATTCCACAATACTCTATTGTGCAGAAACTTTTGGAGCAACAGAATCTACTGTGGGACTTTGAGGAACAAAGAGTAGACTTAGGTGATTAAGATAAGGCTGTCAATAACTGGGGTCACCGAGGACAAGAAACTGACATAGTCTATATACTAGTGTATCCTTTCACTGTGAAAGGGCTGGCCTTCATTTCTATGTGGAAAGAGAAAGCACTGTGCTTGGGGACACTGGCATGGTGAGAGTAAAACCAGTACTATAGGTTTGATACTAGCTGATTGCTAGGTTTCAGTGACAGAGATTGTGGAATTGGATTCCATATATTGTTGTTGTGTGCCTTCAAGTCATTTCTGACTTATGGTGACCCTAAGGTAAACATATCACAGGGTTTTCTGGGAACTGAGAGTGTGTGATGTGCCCAAGGTCAGTGGGTTTCCATGGCTGAGCAGAAATTGAACCCCGGTCTCTAGGCTCATAGTCCAATGCTTAAACCATTACACCATGCTGGGTCTTGGGTTCCATATATAGGCTACATTTTTTTATTCATTTTGTTTATTTTGTTCATTAATATCTTGCCCTTTTTCTGATAATGGGACTCAAGGCAACTCTGAATATGTTCAAAGCAATATGGATTTAAACTGTACACAAACATCAATAAAAATACAAAAGTTACCTAAAGGACAATTAAACCATTTATAAAGTTAGAACCATTGACATTCATTAAAAGACTATATAGGAGCATAGAACAGCACAGCACACCATATCTTATTTTGAAATCCATTGCTAGTTTTGGGTCGATTCATTGCAATTAACAGAACTTGTTAGTCACAACTGACTCAAGTCCCATTGATTTCATTGGGATTGTAGCCTAGATGGTTGGATCTAGCCCTATACAGGCATACCAAATACAGTCTGCTGTACTGTAGTGTCTGGGGGCTCTTGCAGGATATAAGCTCTTCTAAACATGGAGTCCTCCTTAATGGTGAGGATCCTACCTATTTGTCAGGTGGGATGAGCAAATTTTGCAGCCCTTGAACCCCAATTTTACCACTTTGGAAACCTTTCCCATGAATCCCACAACCCCTTTTTTAAAAAAGGTATGATTTCTGAGCAAATTTTGGCTCCAACCCATGCAGAAAATTCAATATGTCAAAGCACATACAATATTTCCACTCCCACGCCCAGGAGCCTTTCAGAACTACCCTCTGATATCACTCCTCAAACTCAAGGCATTTGCGTGTGTCACAGGGGTGTGAGGCCCATGGAGGGGGTTCCAAGGAGAAACTGATCCCTGGCCACCAAACAGCAACCCCACTCTTCATTTCTTCACTTTTAGCAGAATAAAGTTCATAGATTCCCCCCCCCCGGTTTCAGCAAAAAGGTTGACAGTTTAGAGGTCAAACAGAAATGTGGTTGGCAGGGGAACCAAGAAACCATCTGACTGATCAGAGGTTGTGGGGGAGAAAAATGTTTCTGAAAGAAAAAAAGAGATATAAGAGGGAGAGAAGGAAAGGACAGCACAACCTGGAAGAGAGTCAAAGATAATACAGAAGGCAAAACCAAAAGCAGTAAGATATTTCTAGGACAAGGAACTTGGAAAACATAGCAAAAGAGTGTAATTAGGTTAGCTGGATATTTTTATCCCTGGCTCTTGCACATATGGTACATGTGTGTGTATCCATTCCAATTTTAAAACTTTTTTTTGTCTGATTGACACTGAGAAAAGTATCCCCCCCCAGTAAACTTTAAACTTGATTTGAAATGTTGTATTTTTTTTTTTCATTCCATTACTCACAATATCTATAACAGACCAAAAAGAGTTTGGAGAGAATTTGAGGAATAAAAACTGCCACCAGGTGGCAATACAAAAAGCCATGGGAAGGAAGTACAAAATTATTATCAGCATACACATTTCGCTTGCTTTCCTTTCTGCTCATGTGGCAGAGCTTTGCTCCTCCAGGACAAAGGCCTGATAAGGTGTGAACTGATGTGGAAAATAGCTCAAATCAGTTCAAGATCATGAAAACACAAAAATGCATTTTTCTTACTTATTTTCTGATACCATCCCATCTCCATTGTTGATACAAATAAGGGCACTAAATCAGAATCAGGTGGTAGATAAATGGTGATCTGTCAGTGAGCCAGTTTTGGCAGAGGATACTGGTCCAATTTGAATAAATGATAACTTTTCCTGAATTTTGACAATAGAACAATAAAAAACTAGACTTGGTAAATACCTCTGCCTCCTTCTCGTTGTGTATTACAAATGGTCCCTGTGGGGCCTGTTTAGTTTGGAAATGGGGCCTTGCACACACTGCGAAACATTGCAGGAGAAGTTAGCATTCCATTTTGTACTGAAAGCAGCCTATCTTCCTCAAAAGTGTCTGCATAATGCATGCAATCATTTATCATGCATAACGTTATTATAATAAACACCAAAGGATTTGTAGTGGGAATGATGAGTCACTTGTAAATTGTTGCCAAGTGGATAAAGAACACAATGTATTTACATAGCGCTTAACTCCTGTTCTATTTGAAAGCAGTCGTCCGATGATAACGGCACAACAAGTGTAATCTGAAATATAACATGCTCTAAATCCTTTTCTTTTCTCTCTCCTGTTTTCACTTGCAGGTTTCTTGAGCACTGGGGATCAAGCAGCTAAAGGAAACTATGGGCTTCTTGATCTCATTCAGGCCTTGAGGTGGACTAGTGAGAACATTGGGTTCTTTGGGGGCGACCCGCTGAGAATAACTGTTTTTGGATCTGGTGCCGGTGGTTCATGTGTCAATCTCTTGACTTTATCCCATTATTCTGAAGGTAACCGTTGGAGCAATTCAACCAAAGGTATTATTGCAGGTTGCAAATTTTGACGATTTTGGTGTCTGCATGCCACCATCATGATTTCTATGTGATGCTCTTGTATATTGTACCTTGCTGTGTTTAAGGAATGCCAAAACCAACTCAATTTGCAAATGTTAATCCTCCAACATGTTGGAAAGGTGGTGTGAGTGACTGACTCACAGAGGTTACAACAGTTTAGCTTCCTCCCAATTTATACAACTTCACGCTCTTTTTGTAATTCCCTACCACAAGTGTGGTTATTCTCTGGTGTTTCCATTCTGTCATGTTGAGAGAAAGAGAGAGAGAGAGAGAGAGATCTGAGTCAATTATACTCTACATAATGTAATTGAGAGAAAATGTATCACAGCAGCTTGGACATTCTGAAAAAGGGTGGATATCAGGACTGGGTATCTACCAGTACACTCTTGAGGGCTATAGCCTCACACTTTAACCCATCCCACCCTTGAAAAGCTAAAAAAAAATTAAAAAAAACAAAACAAGAGATGTGTGGTGCAATTTCATAACACTTTAGTCCCTTCCCCATGCTGTTTTAGATGCAGTTAGGTCTTTTTTTAACTAGAAATAAACTGAATGTCAATATTCTGGTTAAATAAATGTCTCTCGTTGATGTAAAACACTCCAGAGGGGACAGAATTGGAGTATAATCATGCCCCACCCCATATAGAGATCATTTTTTTACCCTTTATTTCCAAAACGTTATACAGTTACAAAAAAAAATGAAGAACTACAAGCATAATATACAAGATGTACTACAATCAAGGTGGCAAGAAAAATTAGAAATACAGTATTTTCCATCGGAGATAAATGACTTAGCAAACAAATCTTTCTAGATTTCACTATGTGAAACACAGGGACGATACAGATCGCAATTACACTTACAGTAGTTAATAAATTGGGATCATATTACACAGAATGAGTGGTTGTTCTTTGCTTTATTTCCTGCATAGTCAGCTTTTAATTGAATCGTAGAGTTGAAAGAGATCACAAGGGTCATCCATTCCAACCCCCTGCCATCTAGGAATACACAGTCAAAGCCCTCCTGACAGATGGCCATCCAGACTCTGCTTAAAAGTTCCAAAGAAGGAGACTCCGCCACACTTTGAGGCAGTGCATTCATTCTACCGTCAAACAGCTCTTACAGTCAGAAAGTTCTTTCTAATGTTTAGGTGAAATCTCTTTTCCTGTAGTTTGAAGCCATTGGTCTGTGTCCTAGACTCTGAAGGAGACACTGATGTCTTGCTGAGTGGGCAGTAATTGTCTGGGTCCTCTTTTCTCCCCTTTTTTTTGCCCTCCCCTCCATCTGCTGGGACTTCTCCTGTTCTCCAGACGTTCTCAAGGATTATTTCCAGTGTTTCTGAGTTTACCTCTGCCAGTTCTCTTAGCACCCTTGGATGTAGTTCATCTGGCCCAGGATACTTGAATTCATTTAGAATAGCCAGGTATTCCTGTACTAACTCTTCACCTATACTGTGCTGCATTTCCCCTACTGCATCATCTGCTCCGTATTCCCCAGGTACAGCTCTGTTTGCCTTTTGAGAGAAAACCAAGGCAAAGAAGGTTTTTAGTAGTTCTGCCTTTCCTCTGGCCGCTTTTACCATTTTGCCATCTTCTCTATATATTGGCCCACCATTCCCTTGTTCTTCCTTTTGCTATAGTCGTAACTAAAAAGTCCTTTATATTGTTTGGAAACTCTCTAGGAAGCTTGAGCTTGTTCTGCACTTCAGCTTTTCTGACTTTCTCCCTTCTGTTTGAATTCCCCTTTTGTGATTTCCCCCTTTTTTCCCATTTTTTGTACATGTTCCTTTTACATCTTAGCTCAATTGAAAGTTCTTAGACATTCATTCTAGATACCTCTTTTCCACTCCTTAATGGAATTTGAAATTGTGCCTTCAATAGCTTAGTTTTAAGAAACTTCCACCCATCAAGAGCCTCCTTCTCTTTTTGTATTCCTGACCACGGGATCACACCCAATCTTTCCCTATGTTTACTGAAATCAACTTTCTTAAGCTTGATTTTTCCATAGGGTCGAGTGACCAGTCTCTTCTACCAATGATGAAGAGACAGATTCATTACATCTTTTCAGTGAGATACTATTTCTAATTTTGCCACTAAGCAGAGAATACCAATTAGCTCTTAATGCAGGATAGGCTCATTAGTTCCCAGAGATAGTGACAGAAAACCCATTGCTGGATAAGCTTCAACATTCTGTATAGTAATTATACATGTCTCTTTAAAAACAACTAGCCAGAATTGTTGACCCAAGAGACAAGACAACCAAATGTGCATATAAGAACCTTCTATCTCCTAGGTTTTCCTTGTATCTCCAGGATTTTCTGCATATTTTTTTTTCAAGATCCTATTTTAACTGCATTGGGGTATAATGCCTTCTGTGAATACACTTAACCATATGTTTCCTATTATATGCTGGGTCAGAATGCACAGAACTCTTAAGCCACATTTGTTTCTTTTTTCTCTTATATTGTTTTGTTCACTTAGATTGATATTTAAGTCCTTCTCTCAAATTATTTTGGAGCTCTTACGAGAACAATAATTGGAATTTATACATCATAGACTTCAGATACAAGAGTTTGCACGGTCTCCATGGATATACTAAAGAGATCCTCATAGGGGGTTAACTGTTCTATACCATGTTCCCTTACATGTGTACTAGAGGTGAAATGATCACCTGAACAAATTCAAACCACTGAATTGGTTGGTCCTCTGATTGATTTAGAACTTGTAGGCCATACTTTCTGCCCTAAAAATCACAGGGAAACCATTTCCAATGTTTGAAAACATGGAAAAATACCCCACTCCTCACAAGCACCCCAGAACCTGTATTGTCCCTAATAGCTCCACTCTCTTTTGCAATCTCTCTCAAAATGACAACATGAAGACACATAGGCTATTTTCCACACTACACTATTATAGTGCTATTATTCGACTTCCAACATCCTGTAGAATTCTGGAGTTTGTAGTTTACTGAGACCAAGGAGCTCTTTGTCTGAAAATTCTAAATGCCCCTCCCTAAACTGCAAACCCCAGGATTCCATAGGATGTTGGAAGTGGAATAATTGCACTATAACAGTGTAGTGCAGAAATGGCCATACTTTCCCTTCTTGTCACCATTTTGATAAAGTATACAGAGGAAAATGGAGGTATTTGGTTCAGTGTATATGGCATGTAGCCCACGGGAGTTGGGGGTGGAATTGGCCCGTGACCACCAGACAGTTGCCATCTCCATCTCCTAATATATGTAGATGATCTGATCTCTATCCCCTATTATGTCTACGGCCATGTCCACGCTAGACTTTTATAGTGCTATTATTCCACTTTCAACATCCTATGGAATCCTGGGGTTTGTAGTTTAGGGAGGGGCTGGCCAGTGGAATAATAGCACTATAACAGCTGGTGTGGAAATGGCCTACTTCTTTGTACTACAGGAAAATGTATGATTCAAGAATGGAATGATTGTTTTAAAAAAGTTATTTTAAAAACGTAACAATAAATCAATAGAACCAAAAAGGTAGAAAAAGGAATGATGAGTGCAGAAAGACCAACTGTTTTTGTTTCTAATTTCTACCAATGTTTTTTTTTTCATGAAAAGAAATTGGGGAGCTGTGAGAATCCTTGAAGGAGCCAAAATGCCCTTGGAGGATTCTTATTGCCACAGGCTACACTCTCCCTGTCCCTGGTGTGAATGGCTTGAATATTAAATACCATAATTGTGTTTTTTATTTTAGATGTAGTAGAAGGTGGGTTTTTTTTAGTGCTATTAATCATTCAGTATTTTTATTTTTGTTATACCTCTGGGAAATTTTGAGTTGAAGGGAAAAATATATGTTTATGTATGTATGTATGTATACTTTCTGTAGCAGAAATAGCCCTCAAGGTCATTCACAACAATAACAACAACAATAATAGGCAGTCACAAAAATAACAATAATGAGACCCCTTAAGAATTAAAACTACAGTTGTTCAGTTAATATTGCATGAGGTGCCATGCATTCCTGTCCTATTAATAACAATTCAATTTCATGATTACTATTGATTTTCAATAAATTGGAGCCATCATCAAACATGACACTGTTTAAAATTATGACGAAACTGAGTCTACTTAAACCCTTTCCGCATCCTACCTTTTCTCGGCGCCGGGATGTGGTGCTCACGCGAGCAGCCTCTTGTGGGAAGCCCTCACGTCCAGGTTTCTTCAGCTCCGCATGAGCTTCCTGCTCGCGCAAGAGCCCCGTCTCTTCCTTTCGCAGTGCAGCCTGGGACCTGCACTGAGACAGGAAGCACGACCAGCCCGGCTCCTGAGGCTCTGTATGCAAGGTAAGTGCACACAGGGCCTGGGAGCCATGCATGACTGCGCACCATTTTTGACTTGAAGCTGAAAATGAAAAAGTGTGCGAGCAGTGCCTGTCAGGCCCTGGAGTGTTGCGCAAATGTGAGTGTGTTGTGTGGACCGCTCCTCACATTTGCGCGACGCTCGAGGGGCCCTTTCACATGGAAAATGCCGTGCGAAAAGGGCCTTAGGATTGCCATGAGAAATAAGGGACAAGGTACTGTCCCTTTAATGGTTGCATAGAAGAGGGAATTTCAGTGGGTGTTGCTTGTCATTTGGCCACTAGAAGAAACCAGATTTTGGGCTAAATTAGGCTTCTCTGGGCTTGAATATGATGTTGGGAACAGCTGATTTCCTGTTTCCTGTGGAACTTGGTGGAAATACCTCTACTCTAGACTTCATAACAGTAGAAGTTACGTATCCATATTTTCGTCTCCGAAGGGTGCTTTCTTTGGAAAGAAAGTCAGTGACATTCACAGTATACATGAAACCAACTGTATTTCAACAGTCATCAAGGGCCTGTTTAGCTTTTTATGAGTAGAAATGTCTGGGGGAAAGTTCAGTGACACAGCTCTCTGTTTCAAAGCTAATGGCAGAGCCACTGCAAACTGTTATCTACTGTGAAGAAAATGAGCACTTAGTTCAAAAGTCTTTTGTCTGAATGTGTTGTGAATTTCACTCCTTGTCTCCCAAGGAAAGAGCAACTGTTTTTTTTTTTTAAAAAATGTGTGATCTGAATTTGACAAGGCATCAAGGTCACTCCTCTGTGTCTTTTCCTACTTGCTCTGTAGCTGGTACATCTCTTCTGTCATGTAGGAAAGGCAGGCAGCAAGAGAAAAGTGAAGAATTTGAGTGCTTGAGCTACCATCCATGACATTTGCATGACTCCTCCATCCATGAAGCATTTCCAGGAAGAGTAACTGTAATTTAGTTCCTCTGCTTTGTTGGTTTATTTATTAGATTTATTTTATTTATATCCCACACTTCACAAGGTTCCATGGAATTTCTTGTGCAGTGTTAAGTGCAAACCACTTTCTCTGGTAGCAGTTTACACACTATAGTTTGCTGAAATCTGATTGAGGAGAAATCAAAAACATTCAAAGGGAAAAAGAGAAAGTATGTAGGTCTGAGATCTTATGCCAAATCATAGTTAGATGTCATTAACAGAATGAAAGCCTTTCGTAAAAATAAGGCTTTGAGGCAGTTAATTTGAATTTTCTATTTTGTTAAGCCACTGTTTCTTTGTTACTTTTTCCCCTCAAATTGTTTTCCATTGTTTTTTCCATAAGTTTTTTGAAACTTATGAAAGTTATGTAGAATGGAAGCTTCCCTGGGGGAAAAAAAAGTTTTCCCATCATTACCAAAGTTCCTTTGCAAAATGTTGCTAGAGGACAATCTTGAAAGTGTTCCTAGGTCAATTCATGGGAGTCAACAGTGATGCCCAACACTTCTGGCTGTGCAAAGTGATAGTTGGGGAATTTGTGGCCCTCCAGCAGTTGTCCTTTAGCTTCTATAAATCTTGACTATAGACCATACTAATTATGAATGTTGGAAGTTTGAGGTCTAAAAATACCTAGAGATCTACAGGTTATCCATGCTTCACCTAAAACCTGCCCCAGAATGTGAGGTTTCATGTCCTCATGTACAGGTGTTCCTGTTAGTGTGGAAAGAGATACTTGAAGGTAAACAATACAGCTGTGCAACTGAATCAAACTAATCCAAAATCCTAATCTGATCTGGGCTGATTTGACTGGCTTAAATTGGTACCAGAGTAGAACAACAGAGTCCAAATCTAATCAAGCAATTTAAACATCAAAAAGAAATAGGCAAAGCTATACATCAGAAAAATAATTGTGATGAGAACTTGGGTGACTATTCATTTAATACAGTGGTTCTCAACCTGTGGGTCCCCAGATGTTTTTGGGCTTCAGCTCCCAGAAGCCCTGAGCATTGACCATAGTGGCTGGGGCTTCTGGGAGCTGAAGTCCACGAACATCTGGGGACCCACAGGTTGAGAACCACTGATTTAATATGACCTTTGGACTAGTCAGTTTAATCCTGTATTGCCTTCCATTCTAATTTATTAATTTGTGCAGTAATCTTTTATTATGTGTTTGTCTTTATAGTTATGACACTTATTTTTCCATTCCCACCGTACACACATGGTAGATCTAGTAGTTGTTCAGTGTCTAATTTGCATTCTGACTATGATGCATCCTTGAAAAGACCCATCAGTCTAGTTCCGCTTTCTCTGTGGGTAAAATTGTACATTCATCTTGTCTGCTATAACAAACACATTTATTGTAAAGAGTTATAAGGGAATCATGCAGCACTTTTGAGATTAACTGAGAAACTGAAATTTCTACTATATTTTTTATTTTACTTTATTTTATTTACTTAATGTACATCCTGGCTTTCTCCCAACATGGGACCCAAAAAGCTTTCAGTACAAAAGTTAAAACAGAACTAAATCAAAATTCTATTTTTAAAAAATAAGTTAAATGCATCTTAAAAGCAGATTATTTTTTTAAAACATACAAAACAAAGTAAAATTGAAATCCCCCCCCCAGTTCAGTGCTCTGTCTACCACAACATATTAAAAACCAAAAAGCTTCCTTGTTTGCAAAGGTCTTTACTGGCTGGAGGAAACACTGCCAGGAGGGAGCCAACTGGACTTCCTGAGGAAGACAGTTATCTGGGAAGAGCTACGGAGAATACTCTCTCCTATGTTCTCACCAGGCATGCATAAGCTTTCATGAATTCCAGTCCCTATCATCAGATCACTGGAGTGCCCATCTAGTGTCCGCCAAACTACATTTCACTGGAATACTTCAATCCTAATGACTGGTCTTTGCAGCACTATTAAGTATAGCAGTACATCAACTTTGAACCTTCGAAATATTCTTTGGGGCTCTAGCATGGTGCCCTCAATTAATAGGACTGTGCCCAACTGGAAAGGCTGCCTTTGATTTAGCTGCCTGCTGTCCCACCTCTTAATCTATCTGCCTGTTCATCTCGGCCAAGCATTGCTGCCTGCCTACCCAGTGCCCACTCTGCTCTCTTTCAATGAACTATTTTTATTCAGCCTAATTGTTGTGTTTTTCATTGGTTGTTCTTGAGAGCCAGCATGGTGTAATGGCTTGAAATTTGGACTATGACCCTAGAAAACAGGGTTCAGTTCCCCCCTTGGCCATGGAAACCAACTGGGTGACCTTGGGAACATCACACACTCTCAGCACCAGAAAACCCTGTGATAGGTTTACCTTCTGGTTGCCATAAGTCAGAAACAACTTGAAGCCAGGCAACAAAAACTTCTTGAGTACAGTTCTTAACTGTAAAGCTAGGTATTACTCTAAGCACTTTAGGAAGAGGGTCTGGCACTAAAGAAACAATCCTGGGAGGTAAGTGGCATGACTAGAAAAATTGTGTACTCAGTTTAGCTACATATCCTTTTTTAAATTGTGGTATTTTGAGGTGGGGAGGGGAGGGGAACAGACTTTAAAGGTGCTTAGTATAGAAGACCTTGAAGCTACCTATCTTCATTTTCTCTGAGGCCTGTCCATACTACACTGTTATAGTGCTGTTATTCCACTTTCAACATCCTGTGGAATCCTGGGGTTTGTTGCTTACTGAGGCCAAAGAACTCTCTGGCTGAGAATTCTAAATGCCGCTCCCTAAACTACAAACTGTAGGATCCTATTGGATCCTGAAAGTGGAATAATAGCACTATAACAGTGTGATGCAGAAAGACCTTGAGTTAATACCCTCTTTTTCTTGTTATTTGTTGACAAGTCAGCTTTGCCTTATGGCAGTCCTATGATTGAAAGGCGTGAATGAGCCCTGGTCATCAATTGTCTTGTTCAGGTCTTGCAAACTTATAGCCATGGCTTCCTTTTTGAATTAATCTATAGTCCATGTGATTTTCCTACTTTACTGAACATTACTGTGCAGTCGCGTAGGGACGGGGGCGGTGATGGAGGCGGTTCACCTCAGGTGGCAATGTTTTTGGAGTATCCTGGCTTGTAACCATGCCTCTGTGTGCCATGGCCACACCTCCACATACAGAGGCCATGCCCCCAGGCATTGTGGCCCTGCCCCCGAGCACCGTGGCCCCACCCTGCACACCATGGCCCCACTCGCTTCCTGCCCCCCCATGCACTCCAAGCTCTGCTGCTGTTACTGTTTTTTCCTCTTTCGGAGAGCCATGTGATCTCATGATATGTCTAAAGTATGAGAGCTTCAGCTTGGAGTTCAAGCTTGATTTGATTCTCCTTAGCTTCTCTCAAATTTACAGTTTTACAAATTTAAATACATGCAGATGCAAGTCAATAGGAAGGCTGGGCAAATCAATTTCTTAATCTCACTTTGGTTTTGAGATCTGGATGATATTGGGTTAGGTGTGAATAAATCTGTATGTAGCCAGTCCTGGATTGAAGTCACCAGACTGCGCTCTGAAATCAATTGGAGAATGTTTGCACAGCCCTAGCAAAAAGCTAGAAAAAAACAAACAAACCTGTGCCTTAATTCTTCCCTGAATTAAACCTTTCAAAACTGAATAAATACAGATCATTATCATCCTTTTCACACCTCCCTTCCACCATTACATCACACTGTCACTTCATATCATCTCTTTGATATGCAAAAGGTGACAGATGATTGATGTCCTGTGCTTAAAAGTGATAGCACCCGAACAGTACATTTTCAAAATGAAAATGATGAACAACTTGTTAGATGTAAATATATTTGGACTTGGCAGAACCAGCACCTGCCAGGCACATGTGAACTTTGTTGAGATGCCCTGGTGAATTAATACTCTCAGCATGGGTGGCATTTCCCCACTTCATGCATGCATTCCAATCTTTCTGTTATTTATTTCTTAATGGCTTAATATTCACTGACTTTCAGCTGAGGCTGGAAAAAGACAGTAATTTTTTAAAGAGTGTTATAAGTGGCTAACAGAGGTAGTGCTGCCCATATTGTAAATGCAGAATTTATTTTGTCTTCTTATTTGTTGAGCTGCTCTTGACCATTTTGCCGCTGAGACAAAGGACAAGACAATGCCCTGTCTACCCCATCCCATCCCATCCCATCCCATCCCATCCCATCCCCATCCCATCCCATCCCATCCCATCTACAAGAACTTACCAGACTGGCTATATGATTCTTACGTTAGCCCTGGTGATGATACACTGTCCTCCACTGCTCTTGTGGCCAACAGGTTAGCTTAGAAAGCCCAGGCAAAGCTATGTGGTAGGCAAAGCCATGCACAGAAACACCATGCTACTCCTCTTCAGCATCTGTTGCCTGAAACAGTTGCTTCATTCTGCTTAATATAAGAGCCGGCCTTGACTGGTCAGATAGATTCAGCAGTTTTCAAAGCAATACAAGACCTGCAAATTCTGTTTCTCAGAAGCAAAAGTGGGGTATATATGCAAATATGAGCAATGTTCATAGTGTTTACAACTTTCTGGAAATAAAATAACTATTATCTATCTTTAGTCTAAATATGCGGACTGCAGAGCTGAGCCCATCCCCACCCTTTTCTGTACCCTCATGTGCAGCCTGTAAAAAGCACAGCTCTTGGAATGGTAAATTTCCATGAGGTAGGAACAAGACCTGCTGGAGCTTTCTTGCAGTTCCATTGGACTAGTAGTTCCCATGGTTCATTCTTCAGGTTTTTTTTTTTTAAAAAAAAAACATTCTAAATATGTTGTTAATAGATTATGAAGAGGTAAATCATGGGAGGTGGTTGTTGCCACTTCTGGGGAGACAATTTTTCTGGCATCTTTCCTCTTGCACTCCCCAAATCCCCCTGAATGGAAAATTGGAGGGAGGAAGAGATGATGGCTTTAAGTTGAATTAGTTGGTGATGGAATTCTGTTAAATATCTGAAGTCACTTGCTTGTCTTTCACCTGACAGAACAAACTTTCAAAATGTGGATGCTTAGTCCACCCATAGCAAGTCCAACCCACTACTAACTTCAGACAACTTTGAACATCCTTAGATAGGATGTAGAAATTATGCTCTCTCTGTGTTGTTTTTATCTGTGATGGTTTATTAACACATACAACATGTATTTGCCAACCCCACACTCAAAACATATAAGGACTGTTGCATAGAGTCCTGTGTGACTTTTCACAGTGTTTCTGATTTACTCCTAAAATATGTGAATTCATAAAGCAATGTATCTCATCTCTCAGTCAAGAAATACTTTCAGTCTGTAAAGCTTCAGATGTTGGACCTCCTAGAATTCTCAATCAGTGGTGATGCTGGCTAGGGCTTCTGGCAGTTGAAGTTCAACAACAAAATGATTAAATGGAGGTTATGGCACTTTGGACATATCAAGAGAAGACATGTCTCACTTGAAAAGATGGCAATGTTTGGTAAAGTGGAAGGCTGTGGGAAAAGAGGAAGAGCATAGCATGGGGGGATGGGGGTTGAATGAGTCAAAGAATCTGTGGCCCTGAGTTTGCAAAATCTGAGCAGGGCTGTTAAGGCCCTCACTCATAGGGCTACCATAAGTTGAAGTCAACTTGACAGCTTATAACAACAGAAATGTATTTATTTTAAACATGTATCTATTGCTTGTTAACCTATCAAGGACCCCAAGGCAATGTTCAACAGTATTTAAAACTGGAAACACAGAAACACATTTTAAAACACCCCCCCAAAAAAGCATTTTCAAACAGACTAAACAAGTCCTTAAAAATAGTTTAAAATCTGCAGAGAGAGCAACCACATCATCTCTAGACTATCAGCAGTTGGGGTTCAGAGCAGCTTTCTTTGTTTTAATGTTGGCTACGCTTATGTTATTACCACTCTGAGTGCTTGGGGTTCCCCTGGTCTTGTAATTTGTCTCTGTCCATTTTGTAAGTTTATTTTGTAACTGTAGAAGCTGTTCTATAACTTTAATGATGTTATGTATTTGTGGGCTTAAGCAGTCATGGGCCATCTTTACCAGTTAGCATTGCTCTCTAAAAGGAATTATTTGAGAAACAAGAAACTAGAAAATTCAATTTCAGAATCATAAGTCTAGCAGTAACTAGCTACTTCTGGACCTTGGACCAATAATTTAATTACTTTTAAAAAGCAACTTTGCAAGCTCTTCTTCCACTTGTTTCATCCGTTTTTCATTATCACAGTTCAATAGAAAAAGGATTCTCTTCTTTAAAGGAGCTGAATTGAGCTTTATGGTTTGAGGACTTTGACCAGTTTAACTCAATCCAGCTTTTAATGGAGCATTTAACAAGCTTTGCTGTTGATATCAGCACTTTCAGTAGAGGCAGCTTTCTTTACAGACTTATCCGTAAACTAGTTAGGCAGAAGTAACTGGGGTTTAACTGTGACAGAACAATTGAACTTAAATGGGCCATAGGGTGTTATGGAAGTGTTCATCTTTCAGCTGGGATAAGCTTCAAAAGCTAGAGTGCCATTCACAGCCTAGCCCAGTACGCTGACTGAAGCTTCACTGGTATACCTTTGGAATCCTGGGGTTTGCAGTTTAGGGAGGAGCTGGTTGGCCCCTCCCTAAACTGCAAACTCCAGGGTTCCATAGGATGTTGAAAGTGGAATAATCACACTATAAGGGTGTAGTGTGGAAATGGCCTTGGTGTCAAAGGGAGAGATTTAAAATAGCCATGGAGGAAGGGGATAAAACTCTAAAATCTTTGTAATGATTTACATTTGTATGACTTTGTAGCACCTTTGAGACTAAGAGAAGTTTGTAGCATCACCTTTTGTAGACTCAGTCAGCTTCACCAGATGCATCAAATGCTTATGCTACAAACTTCATTCTCTCAGTCTGAAAGATCCCGTTATACACTGAAAGAGACTAACACAGCTTTGTCTTTGAATATGTGATTTATGCTAGCATACAGACTGCTTTGGATGTTACAGAAGAAGGTATCCAGTGCCTCTTTCCCTAGGTTTCACCTGCATAATGGCTGGCAGGTGATGCCAGCATATAGCTGCTCACTCTGACCCAAATAGCTATTGGTTGGTGCAAGAAGAGCTCCCTCGTACAATCATCAAGCTGGCAGCCAGCCCTCTCTAGAACTCTTGCATAAGTACGCTGGTGGGATGTTACTAGAATCGCTGCCAAAATTTGCTCTTTACTTCCTACCTTGGCCAGCATGATCATGAATGGCTTAGAAGTCTGAATTTCATAAATTCCCTCTTCCAGCTCATAGGATTACTCTGCTAGTTAACAGTGCAATTCATTTGCTATTTTCTCCATGTGAGAAATGTCATGCACTAGCCTAAGGGATTTACTGAGTTGAGCATTCTCCGTGGAATGGGAAATTCCCCTGAACTTCTACTTCTTTGAAGGAACCTATTCTTTTCCACAGCATTGTTCAAGTCTCTGTTTCTTTCACGCATTTCCACCTGTAATTCTGTCCCATGTTTGCATTCATCTGGAATGTCTTAAAATATATATTTAAATGCACATATATTCCCTCAAGATATGTATTTAAAAGCACCATTTCAATCAATGTACAGACTGAAAATCATATTTTGGTGTCTTTTAAACTGCCAAGGAGGGTGTTGCAACATATGAAGAAGTGAAATCTCTGTTGGATAGCTAAACTCCAGTGTGTGTTAACCTGAAAGGTACAGATAAAAAAAATTTGTATAGCAATATGCACAAACTGTAGTGCCTTAAACATCCTTAGGGCCACTACAGCAAGGGGAAAACACATCCCCAAATGATTTCACCCTCACAGGGATGGCCAAGCTTGTCAGAACAGAGCAATGAGTCCAAAATCAAGTGCAATTCCATCTAACTGAAAAAATAAACTCAGGTCTCACGTAATCCACTTCCACCTCCATGCATTGAAACACAACTGTGCAGGAGACAGTGCCTTTGTTTGCCTCTGGGAAGAGAGACTCAAGTGAATAGTAATAATAATAAAAAACTAGTTTATGTAGTGCTAAGGACAGCAAAAGAAAGGCAGAGCCTGCCTACTTACATACCTGCTCTACCTTAAACTCTTCTTCTTGATGTCTTTTCTTGGTCCACCCACCCACCCTTCAAGCAGTGCAAGCAACTATGGTTGTTTTTGAGGAGCCCAGTAGGAATTTTATCCTCCCATTTCAGGAAGGGTTTTTTGTTTGTTTGTTGTTTTCTGCCTGCTTTGCATAGCATCTGTATGGAGATGAGAGCCAGAGTGGTGTAGTGATTTGAGCCTCAGTCTACAAACCTAGAATCATAGAATCATAGAGCTGGAAGAGACCACAGGGGCCATCCAGTCCAACCCCCTGCTATGCAGAAACACAAATAAAGCACTCCCAACAGATGGCCATCCAGCCTCTGCTTAAAGAAATCCACAGAAGGGGACTCCACCACACTCCGAGATCAGGGTTTGTTTCTCCACTTGGTCATGAAAACCCATTGGATGACTTTGGGTGAGTCGCACATTCTTAGCCCCAGAAAACTCTGTGATAGGTCACATTGGGGTCATCATAAGTCATAAATGACTTGAAAGCACGCAGCAGCAGCAACAACAACAACAACAGTATCAAAATACAGGATAATTAGCACTGGAGGTGATAGTATAAATACTATGATAGTATAAATAGTATAAATAGGTTGGTTGGAAGGAAATAGGCGGGGAGGGATTGAAGGGACAGTGATGGTGCACACTTGAGGCAACAGTTTGGTGAAGGGGATATTTCCAGACTTGTTCCTCTGTGTCTTAGGGCTTAGGAAGTAGGAAAGCAGAGTACCCTTGATGCCAGCCTGGGACCCGTTTTCCCTTTATGTCATAGGAGGTTCTCTAGGTAGGTTTCCCTTGTTGACAGCTGGCTGGGTGCCCAGCCAAAATGGTGGCTGGCACTCAGAGATTGGGTGCTTTGCCCAGGAGTGATTGATGAGGAATTCAGTTTGGGACCCCCTGCCTCAGCTGGAACCCACTTTGGGCTCCTCCTCCCTGCAGATCATTAAAGTTCAAAGTTAAAGATTTAAATAATAAATACAGTGGGCCTTTAGTATCCAGCTCTGTTGTCTGGTCTTATCATTTCCTAGCTGTTAAAGTTTCAGAGAATTATTTAAAAGTTGAACTCAAGAAGCCATTAAAGACTTCTGGGAATTTGTTCTATGCTGGTAATATTAATTATGGTAACATTTGAAACTGGTCATGTGGACTGAATATTACCATCAGAATTGACCATACTGTCTGCATTTCTCTTCAGAAAGCTAGTTGACTTTAGTAGATCTTGTTTAAGTGCTGGATTTTAGTGGTCAAAAACATGATCATTGATTGATCTGATCTGAACATGGAAAGAATAGATATTTAAAGTTAAGTTTGTTGATGAGTGTCTGCAAGTCATTTCTGACTTGTGTTGACCCTATTTCTCTTCCTTGTTGAACATCTGAAGAACAATACACCATCTGATGTGTATATATTGCTGATAGGTTTCCATTTTGTTTGGTTACCTAATTAGTCTACAATAAACCAAATATAGTTTGTATTTGTATTATCTGTAGCACTATTATATACTTTCACTGCACACATACCAATCATTCAGCCCCCCACCCCACCCCCATGACTACGTTATAATGATAAGGTGCTTCTCTTAGTCAACTGAAACATTTTAAGCATGTATCCACATACTTGGTTTTTGTTGTCACTTTCTTAACCTGGTCCTCTACTTTTCTACACAGGACTCTTTCAGAGGGCAATAGCTCAAAGTGGAACGGCTCTCTCCAGCTGGGCAGTCAGTTTTCAGCCTGCAAAATATGCAAGGATGTTGGCTACAAAAGTTGGTTGTAATGTGTCAGACACTGTAGAATTGGTGGAATGTCTACAGAAGAAGCCGTACAGAGAACTTGTTGATCAGGATATCCAGCCAGCCCGATACCACATAGCCTTTGGTCCAGTCATTGATGGTGATGTGATCCCAGATGATCCCCAGATCTTGATGGAACAAGGGGAGTTCCTCAACTATGATATCATGTTGGGAGTTAACCAAGGAGAAGGGCTGAAGTTTGTGGAAAACATTGTTGACAGTGAAGATGGCATATCTGCTAGTGACTTTGACTTTGCAGTTTCAAACTTTGTTGATAACTTATATGGATACCCTGAGGGCAAAGATATATTGAGAGAAACTATTAAGTTTATGTATACTGACTGGGCAGATAGACATAATCCTGAGACAAGAAGGAAAACACTCTTGGCTTTGTTTACTGACCATCAGTGGGTTGCACCAGCAGTGGCTACAGCCGATCTTCATTCAAATTTTGGATCACCCACATATTTTTATGCCTTTTACCATCATTGCCAAACAGATCAGGTACCTGCATGGGCGGATGCTGCTCATGGGGATGAAGTTCCTTATGTATTAGGAATCCCAATGATTGGTCCTACAGAATTGTTTCCTTGCAATTTTTCAAAAAATGATGTCATGTTAAGTGCAGTGGTGATGACATACTGGACAAACTTTGCAAAAACTGGGTAAGTGCTTGCCAAACACATAGTCATACAATGCAGATGAAGAATCTGGTCAGATCAGATTTTGTAGGCTACCCAGAACACAAAGAAAAAATATTTATATGGGTAAAAGTTTTCATATAGGCAACTGCAAGGCTTTTTCTTAATATTTTCATGCCTCAAATCATCATCTGATCGTGAAGAGCCACCCATATAAAATAATCAAGGGGGTACAATGTAGAATTTGAATAACTTTTGGGAAGTTCAAAAATGGGCTTGATCCCCAGTCCAAAAAGAATGTTAGTGAATATATTAGGAAAGCTTCTGATGTAACTTCAGATGTAACACTGTAGCTTCCTTATAGGATAGGGTATTTATCTGTTAATCAGTTACTCAGCTGGTGGGACATGGGAGTAAGGAAGGCAGCAACAAAACCAGAACCACCTCTATTGCCTTGTAGAGAGGAATTACTTACAAACTGGAACTCTGCTGAGGAGAAGGAGAAATAGACCAATATAGGAATGAAATGCATTGACATTCCATTATAAATATTGGCCAGCACACATAATGGATACCAGGGAAGGAAACATAGAGAGATGGCCCCACTGAGTGGTGCAATAGTATCATCCCATATGTGTTATTGGCACCTATGGAAAATGAAGTATTTCCTTAGTGTACACTAAATTTTAAGATCTGGAATAATGTAAATGTCTTGGGAACAATTTATGTTACAACGAAAGCATGCATATTTATTATACTGAGTTATAACGAACATCTGTCCTTTGAAGAAAATTTTGAAGTGTCTTCAGATTGCTGTGTGTTAAACTTTGCCATGAAAACACTAGGTGGCTTTAGATAAGCTATCTCCAAAATGGAGAGAAATACTGATCAGCTTGATAGTGTCACAAAGAAATGGAAACTGCAGTGACTACTGAAAAAGTGCTAGATAAATGCTTGTTTTATTGCTAAGGTTGTTGCTTTCAATGGACCACATAGAAGCAGAAGGTGCATCAAATTCAGTCATATGATGACATGAATCCATACTACAAATATGATAAAATTAAGACTGCAACAGTCTATACCATCCATTCTCAACCTTTCTTTGAAGGCAGGGGCAGGGCTCCCTCAGGAGCTCTTCTCAGGTTCCAGCCCTCCACCCACCGCCAAACAGGAATACAACACAAACAGATGGACAGAAAATCATTTATTATTGCGCACCAAGAAAACTTGAACATTCCAACATACTGGAGAAAACTTTTAAAATGATTGTATGAAATTAAACATCTATCAGCCCTAATGTGATCCTTGGGCTTGATGCTTTTCTGCAAGTTTCATGATATTTGGCTGCATATTAGACAATGCCAGCAGGAGGTCACCTCTTGTCATAATATGAATTCTGTTCCTGGATTTTGTCAAAAATCCCAGATTCCCTGCTGAACCCACAGTCAGCTGGTTCAGTAACCAGTTCATCAGCTCAGTTACCATAGCCCCCATAAACCCTTGAAGCTCCCCTTCTCCTACTTTTCAGTCTGTGACCCCCTTCAAATGTGCCAGAGCTCCCTTAGGGGCATATGGCCTCCATTGAGAATGGCTGGTCTACACACTCACTGAACACAACAGGGCTTATTTCTGAGTAGCCATGCATAGCTACTGTAAATGGCATTAAATGTAGGAATTTGACTAATTCTTGAGGATAGGTGTGATAAGTGAAACCTCCATCTTCAGTGACAATGTCACTGAATACGAGGTGCTAGAGGGGGAAAAGTGTGCAGGACTATTGGCTTAAGACAATTGGTTGCCCACTTAGGATAACTCCTTCAAAGTTTGGACTTAAACCCAGAACAGATTGACAACTTGAGTGACATCAAAGGCATTTGCTGCCACTAAACTAGATTCATTTTCTGATCCAGCAGGGTTCTTCCTCTGATCTTATATATAGCCATATATTGTATTTTAGCAAGCAGTGGATGATATGGACCTGAATATTCTAGAATGAGATCCTTTCCATAGTTCTGTATATTCTACAGGGCTTAACCAAGGCTAGTAGAGTAGATCTAAAACGTCATAGAGCAGACCCACCAAAATAAATGAGCATGCTAATTATGATTAACTAATTATGTTCCATCAATTTCAGTGAGTCTACTCTGAATATACAACTACATCTAGATTCAAGTCACTTTCCTGTTGTGTTTTGTGAAATGCTGATGCTATCTGTGAAGATAAAAAGGTTTTATTTTCTGCCAGCTATAGAACAATTTTCATAAAGGTTTAATCTGTCCATTCTTCTTTCTTTCTAGGGATCCAAATCAACCAGTCCCACAGGATACTAAGTTCATTCACACAAAACCTAATCGTTTCGAGGAAGTAGCATGGACCAGATACTCTCAGAAAGACCAACTTTACCTTCATATTGGATTAAAACCACGAGTGAAAGAACATTACAGGGCCAACAAAGTGAACCTGTGGTTGGAACTGGTACCTCACCTGCACAATCTTAATGACATTTCACAGTATACCTCTACAACAACAAAAGTGCCATCAACTGATATTACTTTCAGGCCAACCCGGAAAAATCTGGTACCTGTAACTTCAGCCTTTCCTACAGCCAAGCAAGATGATCCCAAACAACCACCGAGCCTAATTTCTGGAGATCAACGAGACTATTCCACGGAATTGAGTGTAACTATTGCTGTTGGAGCCTCTTTGCTGTTCCTGAACATTTTAGCTTTTGCAGCATTATATTATAAAAAGGATAAGAGGAGACACGACGTCCACCGGAGATGTAGCCCACAGCGTACAACTACCAATGATCTCACCCATGCACAAGAAGAGGAAATAATGTCCCTCCAAATGAAGCACAGTGACTTGGGTCATGAATGTGAATCCATCCATCCACATGAGGTGGTTCTTAGGACCGCCTGCCCCCCAGACTACACACTAGCTATGAGGCGGTCACCTGATGATATTCCTTTAATGACCCCAAACACTATTACAATGATTCCCAACACTATATCTGGGATTCAGCCCCTACACACATTTAATACATTTACTGGTGGACAGAATAACACTCTGCCCCATCCTCACCCACATCCACACCCACACCCCCATTCACATTCAACAACTAGGGTATAGCCAAACAAGATGAAACAAACTTTTATTTTTTTTTTGGCGGATTACAGTGGGTTATAATTACAGAAGACTTCCCTTGGCTTTCAACCTACAAGACTCTTACTATTTAAATATGGAGGGATATTATGTGAATATACATATCAAGAACTTTGGGGATTTTGGGAAAAAATGCATTGTACATATATACAAATGAACTTTTAAAAAAAAGTATAATTTTTTGCAGTTGCTTGAAGCAATTGTCCTGAATGATACTTTTTACATTCACATTCAAGTATTAATTTTTTTTTGGAGGATTTAAGTTTACGTAATGGCATTTGGCATGTGCAACACAAAAGTGGGAAAGAAACGATGACTGATTCTTGGTGTTTTTTTTTCCTAAAAAAAGTTCGTTGAATATGCACAAGGGACACATTAATGGAATGTCAGCTAATTTTCACCAGTTTTTATTTGGAACTGTTTTCTTGTGTAGACCATATTTACATATTTGGATAAGTATACAAAGCACCAATGTTGTTAAAGGCCTTAGGAAGGGGGTCATAAGCTGAGATCTGCCAGTTAAAAAAAAAAAAAAAGGAAGGAAGGAAGGAAGGAAGGAAGGAAGGAGTTTCATAATCTGGCAGGTATGACATTATCACATAAGTGCTGTCCGTACAAACATTATGGGAATAAAGGATACTGGATATTTTTAGCACGATGTGCATGATCATTTATTACACATGGTGGCTGTGCTGCTGATTATGACATAATCAAAATTCTTCTTATTCCATTGGAGTTTTCAATAGAAGCTTCTTCCCTCGATTGGCACACCCTATAAAATGTTTGTTTTCAAGAAAGGGAAAAAAAAAACCCTTAGTGACAGCCCGCAAATTCCTAGCAGTTTCTCCATAATAGAAGGCACTACATCTTGTGTTGTTTGATGGTACTCAACAGCAGTGAACCCATTGGGATGTGAATCCCGAAAGAAAACATTAAACATCTTAGCATTTTTTAAAAGATTCTTTTCTTTCCACCTGATTAAGTTATAATGCTAATGATATCAGTAGATCATCTTTTAATGAAGCATTTGCCATTTCTAGATGAGTCTATTATGATTTCTGACATGTATACCAGTAATATATTTGTTAATAAAACACTGTCCAAAGATGTATTTTCAAGGAATATTTTACAATATGTAAAGGTGTCCCTCTCCAAATGATCACCACAATGACAGCTCTAGTGTTGTTCAACTTTTTGAGCAATCGCAATGCATGTGATCAAAGTTTGCTTGAGTATTTCCAAGCTGGTTCCCTTTTTCTCTGCTTATCTTCAGCATTTCTGTGAGTTTACTGGAATTTTCAGAAAGGCGATCTCTTCAGAGAACTATCCTGCTATATGAGGCTATGCGAGGAATACAGTCACCACCTAGAAATGCTTCAGTTCTGCATCTTAGTTAACATGGTCCTGATTTGAAAGGAATGGTCTAAAGTAACAAGAAGGTCTTTGGTCCCCACCCCATTACTTTCAAGTTTAAAGAAAATGGTATGTCACAGTCATTTAAAAAAAAAAAAAAGTTTGTATGTGTAATCAGATGTACATTTATATACAAAAGAGAAAAAATGAGATGGACTAAAGAGCACATCCCTTATGAATACATTCTCTCTTTTTCCTGTATTATATTTCTATTAGAGTAAAGTTATGTGATTTTTATTTTATTTTGCATTTTTTCAAATTACTAGTAATTTTGATAGTTTGTAAGATAACGCGCAGAACTTTCTCTGACAAACTAACTGCAGTAACAGAAATGTTTCTTTTCAGTTACTCTTTTTCAAGATTGAGAGCTTATTACACACACAGCAAATTGTATACTACTTGATGGGAAAAAAATTCTTTGTACTTCTGGGCCATTCTTGTTGGCCCCACTGAGTGAAAAAAAAAATAAAGCTAATCTGGATAATGAATATTATAATTATTCCAATGCTAAGAGACCTGATATTTGCTCATTAAAGAGCTCAAATGTTTATTGCTGTTTTGTCATTTTTTAAAAAAATGAAGTAATGGTAACTGTCTCAGAATAAAGAGCTATTTCTTGAGACCAGTCTGGCTTTTGAAGACTTCAGTATGCCTTCTACAGAAAGAAATAAAAATAAAAAATAAAATAAAAATAAAAATAAAATTGTTTACTTTTTGATTGAAATCTCCTTGAGTCCTTAATAAGGACCGAGTTCCTTGTGAAATATGATCACCTTACAAATGTGTAAGTAATAAGCTGCAATCCGGTGTGTGCTTACCAGAAAGGATGTTCAGTTGAAAAAAAGTAAGGTTCAATTCTGAGTAAATATGTGTAGGATTGGACTGTATGCTTTCCAATCGATATTTCAATATATTTAGCATAAAGCTGGCAGTTGCTGGAAGCTCTGGAATGATTTAAAATAAACAAACTCTTGCAAAGAGTTATTTCAAATCAGGTTTCACAATTACCCAAAAAGGATATGTAGCTGAAAAGCATTTATAAAATCAGTTTTCCTTAGTGCCTCAAGGACAAGAGTTGTAAAACGAAACTGGAAAATACAGTATGTTCCAATTGCAAACACAATCCTGAGCTTTAATTTTTGAACCAACTACAACACTTAACGCAGCATAGAGTGGTGACCCTGATTGTCAAAAAGAATTTCCCCCGTAGAAGATGAAACAGGGCATGTCTTCAAAATCCAGGATGGTCTATGTGCAATTTCTGCCTGATGTGGTTGTGACTGTGACCTGCCAAATGTAAACCAATAAAAAGAATTGTTTGCCATCAGATAGCTATTGTCTAATCAGAGGATTGTATTTTGCTATGTGATTAATGTAAAGGAAATGGGGAAATGCCAACTAATAGAAGATTAATATAAGCCATGAGCACACATTCAAAACTGCAGCAGGAAGCCATGATGTTGTATTTTTCTTAACATGATCGATATGAAATAATTTCCTGTGGCACTAATAGTGCCTCTTGATACAAACTGTTTACTTTTTTAATTACAAATATTTAGGTATAATTGAGCATGACACTATACCTTTCTGCCTGCTACAACAGTCAGCAATTATAATTGTGAATGATGAAGATGACAATGCACCTTTGTAACTTTCTTCTTCTCAACTGTTCACGAAATCATGAGACAGAGATACTGGTTGTGATCCTCCACAGTTGGCAATGAAACACATCTATGCATAGCTGTCAATCATCAGCTTGTAACTGGGATTCTCTTATTCTTATCTCCATGGATGAACATGCCCTATTTTTTGTTTTCAAGGCAGGTGCATTCTAGTATGTATGAAAATGGAAATGCTGTTTCCTGCACTAGAAATTTTGTTTTCTGTGCAAAACTACCACTTCTGAATTTTCTGCAGAATAACTCCTGAATTATCAAAAGTCTTCAAAAACTGTGAGGTTTTTCAAGACTTCTTGCACTGGGATGAAAATTTCTAAAATTATCCACTACTTGCTTTGAGAAGAAACATAAGAAAGAATTACATCCTTACATTCTCATACACAAATTGTAGTTTAAGTATATGAGTGTCACACTCACTCCGTGGAGGAGAGCTGATTTGTTTTATAGGCTTAACTCCTTCATTTGCGATGAAAGGGGAAAACCTTTGGAAAAGCTGCCTTCGTGAGTTCCCCATACTTCCAACACACCTCTGGATGGAGATGGTTGCATGCAGCAGAAGAATTTTCTCATATAGAAAGGAAGGCAAAGCTTTTGGAGAACTGTTTAGAGCTTTCATTTGGCTTCTTACTCTATAATTTCAGAAAATCAGCTAGACTGAGAGTAGAACATATCTTTCACATTCCATAGAAGTTTGAAAGGCCAGAGTTGTTTTCCTTTGAGTGTAAAATATGAAGCATAGTTATGATCCAATGGAATAATTTTTAAGATGTTTTATGGGGCTTATTTCTACCCATCCAGTATATACATGCTTTGATTCTTCCTTCCAAAAAGAGAAGAAAAGAAAAAGTCCTTCAGAAATTGTTTGTGTGCTATCATTTAAAAAAAAAAATCAGTTCAGTTTTTTTCATTGAGTTTGAAAATGTTGCCGTCTCTTTTACTACTTGTGCATGTTGATAAATGTATCTGTGGAATATTCAAGAGGGGTGAAATTATTTTTTTTTCCTTTTTGGAAGAATATTACTAGAACCAAAATATCCTGCTTTGTTTCCTAATGTATTAAAGCTATTATCCATCTATGCACAGAATAGGTGGAAGTAAACAAAAAAACAAAAACAAATTAAGGCTTCAATCCTAACTTTGGATCAGAAATGGGTGACACATGTGGACAGGAGACACTTGTCAGAACTTCTGCCCCCACACCAGTTGGGGGGTGGGCAGCATGAAATTGGCTAATTGTGTCCTCTGAAGAAAAGAGAGGTTGCTATTTCTGGAAACTGTCTTTATAAAAGTTTTGGCTGGAAAGAGGAGCATACTAGTAGTGACCAACTGGTATCCTCTTTCTACAGAAAGGACTTGAAGGATCTCTCAAATAATTTGTAAATGGCTGATTATGTCCCTCAAAGATTTCTGGATACACAATTAGTCATTTTTATTCTTTTTTTTTCCCCCTTTGGCATGGCAAGTTCCGGTGAAAGATATAGATAATGCAATCTACAGAAGTCTGAGGAAGGGAGAAAATATCCCCAGGACTTAGTTGTTGAGGCCTGTTTTAAAGGGTAACCATGAAAGGGTCCTTGGACACAAGAGCCAGAGGCAGTGGGAAATCAGTAGGGTGACACGTAAGCCACTGGAAGTTCTCTGCCTATCTTGCTCAGCTAGCATTAACATTCTACCAGCCATGTTCAGCTTCTGGAACAGGACAAAGAACAAGTCGGGGGCAAAGAGACCATGGCCTAAACCAGAGTCATATCAAGGTTTTCAGAGGCCCTAGGCACTCTTGTATTTGACTTCCTGCCTCACCTCATCATACCTTTAGGGATGTTTTCATAAGCTGTAAAAATTTTTGTAGGCCCTAGGCACTGTGCCTAAAGAGCCTAATGGATAAGGCAGCCTTGGCTTAAACCACCTTTCTTGGCAGGTGAAGACATTTTCATTCCATTTAGGAAGAAAGGGCTTTGGGGAACTATTTGTAAGATTTCTAATAATGTGATGTACTATTTTGTCTTTTTAATGGCTACATTTAATATTGTTTTTAATTGTGTAGATAGTTTTAAATTCTTCAAACATACTTTGAATAATCTTATAGGCATGATTTTTTTAAAAAATGCACCTGCTTTAATTTTTCTAAGCCTCCTTGGATCCCAGCTCTGAGGGAAAAGGAGATAATAGCAACAGTGGCAGCAGCATTGGCAACTACCACCAACACCACCAAAATTCTGTACTAGCTACTTGGTTAACTGTACTTAGCTATCCCATGCTCTGATCGACGACAGAATGGACAGCTGCCTTGTCATGCATCTGATATGTGGTAACGTAGTTTGGGAGTGAACTGCAATCATGTCACAATCATGATTAAATAGTCAGCATGAATATGAAATGGTTATAGATGAATAAGCCTAGGTAACTGTTTCATATTCACAATCACTACTTAGTCACTATTGCCCCATTTGTAACTCCCCTCCCTGCTTTACCATCAGCTGCCTGGGGAGATGGAGGTCCATTCTGCTGGTCATTGGAACATGGTTGAATGACATTTCCAACAGATTTGGGGGCTTCGGGCCAGGAGAGTTTACTTAGTTAAGTATGATTTAGTATGCTCATACTTAAGTATACCTGAGTAGCTGATACAGAATTCTGGCTGATAATAATGATGATGAAGATGATGATCATCATCATCATCATCACCACCATAATCACAACAAAAACAACAGAAGGAGGAGGAGGAAGAAGAAAAGGAAAAATGTTAATGTCAGACACCCCAATTGTTTCCAAGTGGTAGGAAATAGGGTTGAAAGCTAATTTGGAATCTGATCCATATATACCAACTGTCCTTATTTATGAACCACTTTTTTCTGGTATGTGTCCTCATTTTGATTTTGGGCTTGCTATTTAAAAACATTGTGTTAGTGTGTAGGCTAACTCATATTTTTATCCCTCTCATCTAATACGAGTTCACTGGATCCTCCACTGAAAATGAATGACTGAAAATTCAATAGGGAGAAAAGGAAATAAATCTTCAATCAGGGCATAGTTACATTTGCTACTGAACATGTCACTTTCATCATACCACTCTAGCTACTTCCCACAGAACTTAATGATGGGCAAATATTTATAGGGAGGGGCACTAAGCAGGATTATGCCTTATTACCTCTTGCAGAGACTATGTGCAAGAGAGTGCTATTGTGCTCATGTTCTGCTTTAGGGTTTTGCACAAACATGTGTTCGGACACTGCAGGAAGAGAATGAGTTAATGTCATCAGGAACCTCTCCACTTGAAGTATATCACTTTCTACATGAGGAAAGCGATGATGGAGGTAGATGGGCCTCTGAGCCTCTGTTGAAGAAAATGTGGTAACACCTAAAAAGAATTAGGTGGCATCAGTATCGGTAAGGAATATGGAATGTCCATTGAAGACCTACAGGAAGGGTCACTCACTCCCCTTTAAAAAAAAATTAAAAAATTAAATTAAAAAATATAGAGCAGACAATGGATGGAATCTTGCCAGTGGCATCCACCAGTATAAGCTGACTTGCATACATGCAAGTCACTGAGGAAGATGGCATTTCTTTTCTCCCTCCATAAACACCAAAGCCCCTTACTGGATTTACTGTTCAGCTGCTATAGTATCCTCCATGGCCATTCCATGGCTGAACACCAAGGGGATCAGAAAAGTGTCTGGCTATATCTCCATAGCCAGATGCAAAACAATTACAACATCTTCTGAGACCTCTGGGGTAGATCTTAGCTAATAATATAATCATTTCGTAGCTAACTACGGTGACATAGTCAGATCCCACACCCCGCTTTCCACCAATCAATGGTTGAGGGGAGTGCAGCAGTTCATCAGTAAGCCCAGGACTGTTAAATGGCCAACTGTAGCATAATTTCTACTATACTACACTGTGTCCTATCTGATTCTGGCCACTATCTTGTAAGATTGTTCATTTTTGTTGTGAGATTGTGCTGATCCATTATTCAGCTTAATTCACTCTTCTATAATTTTTCTGCTCAGGCCGTCACTGGCTAAATGTTCAAGCTGATTTTAAGTGGAGCTATGTTACTTCTCTACTTACTGAGTGACCTCCAGCTTCTGTAGATGATTTAAAAACAGGTCCCTTTCTGTCTGCATTTCAAAGGCAGAGGCATAGAAAATACTGCCTCCAAACTCCTCCTTTTTTTTTAACTCCAGATACAACCCTCCCAGCCCCCAGACATTTTTTTAAAAAAATTACACGTAGAATCACCACCAAATGCTGCCTAGAATGGCAATACCACTCAGACATTGAAAATCAGCCCTGCTCCCCAATATTGGCCAAAAATCAGTGAAACATTCAGAAGCAAAAACTATAAGTAGATTTCTGGTTGCTTGATGGACAGATTTTTGGATGATTTTGAACTTAAAATTGCCCCCCACTCTGTTCCTCATTCCTGTTCGAAGAACACAGGGACATTCTTCCTGTATCAAAGAAAGGACTTGTCCCATTCAGAATCCAGTTTCCCATATAGGACAAAGGAAGCCCACAAAATGAGAGATGTTTCTTATGTTTTTGCCCTCTAACAATTGTTATTTATGGCATTCCAACTATCCTTGTGTCTTTCTAGAATTATGGATCTGGAACCAAAAATGTATATTTTTAAATACAGACTGAAGTCCAGAATGGTTTTGGCAAAGCATAAAGTGCTGCCAGACAGAAATCTTCCCCTCTAGCTTTCCCTACAAGCAAGGTCCATCTCTCTGTTGGTGCGCCCATGGCCATTTAGCAGCTAGGGGACAGTGGCCTACCAGTATCTGGCTCTATTCCTCCAGCTGGATGAATAAAGACAACATTCTTCTCTCATATTTCAAAGGAACCCCTCCCTCAAGGTCCCAGAGGATGTCTTCTTTATGATGCATCAGGCTGTAGGAACATAGCCAGGTGCTGCCCAGCTGCTTCCCTCCATCTTCATCTGGCCAATAAATGGCCATGGGTTGGCAGTAGAGAGGTGAGTTCCATTGGCAAGAGTCATTCTCTAAAGCAGTGGTTCTCAACTTGTGGGTCCCCAGATGTTCGTGGACTTCAGCTCCTAGAAGCCCCAGCCACTATGGTCAATGCTCAGGGCTTCTGGGAGCTGAAGTCCATGAACATCTGGGGACCCACAGGTTGAGAACCACTGCTCTAAAGGAAGGAATTCCTTCTCTAAAGGAAGCAGTGGATACCTCCTTCTACAATGACTACTAAAGAACATACTTAGGCATAAAGCGATATTGCACCTGCATGTGTCACTAACAGGATTCCAGCCATGGTGTTTAGTTATCACCATATTTTTCATACAGAAAAATCAGGACAAACACAGAGAATTCTCCTTCAGCAAACCATTTTTAAGAATTTTGTAGAAACTGTGAAGAACTAGAAAAGCAAGATTTCTTTGAGAAAATGGGACAGGATGGATGGCTCTGATTTATGTTACTTGACCTTGAATCAGCAATTCTTTTTTTTTAATTGTATTTATTGAGTTTTGTTGAATCAGCAATTCTTAATTTTTGGCCCTTCAGATTTTTAGGACTTCAGCTTTGAGAATCTCTTATTTTTGGCAATGCAGGCTTGGTCTTTTGAGACCTGAAGTATAATATAGCTAGAGGACCAAAGACTGAAAGCCACTGCCTTAAAGTTGTTTTTTTTTTAGTAAATGCAACCTCTTCAGCTTAAATTACATATGGACTTTTTCATTCTGTATTTATTTAGCATCCAGTAAGTATGCATGTGCAAATAGAGGCAGGGACACCGGTGATGGAAGAGAAATATGGTTTGCATTTAATATGAACCTATCTAGTTCACACTTCTGGAACTGATGGGTAAACTGAACACTTATCCTTCAGTAAATCTTGTCAGTAAATTTAGCAGTGCAATTGTCTGATGAAAAGTGTATATATATAACTCTATATACACTATTGAGGAAAATGCACACAAAAAATGATAGCTTAGGAAAAACACCATACAAATACATAAAGTGTTTTTTTTTTTAAAAAGTTCTAAATCACAAAAATTGGAAAAAAAAACACATGTACTAAATATTTAGGAGGAAAATAATTCTGATATGAATTAACATATGGAATTCAAAAAACTGAGAGGAATTGGATAGAATAACCTTAAGTCTGGAAAATCAGGAAACAGAAAAAGCAAGGCAAACATAATTGCCCACCCTGAACACACATATACCCACAGAAATATAAGTTAAATAAAAACCCTTCAAAATGTGCCTGTTTTAAATACATCACAACAAAGGCATTAGGTCTGTTTCTAATTTTAACAGAAATCTCCTGAAACATCCAAACAGAAGGAGAAATTTGAGGAAGATGCCAAATATTGTGACAGTTCTTATTTTGGCTGTTTTGTAAATTGTTGTCTCCTCTGACAGTAATTCAAAATATTAGTGCTTTTCACTTTTGTTGTTATGGGCACACATTAGATAATCTAGTGATAACTGGGAAAGATAAACAACTGCCCCAGAATAAATTTTAAAGGAACAGTCACTTTCTCATGGATTTTTTTTTTTATAACTTCTAATTTCATTCTTTCAACTAGCTTGTCAAGACTCCTTTGGCAGCTGTGGGTGAGAATTACATTTCTTCTTTCACTCAAACTGAAAATATACTATTTAGATCTCCTTTTGGGGTCTCCAAAGAAATTTTCCTGCTTTGAGACACACATCACTGAAACAGTTTTATTTTCCAATTGGATTTAATTTTGACACAATGCCATTCTGGAAGTGAAGCCAACAACGAGCGGTGTCTGATCAAGTGTTCACTGTACCAATCAAGAAGAACTGATGGAGAAACCACAGACATCTTATGCTCAATTTTTTTACCCCATAGGGTTTTTTTTAATACTATTTTTTAATACTATTGTCTACTTGATTTCTTATTTGCAGACCCATAGAGATCTCATGGCAGAGATGTGGTAAGAAGAGAGTCCATCCCCTACTGCTAAATCAGAGAGTTTAACTTGATTAATGAATTAACAAGAATTTCACTGGGATAACTTGAATAGTTAATAACTGAACTCTGCTCTGTAATACAGCTACTGTCTTTTTGAGAACCAGTAGTTGTAAGCATCATTCATTTGGGAAACTGCCCCAGCTCCAGTTCAAAGTTCCTACACTGTTGCCAGTACTGATTTTGGCCTCTGTTGTTATTGGTATGTGCTTTCAAGTCAACTCCAATTTATAACGACACTGCCATGGGATTTTCTTGGGAAGATTTATTTTAAGCAAATTTCATATTGCCTTTTGCTACAGCAGAGGAAGTGCAACTTACCTAAAGTCACCCAGTAGATTCCTGTGGTTGAAGAGGCAACACTCAAACCATTGCAACATGCTGGGGCTCTCATTTTGATCCCTCCTAGTCCACATGTCATAGGAAGTCCCAGGTGAAGAACATCTTCCAGGCTTGTGGAGGAAGCAAAATATGCATTGAATGGTTTGCTGATCAGAAAAGAATGTTTAAAGGACAATACAGAGCAATAGCAATAGCATGTGTACTTCTATATTGCTTATCAGCTAAGTGCTCTCTAAGCAGTTAACAATGTGTTTTAGCTAATTGCCTCCAACAAGCTGGGTACTCGTTTTAGGATGGAAGGCTGAGTCAACCTGGAGCCCAGCAGGATCGAACTCATAACCTTGTGGTTGCACAGTACTGGCATTTAACCACTGCACCACCAGGGCTCCTGGCCCATATGTTGCCCAGCCCTGCTATAGGTTTAGGAAATGCAAGGGGACAACTCTCAACTGTATTCCTGCCCTTTTCTAGCAGCTCTAGTGTCTCATCAAACTCCAATTCCAGTATTCTGTAGGCTGTCCCAGCATCCTGTAGGATGTCCCCATGGCAATTATGGTATAAATCTGCTATAATTGTGCAATGTGAAAAATGCTCTGCTTCTTCTCTTTTGTCTCTGTAATCGTTCAAGATTCTTCTCAGAGTTACATGCTCTCACCTCTCCTTTTATCCAGCTCTGGCTTTGTCAGCTCCCCCTGTTGTAGGGCAGAGGTATGTATGCCCCATGGCCTGTCCTGTATTCTTAAAACTGTTCTGTTTCCCTTAGGGACAATGAAAGACAATGGCCAACCACCAGTGCTGAAGTGAGATTAAAATGCCAGTCCAGATTGCTTCTGTTCATGAAATGGGAAGGGTGTGGAAATGATCGCGCATGGCATCCTAGCTGGGAAGTTGATTTAAAAAAAAAATACTATAGTGGCTAGAAGGAAGGACTGTAGATGAGTGGTACAGCACTCACACTTTGCATGCAGAAGGTCCCAGAATCCCAGGTAGTCCTCAATAAACTCCTGCCTGAAACTCTAGAGAGATGCTGCTAGCCAGTATCAACAGTGGACATGATCCTACATTAAAAAAATGTACTTGTGTCACATAGCTACATCTCTGTAGCCACGTCTCCCAATGCTACTACTCCAAATCCACCTTTTAAGCTGCACAGCTCCTCCCAGCATTACCAGGGGAACAGTGGCAATACATCCAGCTCTTTTCCTATAGATCTCTTCCTATAGGTAGATGTGCTACAAAAAGGCCCTGCAGAGACCTCTACAGGTCCCTGGGACAGTTTGCTGATAATGTTCTTGCTGCACGTCCAACATGTTGGGGAAGGGGGACTACACAGCTTACAAGTTGGGTTGGGGGGTGGCTTTTGGCTGTTGCATGGTCAGAAAAGACTGCCAACCTACGCAGTTATCAAAAAGATGAATTGTGATGTTGTAAGGTGCCCTTGTGATGCCATAACTTACTAATAGGATGGTAACCAAGGTTACATTAGATGGACCAAGGCATTTTTCTATGTTCAGGTACAGGTACAAACACAAGATTTCAAATACTACTAATTTGGAGGCATGGAAGAGATCCATGGCAAGTGGAAAATCACAAGTGAGAAGGTCTTCTCTAAGTACTGACTGATATTCCAAGATAAAAATTCTCCTTTATAAAAATCCCAAATCATAGAATCCTGATTGAAAATGTCAGGGATCTGGAAAGCACTTTTTTTAATGTAATGATTTTGTAGTTAACTCGTCTCATAAAGTATTTGTGTCTTTTCTCTTCTCTCATTATGAAAGTTGCTTTAGGCAAGTAACAGATGGCAAGTACTCCTTTCTGTGTTCTGTGTTCCTGTTGGAACAATTTAGCTGCATTTTCAGCCCATGCTAGTGCATTCCCAAAATGTTCTTCATTTAGATGCATACTTAGGCTTTGGATGTCTACTGTTCTACTGGAACAATATAGTGATTAGAGCCAAATTTTAATTTATTATTACTAAGGATTTGAAAGAATCTTGCTGCTCCCAATATTTTCTCAGATCTCAAGCATTTGCCAACCCCCTTGAGACCAAGGTCTCTTCTGCCAAAAACTGACTTTTTAAAAAAATTATGTGCAAATTAGAACCACAATTTCAGTAAAACTCCCCAGAATAAAAGTAGGCTACTTTCTTAGAAGTTAATGCTGAAGGTATTTAAAAAAAAAAAGTGCAAAGAATGGTGTGATCAGGGCGAACATAGCTCAGAATAACATACACAGATAACGTTACTCATGGATAAGAAATTGGCCACAAATATATTGGCTACAGTTGCTGATGGGATTGGCCTACACATGGGTCCAGATCCAGGCATCAATCAACCAATGAGCCCAATCTGCCAGCCCGCTGCTGAAACCTTTGGAATGACAGGAATGGGATCCATCCTGGGAGGCTACCCCAGTATGATCCTCTTCCCACCAAGGAGTGCTGCCTGCTAGTGCTCACCAAGGACAGGCACTCCCATCCCCTGCTGTACCCCCTGAGTCACTTAAGGGGATCCCCATGCCCATGAAAGCCCAAAAGACCTTGGTAACTGCTATCCCAGGTCTAGGACCCATGCCACCACCAAAAAAAGCATTTCCCGCACTTCTTGCTACAGAGAAACACCATTATACCCCTTGAAGAACCTTAACCAGACTTCCAGATCCTCCCAAACATCCTATATGATGTGGATGGGGTGATGTGAGGCCTTAACTCCTTTTATGACTCTAGCAAGATGAGTGCAAAAGGCTTTCCTAGAGGATACAACCTTGCACACAAAATTGAAATGGCCAAGCAATAGGTGGACCTCCTTGAGGGTGGCCTTCTTGAGACCCATCACAAGCCCGAGCCTGCTCCTGAGTGCAAGCAACTTGTCTTCAGGTAAACATGATGCTTCTCTCTCAGAATCTAGCAAAATGCCTAGGTACACCAAGGAGGAAGAAGTCCTTCAGTCTTCTCCTGTGCCAGGGGAATAGCCAATTCACTGGCAAGTTCCTGAAAAGTGTCCAGCAATGAAGTGCGGTTCCCCTTGTCCGCCTTGCCAATCATTAAGAATTCATTAAGGTCATGAGTCATAAATGGTGAGCCCATATTGAATCGAACTGCCCATTCAAGAAATGTGCTGAATGTCTCAAAAGATACACAATTGATTGAACATCCCATTGGCATGTCTTTTTCGTAATACTAACACCCATTGAACTTAAAACTCAATAGGCAAAAAATCATCTGGGTGCACCAGGAGCAGGCAAAATCCAGAATGGATGCCACACTTTGCCATGAGAGCCACAGGCATGTACCAACTGAACAGCATGGTCAAATTAGGCATAACAGACTGAACAACACTCCTGTGGGATGGCATCATTGACAGATGCCTCTTTTGAGTAGGAAAGGTGGTGGATGAGCCTAAACTCAAGTGGGAATGTCTTTGGAATAACTCCCAGTGGAGAAAAGTAAGATTGCCAGACTCAAATGCTACCTGAGGACCAACCACAGGGATCTTATAACCCTAAGAGACTACCCCCAAATGAATTTGGCTACCTACTTTTTGAGTATAGTACCAGCAACAACAGTGATGCCTTCAGACAAACTGGAGTGAAAGCTAATGCATCCTGTCCATTCCTGGACAAATTTTCACTACTTGACTCCCCTTACCCCCCACTGTCCCTGTGGATGGCACCTCCTTCTCTCTTTCTGGTGCCTACAGTGGAGTGTCTTGGGCAAAAGCTCTGCTGATCATTGCTGGAGTGAGTGCAAGAGAACTTGGGGTGAGGCCTGAGACAGCTTTCACAGCTGTGCTCAAATTTACAGTGGGCTCTCTGAAACTCACCTTGATTAAACTCCCAGAACACTCATCTTCTGGCATCTTTTTTCCTGGCCCAATGAGAAAACTTATAGCTATCATCCTTATCCTTTATGTGGAGGCCTACAAGGACAACTAGAACTTGTCATTAATCAAATCTCACCTGACATACTCACTTTGGGAGGCACGTTTCCTAAATGCAGGGTCATATTTGATGACAGTTGCATCCAGCACCAGGCACGTGCCTCAAGGATATTGCTAGTTTGCACATTCAACAAAGAAAAATTATTGAATGTTCCATACCGAATATTTTTTACAAAAGCATCCCACAGAGTGCAGGAATGTTTGCCAAAGAAAAAAATGAAGCAACAACCAAAACAAACATTTTCAAATCTTGCCACCTCTCAATAAGGACAACCAATTTCCATTTTTCTAGTGAACCATGTGAAGATAAACCAAATGAGGATTTTGGCTCTTATTTATCACACCATTTCTCCAAGGAGCTCAAGCAAGGCCTGTGAAGTTGGGCAACCACCACTGCAGCAGCACTTTGCTCCTCTCCCTTTGTATTGTCAGTTGGGCCTACTTTTTTAAATTTTCTGCAATGTCCACAAATAATACTACAGTGGGGGCCATTCTGGAAAATCAAAATGGCAGCTGCTTAACGTCTACATCAGTGGTTCTCAACCTGTGGGTCCCCAGATGTTCGTGGACTTCAGCTCCCAGAAGCCCCAGCCACTATGGTCAATGCTCAGGGCTTCTGGGAGCTGAAGTCCATGAACATCTGGGGACCCACAGGTTGAGAACCACTGGTCTACATGAAACCACTGATCCAGAGCTTTTGAGTTTGATGTCACTAATATGCTGATTACACCCAGCTCTACCTCTCTTTTCCATATGATTCCAAGGAAGCTGTCTTGGAACTAAATCAATGTCTGTTGTGAGTAATGGATTGAATGAGGGCAAACAAATTGAAGTTTAATCCATATAAGACAGAGGGGCTCCTGATCATTTGAAAAGCAGATCAAAAAATATGGACTTTGCCTGTGCTGGATGGAGTTACGTTCCCCCTGAAATCTCCAGCTCACAGCCTTGGTATTCTCCTGGACGTGAGAGGCCAAGAGTACATTTGCACAGTTAAAACTTGTGTGCCAGCTGTGCCCATTCCTTCAGACATCAGATGTGGCTACAGTGACACAAGCCTTGATTACATCTTGGTTGGACTACTGCAACTCAACCTACATGGGGCTACCTTTGGAAACTGTTCAGAAACTTCAGTGGGTTTAAAATGTGACAACCAGGATGCTGACTGGGGCCAGTTACAGGGAGCACATAACTCCCTGGTTAAAACAGCTTCACCAGCTGCCTATTCATTTCCAGAAACAAGTCAAAGTACTGGTCATAACCTATAAAGTCCTATACAGCTTAAGTCCAGACTATTTGGAAGATCCAACTATACAAACCTGCCAGAGCCCTAAGATCCTCAGGGAAGGCTTTCTCTTGGTCCTGCTACATCCTAGGCTAGCCTGGTGAGGACACAGAGAGAGCCTTCTCAGTGGCTGCTCCCACCCTGTGGAACTCTCTTCCATGGAAGGCTAGGCTGGTCCCCTCTCTGCTTTCCTTTCACCAGCAGGCCAAAACATTTCTTTTCAAACTGGCTTTTAATTTAAGGCATCCTTAATTTTTTTGCAAGTATCATCCAGCAAGGATCTTCAAAACTGTTGTCTCCATCTTAAAAAATAGGAAGACCCAAACTATTACCATCCAGTCAGCCTGCAATCGATACTGGGAAAAATTATAGAGCAGATCATTAAACAGACAGTCTGTAAGTACTTAAGCAAGTATATCAAGAGCACTAAAAATCAACATGGATTTCTCAAAAACAAGTCATGTCAGACAAATCTTCTCTTCCCCCAACCCCGCTCTGTTTTTTGTTTTTTTAAATAGAGTTACAAGCTTGATAAGTGAAGGGAATGCTGTGCATGTACCCCATCTTGATTTCAGTAAGGCCTTTGGAAAGGTCTCCCATGATATTCTTATAAAAGAAGCTAGTAAAATGTGGACTAGACAGTGTTGTTAAGTGGATTTATAACTGGCTGACCAACTAAACCCAAAGGCTGTTCATCAATGGCTCCTCCTTATCCTGGAGAGAAGTGACTAGTGGGGGATCACAGGCTTCTGTCCTGGGTCCAGTGCTATTCAACATCTTAATAAATGACTTGGATTACAGAATAGCTGGCATGCTTATCAAATCTGCATATGATACCGAGTTAGGAGAAGTAGCTAGTAGCCCAGAGGACAGGATCAGAATTCAAAATACCCTTAGCAGATTAGAGAAGTGGGCCAAAACTGACAAAATGAATTTCAACAGGGATAAATATAAGGTACTGCACTTGGGCATAAAAAATGAAATGCACAGATATAAGATGAGTGAGAGTTGGCTTGACCACTGTACACATGAAAGAGACCTAGGAGTCTTAGTAGAACTCAAGTTGAACATGACACAACAGTGTGATGTGACAGCTAAAATGGCAACATGATTGTAGGCTGCATCAAGAGGAGTATAGTGTCTAGACTGAGGGAAGTAATAATACCACTCTGATCTGCTCTGGTGAAACCTCACCTGGAATACTGTGCCCAGTTTTGGGCAACACAGTCCAAGAAGGATACTGACAAACTGGGACATGGCCAGAGAAGAGTGACTAAAATGGTAAAAAAGCCTGGAAACTATGACTTATCAGAAGTAGCTTAGGGAGCTGGGTATGTATGAAGAAGAGATGGTTAAGAAGTGCATAGCAATAGCATGTGTATTTCTATACCACTTATCAGCTAAGTGCTCTCTAAGTGGTTTACAATATGTTAACTAATTGCCCCCAACAAGCTGGATTTTTACTGACCTGCGGAAGGATGAAGGCTGAGTCAATCTGCAGCCCGGCAGGATCAAACTCACAACTTTGTGGCTACAGTACTGGCATTTAACCACTGCACCATCAGGGCACTCTTACATGATGGCTATATTTAAATATTTGAAAAGATGCCATATCTTGAAGATGGAGCAAGCTTGTTTTCTGCTGCTCCAGAGATGAGGACACAGAGCAATAGATTCAAACTACAAGAAAAGATGCTCCTCCAAAACCTTACAATTTTCTGATGGTAAGAGGAGTTCAACAGCAGAACACACTGCCTGAAAGTGTGATGGAGTCTCCTCCTTTAGTGGTTTTTAAACAGGGACTGGATTGGCATATTTTGGAAGAATTTTGATTGTGTATTCCTGCTTCGTAGGGGATTAGAGGTGGCAGTTCTTGTGGTCTCTTCCATTAGGTTTGGGTCTACATTTCAATGGAAATGGAAATTATCAACATCTGGAATAATGAAGGAACTTAGGCTGGCCAGAGACATTAAAAACAACAAAAAGGGCTTTTTTAAATATGTCCACAGCAAAAGGAAAAAGAAGGAGACGATAGGGTCGCTGCGCAGAGAAGATGGCGAATTACAAACGGGGGGAAGAGAAAAGGCAGAACTACTTAACACCTTCTTTGCCTCAGTTATTTTCCAAAAGGATACAAGCATTCAACCTGGCGGTTGGGAAGCAGGTGAAGAAGCAGGGGAAATGAGGCACATAATAGATAGAGAGGTGGTACAGGAATACCTGGCCACACTGGATGAATTCAAGTCTTCAGAGCCAGATGAATTGCATCCTAGGATATTAAAAGAATTGGCAGAGGTCATTTTGGAACCGCTTGCTATAATCTTTGAGAAATCTTGAAGGATAGGAGAAGTTCCAGCAGACTGGAAGAGGGCAAATGTTGTCCCCATCTTCAAGAAGGGAAAAAAAGAGGACCCAAATAATTATCCTCCAGTCAGCCTGACATCAGTACCCGGAAAGATCCTGGAGCAGATCATTAAGCAGTCAGTTGCTAATTACTTAGAAAGTGATGCGGTAATCACGAGAAGTCAACGTGGATTTCTCAAAAATAAGTCATGCAGGACTAATCTTATCTTTTTTATGATAGAGTTACTAGCTTGATAGATGAAGGGAATGCTGTGAAGGTAGCATATCTCGATTTCAGTAAGACCTTTGACAAAGTTCCCCATGACATTCTTGCAATGAAGCTAGTAAAATGCGGGCTGGACAGGGCTACTGTTAGTTGCATTTGTAATTGGTTGACCGACCAGACCCAAAGGGTGATCACGAATGGCTGCTTTTCATCCTGGAGAGAAGTGACTAGCGGGGTGCCACAGGGTTCTGTCCTGGGCCCAGTGCTGTTCAATATCTTCATCAATTACTTGAATGAGGGAATAGAAGGCATGCTCATCAAATTTGCAGATGACACCAAATTGGGAGGGGTTGCTAATACGCCAGAGGACAGACTCAAAATTCGAAATGACCTGGGCAGATTAGAGAGCTGGGCCAAAGCTAACAAAATGAATTTCAACAGAGAGAAATGTAAGGTCCTACACTTAGGTAGAAAAAATGGAACACAGAAATATAGGATGGGGGACACGTGACTGGATAGCAGTACGTGTGGAAGGGATCTAAGAGTCTTCATAGACCACAAGCTGAACATGAGTCAGCAGTATGATGCGGCAGCCAAGAAAGCCAGTGCAATTTTTGGTTGCATCAATAGGAGTACAGTGTCTAGATCAAGGGAGGTACTGGTACCACTCTATTCTGTTTTCTTAGACCTCATCTTGAATACTGTGTCCAGTTCTGGGCACCCCAATTCGAGAAGTACATGGTCAAGCTGGAGCAAGTCCAGAGGAGGGCGACCAAAATGGTGAGGGACCTGGAAGCCATGCCCTTTGTGGATAGACTTAGAGAGCTGGGTATGTTTAGTCTGCAGAAGAGAAGGTTAAGAGGGGACAAGATAGCCATGTTTAAATATTTGAAGGGATGTCATGTAGAGGAAGGAGAGGGCTTTTTTTCTGCTGCTCCAGAGACCAGGACAAGGAGCAATGGATTCAAGCTGCAGGAAAGGAGATTCCACCTGAACCTCAGGAAGAACTTCCTGACAGTCAGGGCTGTCCGGCAGTGGAATCTGCTGCCTTGGAGCATAGTGGAGTCTCCTTCTTTGGAGGTTTTTAAGCAGAGGCTAGATGGCCATCTGTCGGGAGTGTTTGAGGGTGTTCCTGCATGGCAGGGGGTTGGACTGGATGGCCTGTGTGGTCTCTTCCAACTCTACATTTCTATGATTCTATGATTCTAATATGTGGACATGAATGCCATTGAACTTTCCCAGATTCGTCTATGCAGTTTGGATAAAAATGAACCTGTGTATATGTGTGTGTGTACACACACACAATGATCTCTCTCTCTCTCTCGACATTTATTTATCAACTCATCAGGGCACCTGAGGTAATACACAATGGTTGAAGACATGCATATGTCCAGATAAAATATATTTTATGTTAAAAATATGGGTTACTGCTTTATTAATGACAAACTTAGGAATCCTCTAAATTTGCCTCAGTATTTCACCTTGGATGAAATTTGGTGACAGTTTCGCAACATGAGGAAATCTTTTAAGTAATGCAGCAGTGATCAAAACTCTTAACTCTCTTTTCTTCAAAAATCCCTTACGTACAAAATCCCTTACATCCTAAGATGTCATAATTCACACAGTATTTTTATGCAACAACTGCTAGGGCTGCCAAGTCAGGAATATCCTAGAGCCTGAGATGTCAAGACCAAGACCTGAGAGTTAGGGATGAGCCCTTGTGAAGCCAGAAAATGCAGCCCCTAGAGATATCTTTAAAGAAGAGCCATTAAACTCAACAACAGTTGCAGAGTATGCCATTCTAACAAACAAACACCAAGTCTAATAGATGAGGGAAAATAGCTGATGAGGCAAACACTCTTCAAGGCTGTCCTATAATCCTGAGAATTTCCCTCACCTCTTCCCCTCACCTTGGAAATGAAGAAGAGGGACAATCCTTGAGATAAGAGAATATGAAACCATTCAAATTTGCAAAGTAACTTTTAAAATTTTTGATCCTGGACTTGTTTATATATATAAAAAAATTCATCAAATATGTGTTCTGGCAAACCGCTCCCACAGAAAAAGCCACTGGAGTGCTGTTCTAAAGTTGACAACAATCAGGAAAGCCATTAGTCTTTGAATCTATAAGATGTGAACAACTTAGAGGGGGAAAAAATTATATCTCTAGCTCAAGTTCTATGACTCATGGAAGCCTCATGAAAAAGCCATTTGAAGTGTTCCAGCTCTTGCACTGTCTGTTTGCAAAACAGGCCATGAAAATCGCATGGAGGAATGAGTGCCCCCGTTATCCCTCTCCCTGCCTCCTAATATTGCATGAAAATAGCTTCTCATTTTTTGGTAGATTAAAAAGACTTCCTTGGGATCTATTAACATGTCATACAGCATTATTTTCCTTCATTGTCTGATGCAGCTTAACTCTCTCTTAATCATATTGCTCCACTATATTCTATTGACAGAAGCTCCAGAGCACTTTGGCATTTTACTGCAGCCCGTATACCATTGTGATGCCCTTCTAGATATCAGTACTGCTTGGGGTTCCATAAACTCTATTACCTGTGATTTACTTGGTGTGCCTGGAAGCTCTGCTGATAGAAAATGGAGGAAGGTAAAAGCAAAACAATTGAATGACACAGCTACCCTGCTGTCCAGCTTCTAGGACGATGGTTGCCAGATCTCAGGACTTGATCCTGAGCCTCCTGTTTTCATGGGACATCACTAGGGCAAGAGACAAGGGTGCATATTATCTAGTTTTGGTGGTCACAACTCTGGGCAAGTGGAAGAAGGGGCTGTGTGCAAATCTTTATTTTCAGGCCATTTCTACACTACAATCTTAGAGGGCAATTATCCCACTTTCAACATCCTATGGAATCCTGGGGTTTCCAGCTGACCCCTCCCTAAACTGCAAACCCAAGGATTCCATAGGAGGTTGAAAGTGGAATAATGGTGCTATAACAGTGTAGTGCAGAAATGGCCTCAGCTATTAGAGTACAGGTTGCTACACTTTGCAACGATTAATTAATTTGTTGCTGCAACTTGTGAAGACTCTCTAGAAGGTCTTTGTATTTATATAGTTAGCTCCTTCTTTTACTCCCAATCATAGTGGGACCAAGGCCTGCCTTCCACTCCATTCTTCCTTCACCTTTTGTCTAGAAGCAAATAGGCTAAATTTAAATGCTCCTTACCACATCTCCATACATTAGTGAGAATAATCCCTATGTTTCACTTTGCTCTAGGAACAGCATCCTTAACTATCTAGGTCTTAATTTCCAAACAGAAAGATATGTTCTATATGTGTGCATGTACGTGTGTTTGAATCACAAGCTGTGAACAACATGATATATAACAATCACATCAACAGAGACTTCTCCTAGGTCTCTCAGGTCTAGGCCTGAAAACTTTAGGGCCCGAGGTGATCCTGAACTTGCAGTCCTATCTATGGATTACAGTTCTTAGAATCCTCAATACAATACGGCCAGTGGTCATGCTGGCTGCAGTATTCTGGGTCCTGCAATCCAAAACACATTTTCCAAAGCTTTGAAATGGACTGAAGGGAGGAAATGTTGGGAAAAGGCATCTCTTGAAATTATTCCCTCCTGTTCACAACCATTAATCTGACAGAAGTCATTCCTCTTCTGCCTCTGTTCTATCTAGGAACAGATTTGGGCCAAGAACAGTTTTCTGCATCTCCACATAACTGGGATTCTCAGGCAAGTTCCTTTTTGACCCCAAATCTCCTAAGTTTCCATTTCTCTCATGACCCCGGGCTGATGATCAATCTTAAAATTGGTCAGTGGGATTCTCCTCCCACCCTGCCACCCCCACTAATTTATCTCACTCCTGCTTAATATCTCCAGCTACTGCTCAGCACTAGAACTAATTTTTCATAACTTTCCTCTTGCGTTTCTGCCTTTCATTTTCATCTAGAAAAGAATATTCCCTTTGCACGTACAATGGAGATAATTAATCAGGCAGCTGCCTGTTTGGGAGAGAACAATAGCTCTTGCTAAAAATAGCCAACTTTCTGGTGAGCACAGGAAATTGCAAAAAGAAAAAAAATCTTTACATTTGCCTTTCAGAGACCTTAAGTGAGAATGTGCAAAGCCATTTAGGAAAGTAGATGCCATACTTAAAACCCTTATTTTAACAGACGCAGGGGGTAGAGGTTGCTTGAAAATGGCCTCTTGTAATGAAGTATTATTCACTTCATCACACACGTGATATTCAATTTTGTTCCCGAGGTGAAGAAACTGGTTTTTCTCTTGCTCTTACTCTTGCACCAATACTGCCACCTTTTCCCCATCATGTAGAAATGTACAATCTCACCAATTCAATCAGTCTACTGTCAAGACAACTGTGATTTTAAAATGTTTGAGCTTTATGGAAAAGTTTCTACACACATGTCTCTGTCCCCAAACTATGAAAGTTGTATGATTTTGAGGGTCAGTTCCAGGTTTAGTTCACCAGTCAAGTCTATCAGAAGGATTTGCTGTTACCTACTTTTCAGACATTCAAAATAGACTGTGCCTGCTGGGAGTTATAGTCCAAATAAATAATGTTTCCCAGTTCTCCCTCAGGCTGGAGGCTAGTGGCTTCCATGTCAGGGGTACAATGCATCTGCTTAGGGTTCTAGTCCCTAATTTAAAGGAGATATTTAAATCATAGGGATCAGCACTTTGGACGGCTCACACTAAAAGACAGAGAAGTTTAGGGTTGTGATTCTTCACTAAGTTTCATCTCAAAGGAAGCAAAATGTAATTTTAGCAATTATCCTGGGACAAGAACGCCTTCAAAAACCACTGTTTTCAAAGCCTATTTGCAGCTCAGGACTTAATAATTTTCACATGGTTGCTTTGCACAAAAATATAGCATTTTTTTTGCACAAGAAATTGCTGTGCAAAACAACCATTTATAAACGGAGTGCTTAATAAATCCCCAGTTAACAGAAATTTTCTGTGCAAGATGCAACTTTTTCTGTGCAGAAGTAATATCTCTCCATTGAAATACCATTTTCTCCACAGGAAATCTTGTTTCCTGTGCAAAGCAACCACATGTGAATTTTGTACAAAATGATCCTAAATTAGTTGTAAAGATTCTCATCAGTCCAGGATTCTTCTATTCAGGGTTTTTCAACCCTAGCACAGATTTGCTGCCCTGTGACTTGGAATCTACTGTCACTTAAAATGAGTGCCCTCAGATGGGAGTGGCAGCAGCAGACAAAGCTAGTCCAATGTCAGAAGAAGAGGTGGAAATGGTAGAGCCAGAAGAGAAAAAAAAAAAAGAAAAGTAAAGAAGAACAGTAAATATGAAGATAATTTCATGGAATGTACAAGGAATAAATTCACAATCAAAGAGAAGACAGATTTTTCATGACTTAGAAAGATTAAGACCTCAAATTGTGGTATTATTAGAGACTCATATAAAGAAAACTCAAGAAAAGTACTTATACAACTCTAAATTAGGTCAATGTTTTGCTTCTTCATATGTAAAGAAGAAAAGAGGGGTTGCTATTTGTATTGAAAAAGATATTCAAGCAAAACAAATTTTTGAAAACGAAGAAGGAAGCATATTGGGCATTGAAATTCTAAAAAATGCTAAAAAAAAATATTGGTTGGTGTTTACGCCCCAAATGAAAATAAAGCTGAATTTTATAAGAAATTGCGAGGAAAGATATCAGCATATGAGTATTGAAGATTGGATTTTAGCGGGTGATTGGAATGGAGTCCTGGATATTAAAATGGATAAAACAACCTCTCAGAATAAAGAAGACCAAGCAATGAGAGGGAGATTACCAAAAGATTTTGAGATGTGTGAAGAATTATCTGTTTTAGACATATGGAGAACTATTTATCCAAATACCAAAGATTTTACTTTTTTCTTTGAAGTTCATCAATCTTGGTCCCGAATAGATATGATCTTGATTTCTAAACATTAGCTATCAGAGACAAGGAAAACAGAAATATTGTCAAAGGCCATCTCTGATCATCATCCAGTAATGTTGCAATTCCAAGAGAAGACTAAACAATTTCAATGTTGATTGAATGATAATTTATTGAATGATGAAGAGATAATAAAACAAGCGAAAGAAGTGCTAAAAAATTATTTTAAAGAAAATATAAGAGAAGATATGAAAATGAGAACGATTTGGGAAGCATCAAAAGCAGTAATGAGAGGTTTTTTTATACAGCAACAACAAATCTAAAATAAAAAAGGTGGGAGAAATATCAAGTGTTATTGACCAAACTCCAAGAGAAAGAAAAAGAACTTAAAAAAATCCGTTGCAACAATCACTACAGTAGGAGATTAAGAAAATACAGAAGGAGATGGCAATAATAACAACTGAAGACATAGAGAAAAAGATGAAACAGGTGAAATTAACTCAGTTTGAACATGCTAATAATATAGGGAAATGGTTAGCATACAAACTTAAGAAGAACAAAGAGAGGAATGTAATTCTTGAGTTGAAAAGCAGAAAGAAGTTGATTACTGAACAAGAAAAAATAAAACAGAAATTTGAAGAATATTTTGGGAAACTATTTTATGAAATAAAATCCCCTCATCAATATGAGAAAAATCTATCTAAATTTTTTCAAAAAGTAAAGACCCCCAATATATCACTAGAAGCACAAAAACAGTTGAAAAAATCAATAGCAATTACTGAAATTAAAGAGGCTATAAAGGATTTGAAAGTGGATAAGGCACCAGGACCAGATGGGTTCACCGCGCTATATTATGAGAGATTTATAAAAGAATTAACGCAACCAATTCAAGTAACTTTGAAGGAAACAGAAAAACCTGGTAAACCAAAATCCTGGGAAGAATCTAACATTGTATTGATATCTAAAGAGGGTAAAGATAAAAAAGAAGTTAAGAATTACAGACCAATCTCCTTGTTGAATGTAGATTATAAAATTTTTGTGGCAGTGTTGGCAAAACGATTGAGACAGATATTACAGGATAAAATTCAAGAAGGTCAAACAGGTTTTCTCCCAGGTAGATATATGAGAAGCAATATAAGGACAATCCTAGATGTAATGGAATATTATGATAAAAAACCCAGGGAAGAAAGCGGTACTCATTTTTTTCTGGAATCATAGAATCATAGAATCATAGAAATGTAGAGTTGGAAGAGACCACAGGGGCCATCCAGTCCAACCCCCTGCCATGCAGGAATACCCTCAAAGCACTCCCGACAGATGGCCATCCAGCCTCTGCTTAAAAACCTCCAAGGAAGGAGACTCCACTACACTCCGAGGCAGCAGATTCCACTGCCGGACAGCCCTGACTGTCAGGAAGTTCTTCCTGAGGTTCAGGTGGAATCTCCTTTCCTGCAGCTTGAATCCATTGCTCCTTGTCCTGGTCTCTGGAGCAGCAGAAAACAAGCCCTCTCCCTCCTCTACATGGCATACCTTCAAATATTTAAATATGGCTATCATGTTCCCTCTTAACCTTCTCTTCTGCAGACTAAACATACCCAGCTCTCTAAGTCTATCCTCATAAGGCATGGCTTCCAGGCCCCTCACCATTTTGGTCGCCCTCCTCTGGACTTGCTCCAGCTTGACCATGTCCTTCTTGAATTGGGGTGCCCAGAACTGGACACAATATTCAAGATGAGGTCTAATCAAAGCAGAGTAGAGTGATACCAGTACCTCCCTCGATCTAGACACTGTACTCCTATTGATGCAGCCGAGAATTGCACTGGCTTTCTTGGCTGCCGCATTACTGCCGACTCATGTTCAGCTTGTGGTCTATGAAGACTCCTAGATCCCTTTCACACATACTGCTATCCAGCCACGTGTCCCCCATCCTATATTTCTGTGTTCCATTTTTTCTACCTAAGTGTAGGACCTTACACTTCTTTCTGTTGAATTTCATTTTGTTAGCCCTGGCCCAGCCCTCCAATCTGTCCAGGTCATTTTGAATTTTGAGTCTGTCCTCTGGCGTATTAGCAACCCCTCCCAATTTGGTGTCATCTGCAAATTTGATCAGCATGTCCTCTATTCCTTCATCCAAGTCATTGATGAAGATATTGAACAGCACTGGGCCCAGGACAGAACCCTGTGGCTCCCCGCTAGTCACTTCTCTCCAGGATGAGAAGCAGCCATTCGTGATCACCCTTTGGGTCTGGTCGGTCAACCAGTTACAAATCCAGCTAACAGTAGCCCTGTCCAGCCCGCATTTTACTAGCTTCGTTGCAAGAATGTCATGGGGAACTTTGTCAAAGGTCTTACTGAAATCGAGATATGCTACATCCACAGCATTCCCTTCATCTATCAAGCTAGTAACTCTATCATAAAAAGAGATAAGATTAGTCTGGCATGACTTATTTTTGAGAAATCCATGCTGGCTTCTCGTGATTACTGCATTGCTTTCTAAGTGATTAGAAACTGACTGCTTAATGATCTGCTCCAGGATCTTTCCCGGTACTGATGTCAGGCTGACTGGGCGATAATTATTTGGGTCCTCTTTTTTCCCTTCTTGAAGATGGGGACAACATTTGCTCTCTTCCAGTCTGCTGGAACTTCTCCTGTCCTCCATGATTTCTCAAAGATTATAGCAAGCGGTTCCGAAATGACCTCTGCCAGCTCTTTTAATATCCTAGGATGCAATTCATCTGGCCCTGGAGACTTGAATTCATCCAGTGTGGCCAGGTATTCTTGTATTCCAGGTATCCTCTCTACCTATTACGTGCCTCATTTCCCCTGCTTCCTCACCTGCTCCCCAACCACCAGGTTGAGTGCTTGTATCCTTCTGGGAAAAAACTGAGACAAAGAAGGTGTTAAGTAGTTCTGCCTTTTCTCTTCCCCCTATGAGTAATTCGCCATCTTCTCTGCGCAGCGACCCTATTGTCTCCTTCTTTTTTCTTTTACTGTGGACATATTTTAAAAAGCCCTTTTTGTTGTTTTTAATGTCTCTGGCCAGCCTAAGTTCATTCTGTGCTTTAGCCTTTCTGACCTCCTCCCTACATCTCCTGGCTACTTGCTTAAATTCTTCTTTGGTGGTTTCCCCCTTCTTCCATTTCCTGTACATGTTTCTCTTAACACTTAGCTCAGCTGAGAGTTCTTTAGTCAACCATTCTGGTTTCTTCAGATGCCTTCCATTTTTCCTCCTTATCTCCTTTTTAAGGAACTCCCATGCCTCCTGAACTCCTTTCCCTTTCACTATTCTTGACCACAGAATTCCAGCCAGCAGCTCCCTAAGTTTACAGAAGTCCGCTTTTTTAAAATCTAAGATGAGTGCTTGGCTACTCTTATCTTCTCCTTCCCACTGAATGCCAAATTCCAATATGGCATGGTCATTCTCCCCTAAAGATCCAACCACTTCTACCTCATTAACAAGGTCATCCCTGTTGGTCAGGATGCAGAAAAGGCATTCGATAATGTTTCCTGGGCCTTTATACATTGGATATTGAGGGAATATGACACGGGGGAAGATTTTTGTAAATGGATTGAGATGATTTATCAAGAACAATCTGTGAGTTTAATAATTAATTGAGATATTTCAACAAGCTTCAAAATTAATAAAGGGGTACGACAAGGGTGCCCATTATCACCATAATTATTTATAGCTGTTTTGGAAGTATTGCTAAATATAGTAAATGAGGATTCACAGATAAAATGCTTGAAAATAAAGAAAAAGGAATTGAAATTAAAAGCTTTCGCAGATGATATAATTATATTTTTGGACAATCCACAAGAATCAATTGAGGCATTGATGGAAACTTTGCAAAGATATGGTCAAGTGGCAGGATATAAGATAAATAAGGAAAAGACAATGATGATGACATAGAATATGACTAAAAAAGACCAAGCTGATTTGGAGAGTAGATCTGGATGTCAATTAACTAAGAAAACAAGATACTTAGAAATTATGTTAATGAAAAAGAACCAAGAATTATTTGACAGCAACTATTTGAAGATATGGAAAGAGATAAAAAATGATACGGAAAAATGGAAAAATCTAAATCTGTCTCTCCTGGGAAGAATAAATGCTTTCAAAATGTCCTTATTACCAAAACTTATGTTCCTTTTTCAGAATTTACCAATAATAGGAAGAGAGAAAATATTTAAAGAATGGGAAAAGGATCTTCAAAAATTTATTTGGCACGGGAAAAAGCCAAGGGTAAGATTTAGAATGCTTCAGGATGCAAAAGAAAGAGGAGGATTTGATCTTCCATCACTGAAAATTTATTATTATGCCTGCTGTCTAGATTGGATTAAAGACTGGATTCGATTAGAGAGAACAACCATGAAAGATTTGGAAGAAATAAATAACAGATTTGAATTGCATGGATATTTATGTTACGATAGATTAGTGGTGAATAAAGAGTTCAACAATCATTGCATGTGGAAGATGTAGCTGTTAAAAGGTTTGGCTACAAATAAAGTGGAAATATTATACAAAACTTCCAACATGGACTTCACCAAAAGAAGCATATAAAATTGCTTCAACAAAACAAGGAAATTTATTAATATATCAAGAAGGGGATAAACCAAGAGTGTGTACAGTGGAAGAATTAAAGGCTGATGGGCATGAGTTAAATTGGTTCCCATGGCGACAACTAAAAGAAAGGTTTAAAATGGATCAAAAATTGTATAGATTTGAGAGAAAAGAGAATGAACTGGACTTGTTGATGAAAAAAAGAATTTCGAAATTCTATAAACTATTGTTGAAAAGAGAAATGGAATCAGAAGTAGTTAAAGATACAATGGTTAAATGGGCTTGGAATCTGGGATACCCGATCGAATTAGAAGTTTGGGAGAAAGTATGGAAAACTGATATAAAATTTTCCCCAAACTTAAATTTAAGAGAAAACTTTTACGAAATGTTACATAGATGGTATATGACCCCAGAAAGATTGCATAAAATAACTAAAAATGGGAATGTGAAATGCTGGAAGTGTGATGAAAAGATTAGGTCCTTTCTTCATATGTGGTGGACTTGTGGAAGGGCAAGAAAGTCCTGGAAGGGGATACATGATGAAATTCAAAGAATCTGTAAAATGAACTTTGAAATGATACCGGAATTTTATTTGTTAAGTATGTTAGGAGAACAAAGGGAGATTAGAAGTCATCAGAAGATATTGTTATATTTGATAACAGCTGCAAGGTTGACATATGCGCAACATTGGAAAGAAAAGAAAGATGTTGATTTAGAAGAGTGGAAATTAAAAGTTCTGGATATGGTAGAGACAGAAAAGTTAGCATTTTCATTGAAAAATAAACCTATCCAGAACTTTGAAAGGGAATGGAACGGTGTTTTGGAATGGATAAAAATTTAAAAGTACATGAAAGCAAAGAAAGAGATAATGCAATTGTTTTCTCTTCTGTAAAATGTAACTGTTATTCTTTCTTTTTCTTCTGGTAAATGGAAACAAAGAAGACTCAACTGGAGTAAAATAATATGGAAGTGGGGGGGTGAGGGTGCGATATATCCAATAATGGGGTATATCCACTCTGTTTTTCATGCAACTAAACTTTTAATAAAAATATTAAAAATAAAATAAAAATAAAATGAGCATTCTGTTTAACTAGGGGTGCATAGGCATTTCGCTGATCACCTTTGAGAATGAAGACGATAAATGGGTACACATTGTCCTTGAACCTCAAGGATGCGACAAGGTTCCTAAAAGCATTTGACAAGACTAAAGACTGAAGCTTCCATGATTTCCCACCTCTGGCTATGCTGGCTAAGGATGATGGAAGCTGCTGTCCAATCACATCTGGAAAACCACAAGCTGACTACTCCTGCTTTACAGACTGAGCTTACACAATTACAAACGGAGGATATAAAGGCTGCAAACTCTGTATTCAGCAGCCAGGATGATGTGTACAGTTATCTGATTGAGGTTAGATGCACATGTGTATTCCCTGACAAATTGTGAGCTAGACCAACATTGATGGCTACCTTTAATGATACCTGGATTTGGGCCATGGCTCTCCTGTTACCAATAGGCATTTTCCATCCCCTCTGATAGCAACAGTTCTCTGTCAGCATTCATTTACAAAATGCCTGCTCAGTGAATTCTGTAATACAGAGAAACTGGTAAGTTGCTCACAATTGTTCAGTATGTTGGCTCTTTTGTCTAAAAGCATACTTCTCACTTTCCTGGTTATTGAGCAAAGCTATTTTTGATTTTAGTTTTAAATTAAAGAGAGCTAGGGAACATCATGTTGGAGCACCTATTGATCAAAAAGGGGAGACTGCTGCCACTTTGCCGCTGCTCCTAAGTACATTTGAGCTATAGAGGAGGATTTTTTTTTTCAGAATCTGCCATGCAAGTACACCTTAAAGTAAGTTGGCCCACCTAGTTCACTGCCATCTCCACTTATGGCTATGGCTCTCCACAATGTCAGACAGAAATTCAGCTCAACAATATCTAAACATGAAAGAGATTGCAGCTGCATGAAAACCATGTCCACCATTGAGGTTTGGCTCTTCTACTATGACAGGATTAGGCAACCCATGGACCACGGGTTCCATGCAGGGCCACTGTTTTTGTGTTCCCCCCAATTCCCTCCCACACACTTGCCCTTGCTTTGGATTTTGCCTCTGTGCAGTTGTATTGAGCACACATTAGCTATGCATCATTTTAAAAAAAAAAACACCCCCCCCCCAAAAATTCACAATTTTGCTTTAAAAGAAGAGTTACAGGGAGTGCACACCTTGCTTTAAAAACGATTCACACTCCCTCCTTGAAGTGTGGATTGGCTTTAAAACAAGCATGTAGTCCTCATGTCTTGTTTTAAAGGTTATTTGGGTGGGGCAAGGGACAGCTACAGCACATCCCAATTGGTGGCATGGGAATGGGTACGGTCTCTGAGGGGTTCGGGGACAAAGCAGCTCCTATCCACAGAGGTTGTCTACCCCTGCCTTTGGGAACAAATGATAGAGGAGTCTAGAAATTATTTATTATGCACCATTTGCCTTCACGGTAAGAGCAGCAGTTCAGTCTGGTCTTTCTATATCATCTTATAATAATGGGGCTATCTAAAAAACTGGAGAGACTGAGTGTGTTTGCTGCATTCAGCGACGAGGATTTGACAATTCCTTCTGTTCATTTTTTCCCCTGTCAATGTGAAGGAAGATAATGAAGACATCTTGGGAAGTCACACTGTGGCCACTGCCTGCCTGTGGATTTCAAGATGGATTCATTGAATAAAAAGAGAATTAGGAAGACTGGAAGAAGAACATGTTTGGAACAGTATGCTCATGTGTGCAAACCAGCGAGAAGTTGAGGACGCTGTACAAAAATAGACCGGGCAAAGAAGGCTAAATAACACCCATGCTATTCTAGGAGAGCTGCTAAAATAAACCATCACACAGACTGAATCAAAATCATCATGACATTATTACCGCTCACTAACTTGATATTATTCACTCAGCGTTCAGTGTGTGTATGTGTGAGCACGTGTTACCAGACCATTGTTAACTGCAGAAATAACAACAGAATTTGCAATATGGTGGCAAATTACTTGAATACATCACAGGGCAAATTTCATTGCATGGAAAGAGACATCAACATGTAAACAACCGCCTCAGCTGTAAATTGGAGCAAGACATGGCTTGTTCTATCTTCAATAATTCCTCAAATAATTCTGATTTAGCCAAGAAAAATATTCCACATGACATCCTCTTGCTTTTAACAATTTCATACTGAAGCCAGGAAACTAAACAAACAAACTGAATTGGCTTGCCTCCATCATACAGACTGTACATTCATTTTTCAGAGATGGAAAATGATTCTAGATCTCTACCTCTACTCCACTGTGCTCCCATATTTTCCCAGCCAGTAGACAATTCAGATCTTTGTATTGGTTGGTTTACTATATTTGTATCTTACTATTGTGTCAATTAAGTGCCATAACTTACATGTTAATCCACAATACCAGTAAATAAACACAAATATTAAGGGTGAAAGGGACACGGGGGATGAGGGAAATCTATACATTTTATTCAATACATGTTAGTTTTTATTTATAATTGTTGTATTTTATTATAGATCTGCCTTAGTTGCCCACTGCCTTGAACACTTGTTGAGCAGAATTTAATGATACTTCAGAAACAAGTTATACATTGGTGCACCCATTGTTGCATATCTTCAAGTCATTTCTCACTTGTGGCAATCTTAAGGCAAACCTGGTTTTCTGGAACTGAGAGTGTGTGACCTGCTCAAAGTCACCCAGTGGGTTTCCATGCCTGAGTGGAGAATCAAGTTAGTTATTCCAACGCTCAAACTACTACACTACACTGACTGTCTACATATACCTCTTAAAAATGAGATGCTTCTAAACTCTTGCAAGAGGCTCTCGCGTCCCCGCTGCTTCAGCTCTGCAGCCACTGCCTGCTAGTGAGCAAGCAGCATGAGGGCTCCTTCTCTTCCTTCTGCAGTGCAGGCTGGGCTGGGGCAGGAAGCGTGAGCGCTGCGGCTCCGGAGGCTCCGCATGCACAGTAAGTGCACGCGGGGCCCTGGAGCGATGCGTGATTGCGCACCATTTTTGGCTAGAAGCCGAAAATGAAATAGTGCATGATTGGCACCTGCCGGCCCAGCAGCATCACACAATTGCGAGGACGTCATGTGGATGGCTCCTCGCAATTGCGTGATGCTCCAGAGGCCCTTTCGCATGGTGAATGCCATGCAAAAAGGGCTGTAGAAATGTAGGAATGTTGGAGGCAAAGGGCAGGCATGCTAAATTAACAGAGGCCTTTTCTGCATTCTATATTAAAAACGGGGTGGTGCGTCCTCCAGTGAGGACATTTACACTTGGGGGTAAACTGGGTCCGGACTACTTATTGTTTGTCCGGACTTCAGCCCGCTCCAGAACTCCCAGAACTGGTGGTTCCCCATGCTATTGAAAGCCCGATTAAAAGAGGACTTTCAATCAGCCTGGCGCCGCCCCAGTCCTTGCTGCCCTAGGTGTAGATTAGCAGGCTTGTGCCAGCGTGAGGCTGCAGATCTTCTGGGGGTGGGCTTCCGGCTGGCAAGCTTCTCCGGTTGGCGGAGAGCCTCTGCCAACCGGAAGCTTCCATTTTCATCTCTGGAGAGTGTGTAGCGCTGGCGCGCACTGCTCCGGATCGTCTTGGATCGTCGGGGTGGGGGGAGCGTGCCAGTTTGGTGAGTAACGGACTGCCCTGTTTCCACCCCAAAGTGTGGAAAAGCCCACAGATTCACTCCCCATCACACAGATGAGACAGAATACAGCACAGACAAGCAATAGAGAAGGTAAGGCTGTTAATTTTCCATGTTCTGTGGTCCTTCTTGTCTTTGTTCACAGCTCAAGAGAGGATGCACTGATACAAATTCAAGTTCTCAGGAGGCTTAATGCTATTTGCCAGACCATAAAATCATAGAGGACTAAGCTTTTCAGTCTTATAGTATCTAAATGATCAGGTGCTACTCTTCCACTAATTGTTCTGCTCATTTGTCTGCCTTCTTCTTTTGCACTGTTTTAATGGCTCAGTCTTATCTCATTGGACTTGGGACAGTCCTCATATGTACTCACACACTTATGCACTGGCTCCTTATAAAGCATATGGTCATCTGAGACTTTGAAAGAGCTTAGAATTATAGAGTTGGAAGAGACCACAGGGGCCATCCAATTCAACCTCCTGCTATGCAGGAAGACACATCAAAGCATTCCCAACAGATTGCCATCCAGCCTCTGCTTAAAAACGTCCAAAGAAGGAGACTCCACCACACTCCAAGGCAACAGGTAGTTAGTCTCAGTAATTTTCAAAGAAGTAGTTGTATTAATTTCCAACAGCATAAAAAGGAGGAAGGAAGGAGGACTGGGTAAAAAAGATGGAATGTAGCAGCATTACTTGGTATATAGGAATTCCACATCCATGGTGGCTAAGGCGGTGCTCTCTGGGAGGTTGTAGGTGGATTGTATTTTGGATTTACAAAAAGCATTTCTCAAACAATATCCATGTACGGAGGTGAAGAGATAAATCAACAAGGCAAGATTAGTTCCCAGGAAGAATCTACTACAGGACAGACCAACAGTACGAAATGACAAAATACCACTAGTGGTGACCTGCAGTTCCCAGCTGAGATCACTCAAATGCATAATCAATGAGCCACCATCAGTTCTGGAGAATAACACAGCCCTCTCACAAGCTCAGAGAGGCAGGCCTTTTGTGGTTTCCAGACAGCTTCCAGATCTTAAAGAACTACTCCAAATAGAATGCATAGCACAGGTGGTAATACAGGGACAAGACTCTGGCCCTTTTCGCACAGGGGGGGCTGAAACGGGGCAGCGCACACAGGGGTGGAGCTTACCTGCTTGAGTTTTGCTCCATCCTTGCTCCATCCCTGCGGGGAGTGCAGTTTCGCCGCTTCACAGGCCACCGAATTTCAGCGGCGCTCGGCGGTGCCCAAAATGGCGGCCGGCGGCTTCCAACGGCACTCCGCCAATCAGGGCAGCGCGCCAGCCGAAAGCCCGCCCCCAGGCAGATCTGCAGAGACACGCTACTGCGTCTTTGCAGATTCTCACCAGGAGCTGCCACAGATTAGTGTGGGCAAGTTTAATAAAAACCACCTGGGAAGGTGGTTTTTAAAAAACTTGCAGTGCCACCCCTGCGGCTGTGCTAGAGCGGTTGGAGGTGTGGCACCTCACCTTTTCCAACCGTGCTAGCGCACCCCGCGGTGTGAACGACCTCCGTCTCCGGTCGTCACACTGCGGGGTTTTATCCCTGTGTGAAAATGGCCTCTGACAGATGCCAGCTCTTTCCCCACTGAAAATTCTGGGTTCTTTTTCTGTACCACTCTTGGTATATAGCGCCGTTGACCAGAGAGAATGATCTCTGAACCAACAGTGCACTCAGAAGTAAAGCAAATTTAAAATATATTGAAACAATAAACAGGATGGTGAAAGGCAACACATTATTATAAAGCAGTGAATATCATTATGTTATGTTATGTAAGATAATGCTTACAATATAACAACTTAAACAAAAATAGTATGGCTAGCAAATTAGAAAATTGTAGAAGGCACTGACTAAGGTGCAACTACTAAAAAGACAATAAAAATAAACAAAATAATTAAAGCAGTTACAGTGTGTCTAGCACAGAAGACTATGATGAAATAATGAATGAAATGGTAATCAAGACATTGTACATAGCAACTAGTGTATAAGAAAATCAGAACAAATCTCAAACATTAAATCCTAACTTCATCCAACATTCACACTAGTTAAAAAAATACAATAAAAGCAAAATAAATAAATACTATTTGCACGTTCATGGCATAAAATTTGCTCCCTGAGGCAGGTGCTCCTTTATGTCAAATGGCACGGTCCTCTTCAAATAATATAGTAATAGTAGTCACTGTTGGGACAAATGTTTATTTCATCTCTCCATTCATTCTGAGTATTGGCTCTTTCATTCTAATACAATTTGCTTAGCAAATAATGACACTGTGGCACAACTTCTTTATTTCTCCAGACATTTTACTCTTTTGGCACATGGGCCTTTTGCAGAATGGCTTGAACCTCAGTGAGCGTCTGAGCACTTACCCTTGTGGATATTGAAACTTTTTTTTTCTTAGACTGACTTTTTAAATGAAACAGCTGGATACAAAAGCATATTAGCATGACTATATCTTAAAAGATAGATCCTATTTCCCATTGGGAAGCTCAGCACTTAGCAATCTAAATCTCATTGGGGTCATCCTTTAAATTTCCTTCAGGACAGCCACTTTAGTTTTTCAGAGGCACAATTTGAGACAGAATCATAAAATCTTTGAGTTGGAAGGGACCAAAAGCCCAATCTAGTTCACCCCACTGCCATGCAGGAATACACAACTACAACACTCACATTTTGCAACATTGTCATCTGGAGAGCTGTGAACTATTTCCTCACATTTCAGCAAATTGCTTGGGTTTGGTTAACAGCCCCCCCCCAAAAAAATGGGTTGGAAAAAAAATCACCAAATTGATTGAAACAGCCCATTTTTCACCTATCCATTGCAAGGGATTGAATGAAGTTTAAAAGCAATCTGTAAACACAGGATGGGTGCAGGAAACAAAACCTCTTTCCCTTATGCAGTTACCATTATCATATTAAAGGATTTTGTAATGGACAAAACATTTATGCAGAGTATTGGATATATGGTATTCCCACAGGTGTATATAGCATTCATTTGAATCTTGAATTTGAATTCTGTGTGGACATGCATTTACCTAATGAGACCTCAGCTTCACAGGTTCTGTAGTTAACAGTGTTTCATACAGACCCAAAGGAAAATACAGTGGACAAAGCTAAAAAAATCAAGCACATCAAACGTTCTTATTTTTCAGTGAGGACACCAATTGGGTGCTCAGATTTTGCTGATATCCTATTTACATTTCAAAGAGATGCTACCTTTCATTGCAAGAAAATCATCTCTAATTAAGAACTCCTATAAAGTTTGAAACAACAACAACAACAACAACAACACAGTTTTCCCTGTTTTAATGGGAACTGCAGTGCAGTTATCAGAATGGAAGCTTCTCTAAAACTTTCCTTCCTTCTTTTTAGCTTTCCTGCTCACTCTCAGTCATTATGACCTCTGCAACTTTGAGCCACTTGCTCCTCATCTTGATGGCTGCCTTCATGTTATCCAAGGGAGTATGTCTAAAAATATGCCCTTCATTCCCAAATCTTCCTCTAATGATTTTGTTATTCTAATGAAGTGATTAGGTCTTCCTTAGCCTGCTGTGGATGCTATTAAACCAAGAGCAAACACTTCGCCTGCTGGGGCTACCCTCCAGGCAAAACTCAAATGACCCTCTCCTGAGTCCAAGTGTTACCAGTTGACTTTGTTTGCCCTTGGTAATTTTACAATCATTTCAAAAAGTAGGCCTGCACAACATGTGATCCCTTAGGTCAAATACAGCCTGACAACATGTAGGATAGTTCTTCTGGTTCAATAAACCCTTTTCTTCTTTTACTCCTTGCCTCTTGGTACAGATGTGTGCAAAGCATCAGTGGGTCACAACCCAAACTTGAGAGTATTACATTTTTGGACTTAAAAAAAAAAAAAGAGTAGTGCTTCTAAGCTCTGGTTATTCTGTGTGGCTGATGGCTACATTTGGCTTTATATATTACCCATAGGAGAGCCAGTGTAGTTTAGTGGTCTAATTGTTGGACATTTCCACACTACAGTGTTATAGTTCTATTATTCCACTTTCAACGTCCTGGGGTTTGCAGTTTAGAGGGGGGCATTTAGAGGGCCTCAGTGAACTATAAAACCCAGAATTCCACAGAACTGAAAGTGGAACAATAGCACTATAACAGTGTACTGCCAAAATGGCCAAGGACTTCAGAGGACCAGGGTTCAAAGCCCCACTCAGCCATGTAAACCCACACAGTGACTTTGGGCAAGTCACACTCATTTAGCCTTAGTGGAAGGCAACGACAAACCCCTTCTTAACAAATCTTGCCAAGAAAACCTTGTGATAGGTTCATCTTAGTCATCATAAGTCAGAAATGACTTGAAGGAACATAACAACAAGTATCACTCCTGTAATCTGTTTCCCCTCCTCCTTTTGGAAGTTGTTTTGTGGTTTCTTTCCCTTAATTTTAATGGTACTGATGTTGCTCAAAACGCATTGCTTAAAATACTGCTTGAGCTTGGATTTTTGATTTTTCCCCTGGATATCAATTGATTTGCTGGTTCCTAGTCAAATTTGCTTGGTGGTACTTGAAAGAAATGTCCTCCAGCCAGCAGTAACCTCTCTTCCTGGCAATTTGTGAAGGAGACAAAAGTGGCTACATACATGCAGTAAACTATCTTTCCTCCTTATGTAGTTTCCTATATGGAGGAGAATTTATCAGAAAAGGATGCAGTTTTCCCTTCTTTAAGTACAACTCCAAATTAAACCTACAAATAAAAGCAACATGTTTCCAGACAGTGAAAGAGGGTCTCTGTAAAACCACAAAACCCAAACAAGTTTTTGTTTTTGTGTGCATTCAAATCATTTACAATTTATGGTGACTTGAAGGTGAACCTTTCATATGGTTTTCTGGGGCTGAGTCTGTGACGTGCTCTTGATGGCCCAGTGGGTTTCCATGGCCGAGTGGGGAATCAAAGCCTGGTCTCCACAGCCATAGTCCAACGTTCATACCCCTACACCACAAGGAACAGACGTCTCCAGCCACAATCCAGTGGATGTTCTGAATGCAACACTGGCAAGGCAACTAGGATTTAGAATGAAGAATTAGATCAGCACTAATATGCCTAGCACCACTTTAAAGGGTAAATCATAAAGAATCAAAATATTTCCCAACTTCATTCATAATTAGTGATAATTTTGATTGGCCTACTCCTTTTTTTAAAAAAAAGAAGACCTTATGAAAATTTATAAAAATATATAAAGTTTATAAAAATTTTCATAAATTTGGAAGAAAGAACTTGAGATCTTAAAACACGAAAGAATCATGGCTCTCATGTTGAGATCTTTCAACATGAGAGAAACTCAAACTGACAGATTTGGCCAGACTAGCAGAGGGCTTTGATTACTTAGCTTTCAACAGTCTGACTTTAATTCCCTATGTATGTAGCACTATTTGTGGTTCTGAGCTAGGGTTTCTGCCCCTATCTACCTACCTACCTACCTACCTACCTACCTATCTATCCGTCTATTTAAAATACTTCCGCTTCTCCTCCCAATCCACAAGGGTTCCCTGAAAGAGGACGCAGCAGATAAACCCAGTACAGCCCTTCTGATCCTGGAAAGAGCTAAAAGTCACTGAATCTGTGATGAAGATGGTTGAGAATTTTGTTAGCCAGTTTTTAATCAGAAGCTGGGAAAATTCACACATTTTTTCATTAATTCTCCAGAAAGAACTTGAAAGAGTCACTCTCTCTACTCGGGACAGTGTTTGGACACAAGTGGATGTGATGTAAATTCTTAGCCATGCAATTAATGTGCACTTCAAAAAGAGATAAATAGCAACTGTGGTGGGGTTGAATAGCATCTGGGTGTGTGAGACAGAGATGTATCAGAGCTTTTAAACTACTGATATTGTTCTACTGGACACCTCCCATACCACCCACACCCCATCTCATCTGATTTCAGAAGCTAAGTAAAATCAGTTTAGGTTAGTGTTGGACTGGAAACAAATGGGTGATATCAGGAATCTCCACATAGGACTAGGACAGAATCCTAACTTAAATTCTGCAGAGTCAGTGGTGATTAGAACCAATATTAGCAGGAGTGATAAATTTATAGACTTATTTGGTATAAGGTAGCTTTGTATGCATCTATGCTCCCCCCACTGCTACTTGCATTGTGAGTGATGCATCCATTGGTGTCCACAGAATTATTCTTCTTAATGGAAATAGCTAGGGGGTGGCTTTTATTGGGATTACAGCTAGGGGAAGGGATAATTCCCTCTCTTCATCCCCTCTGTGATCCCAGTGCTATTCCTTCCATCTCCCACAACTGCTACATGCACTCCCACCTCCAAATATTATATTAATAGCATTAAAATAAGATGGTTTATAGTGTGCTTCTCCTATGGTGTTATCACCGTGTACTAGCCTTACTTTGGAGGATATTAGATATCGTTTGATATCATAATTCGGTCTCATTTTGCCACCCTCAGCCAAGTGTTTGTGAGGCCCCTGAACAAGCACAGAGCTAGGCATGGCCATTAACTGCTGAACATTCCATTCTCCACCTAGGCAAGCCAGACTCAGCCAGATCTTGCTTTAGGAGACCTCCCTAGTCAAACACCTCATTCAAGATGCACGCTAACACAAGGAGCCCCCTGCCCCGAGCAGGTAACTTGACAAGCTACAAGGTTAACCACCTAGTGAGCTGCATCTGCATACTGGCCATTCCATTGTCAATTCGGACTTAGCTCAATCATGCTAAATTCTGACCTTTCGGAGACGTTATCTCACACCCAAACCTCATTGTTCTCTCCCAAAGTGCAGACTAGCCTATGGTCATATTTTCCCTATAAAAACCTCCAGTTCCAAGAGCTTCCTCGGATTGCTCTGAACTTCCACCCTGTCTTGCTGCCGTTTCTTCCGCTGAGCTTTCCCCTTGGTCTCTGTCCAAGACTGTGCATCTACGGACCTCTTCATTGATCTACCCCGGGCTTCGGATAGGTGTAGTATCTCCCACTTCAACAATCCCTCTCAAAATCCCTCTATACCGCTAACACCTTTATTTTCTATAGTTACTTGTGTAAGTGTGTTGCATACACCGTTTGCCTGCATTTAATAAAATTCAAAGTTATTATTTCACAATCGGTTTGCTTCTTGGCTTGGCCTGACCCCATAGACATTGGGTTAAAGATTCCGCTGCATTGCCCTGCCTCTCATTTTGCTAGCTTGTGCTCTGAGCTAATTTTCCCCACCAATATTTGAGCACGTTTGGAGTCCCTCACGGGACCCCCAGTAAACAGGGTAACAAAGGGGAGGGGAAATATGTAAGTGTGAATGAACTGTAAACTAGAGATACATACAGACAGAAAATAAAGGCCACTTCTGGATGGGAAAAAGGTCTCTGGAAATCCCAGAACCAGTACAAACTGATTCTATTTTGGAGATTCAGAAGTATTTCCGGAGAGCTCCCAGCATTACTAAAGATTTTTTAATTTTTTTTTTTTTAAAAAAATCTCCATTCACCAAGTCAGTTTGAATTCATCCAGCACATTCTAAAATGAAAGGTGCTGTTTACTTGTGGTATGTTTCTAATGTTTTGGACTGAGTAAAGATTGTCATCTGGTAAACACAGCTACTGTTTCCAAGACGCAGATTCAACAGAGAACAACTAAGGGAAAGAAGAATGACTGCATCAAAACGAAATGATCCTAATATTTAACTAGTATAATATTGCTAGAACACTTTAGCTCTTTGACTAGAATTCCTGTTGTTGTTGTTGTTGTTGTTGTTGTTGTTTTTTAAAAAATGTCTCAGTTGAAGTTAGTGAAAATCAGTTTCTGAAATGTTGCGTGAGACTGGATGTGACATGGTCAGTGGAAAGGGAAGGATACAACAGAGGGAGAGAAACCTGGTATATTTCAAGAGAGAAGACTGGATGCATGTCTGTGAATACAGAATTACAATCAAAACAAAAAGAACTGAAAACTCTTGATACTTTGAAGCAGTCTGGTTGAGCCCAAAGTAAGTTTTATATCTACTTACATAAATAGGAAATAACCAAGATTAGGGTCCAGAGGAATATACTGAAAATCTTGCTATCTCAAAAATGGCACATGTGAAAAATTGTAGGAGAGGTTTTAAACATCTCTAGTAAAAGGCTGACACTTCTGCCAAAAATCTGTACTGGAAGCAAGATAAAATGCCTTCTTTGTAACAATACCAAATCAAATTATGGAACACAGTGATTACGTCTAAATTGACAAACTACATGGAGATTAAGGAAGATGAAAAACAAACCTTATTTGAAAAATGGGCACCTTCTATTCAATACTAGAATATACATAGTAAGTAAATAAAGAAAGAGAGAACTGTTTCATACGCTCTAAGATTTATTACCTATTATTATTATTATTAATAATAATAATAATAATAATAATTTCTTGCCAGAGAGCTGCAGCCATGTATTATCCCACTGTATTCAATGGTGCTTTTCCTCAACAAAATGTGCGTGGGACAGTAGTTGCACAGCCTGATCCTATGAATGATCTTGGGATCCTTACTCAGAAGTAAATCCCTTTGAACTCAGAGGAGGGATTTGTAGGATTTGACTGTCATCACTGGGAAGTAAGTCTCAGTGCATTTGGCGAGGTTCACTGTCTGATAGTTTTGAGATTTCAGCCTTCAAAAACTGGATATTTGCAGGAATATATGAAAAACTGATCAGTGCTTGTCAGAAGACCACCCAAAACTGTTCAGTTCCTCCCCGTATACCTTTGATATGATGCCCACGCTACAAAAAGCTTTCACTCCATGTTAAATTGTTATCTTGTACTATGTATTCTCACCCATTATACTAATAAATCAAACCATTTAATAAGTTCTTCAGTACACAAAGGCTTCCTGTAGGTATGAATTAAGCTACAAATATCTTTTGTTGGAACTAAGAATCAGTTCTTAGTGTATAACAGTATGCACTTCACTCGCCTGTTCACCTTTGGATATTCTTAGCCACAGGAAATAATACTATAACCAAAATGAATCAAGGATATTAGAAACTGCTAAATGACCCTCATTACTAACCAATATCAGACTTGGAGAAGAGATTAACTCCCTATGGGGCTGTCTCGAAAATCTCCTGCTTCTCTGTTTATCTCAGTTCATTTTCAAATTTCATTCACACCATCTGGAAACACAGTGTGTCTCTAGTTACCAACCCCAGAATCCCTCATTTAAGACTACCATTTTGAGGGGCTGGAGTGGAAACAACAAAGAAGAGGATGGGAGAAAGACTCACTTTAAAACAGACATTCTTTCTCCCAGCTCATCATTGGCTTTGGAAACATTTTATTTATCTTGATGGTTTTTAAAGTATGTTTTCTGCCAAGGCCAGTGCTAAAGGAAATCATGCAGGATTTAGACTCAAGCGTTCTCATCTAAATAGCAATCACAGAAGTGTGTTGGAAATTATAAGGCTTTAATAATAGCTCAATTGCTTTAGACTGCATTAGGATGAATGAGTCAGACTCAGAACTGTGCAGGGAAAAGAAAACCTCAACAGATTAAATCAGCTAAGCTGCCTTTTAATTTTGGCTGGGGAAGGGGTGGGTGGGCTAGAAATGAAAGAACAGAGCAAATTGAGACCTGACATGAACAGATGCAACTCTAATGTAGTTGACGGCTTTGGAGGCACTTCCACCAGGTTGACCTCCTAGGCCTTTCTGCAAGTGATTATGCATGTGAGAGGAAGGATGCAAGTGCCAATATTTGTTCCCCGATGCATGCAAATATCTCTGGCTGATGTTTAAAAAAATTGACTCAAACCAATCAATTTGCCCTGAGGAATTTGTAAATGCTTAAGATGCACTTTGTTTCATGTAAATTATTCTGAATGGAGAGGCAGAACAAAAAACAAAGACCTTGAGCTTGGGAATGGTAGAAAGTGTGTGTGTGTGAAATCATCATATAAAACATGTCTACTGTTACCCAAATATATCTATACTTCTCCATGGGTGTTACTAATGCTAATAAAAAGAAATGAAAAAGGGAAACCAAGATCAGGAATTGCAATGATGTTAGATACTGTACATGATCTTACATTTACCTGCTACATAGCTTTTAGAAATAATATATGAACAATGAATATATGAATAATGGAAAATGAAGAAGAATAAATTCTCAAATATCTTGGCCAGAATTCACTAAGGCAGTTAAGAATCTGTAATTTGGGCTTTTCTGAAGGGTTGTATTCATGATCCGTACGTAGTCCTTGTTTTCCCCAGTTCCAATTACCAGATAGATGCTACTGCAATCAGTGGAAGGTCTCTTCCTCTGCTGATCAGGAAGTAACTAACATTCTCATCTTCCTTCGCATGAGCATAGAGTAGGATTATACCAGGGACTCTGCTTCTGCCTTTCACAAAGGAAATGTTCATGGGAAGTGTTGAGAATGTCAGTCAGCTGCTTCCTGACTGACAGAGAAAGACACCCTGTTGCATGCAGCAGCTTCTACCCAGTTGTTGGGCCCTCGGCTTTCTGGATAGGCCCTCTGTTGCACACTTTGGTTCAGCCTGCTTCACTAACGAACGTATTCTGAGTTTGGCTGGTGCTGCTGAATCACTAGATCAGGCTGTCCTGCATGCTGCAGCCATGTGAGAATAGTCAAGGAATGATGGGTGCTTCACTTCCCAGTACGGTGGGGGGAGAGCTAAGCCTGATCAGAGACAATCCGCTGCCGTCTCAGGCAGCTAATGAGACTTGGCTGCAAGCCTATCATGCCCCGGGTCCATGGATGCCTCAGTAATTGGCATCCGAGGTAGAACAGCCCCCCTCCTGTCCATTTCAGCATGGTGGGTTGATGAATTGACATGCTGTTTTGCTACTCGTGTACTCAAGGTCTATATAATCTGTTGAAACAAAGAGAATGCTGCTTCGTTGCCTGCTTTGCTTCTTTGATGGAATCAGAGTGTATGTATGATTGTGTGCCTTTCCTTTTTCCTTTTTGCTTCTTTGCTTAATAAACTGCATCCTCGAAGATCAGAAATGGCTTGGGTCTTGCCTCCCAGCATCTCACACTCTGGACTCACAGTGGCCACCCAAACCAGGGTGGGTCGCGTGTGCTACACCAGTAAGTGGGAATTGGGAGATTTGGGCCAGGAGATAGAACTTCTGCACAATATCACTGTCCTGTGATGGGGACATGTTGCTGGTGGTCCACAAGTGATGCTTTCACATAATGTCATCACAGTCCCATTGCCAATGCATCCCCACCCATTGCAATCATGGGATATTCCATTACCGGAAAGAATCCAGTAATGGCCTCTGATCGTGCAATGCTCCTGCCACTGGGAGCCATGCAAAAGGGAAGAAGCACAATTTAGGTGCTTCCTTCCCCAGTGCAGCATGGGAAGTGGCTGGTTGCACTGCAGAAGGAAGATGCTTGTCACTCATGCTACCCTTCCGTAGGCTGTGTGCAGAGGGGAGCGTTTCCATTGTGCTCCCATCCCGGCAGTTGCACTGCCAGAATCATGACGGGATGATGATAGAGATGAGTAAGGTGCAGAAATGGCCTTAGCTATGTAACTGAAGTGGTTATACTTTAGTGAATTACAGGTGTTCTTTATTTTAAAAGAGAATATTCCATAATCCATTTTTTTTCAGGAAAAAAAGTCTTCAGGTTCAAAAAGAAAAACAAAAAATGTTGTTATTTCCCTGAATTTTTCCATTTCCTTCCCTCCCTCAGGCCTTCATGTCTCTAACTGTTATAAGTAGAGATATTGCTTCTCTTTGGTGAGCTCAGAGCAATATACTCATTGTGGTTTCTATTGTTCTCCCCTCCAGTGTTCCACTCTAGAATCTATAAGGTTTTTTAGTTCTGAAACATTGCATTCTATGAGCAACTTGTTTTTATTTGTGGTAGTATCACACTTGAGTTGGGACTAACCCATGCAATAAATCTCATTAATTTTTCATTTCTTCTCCTCTACTCTGATTTCTATCCCCTTCTGTTTAGGAGAATAAACATAGGAAGAAGAGAACATACTAGCCACATCTTCTCACCATTTCCATCTCTCAGAAAGTGACTTTCTAAAGAGGAGAATTTTCTCAAGGCATGAAGTTTCTTACATGATTCAGAATGCTGGTTTTCACATAGAAGGACCTCTCCACTCCTGGAGGCCACTCTTCAGGTATGAAGAATGGTAACAGAGAGAAGAAGGGCTAGTATACTTCTTCTCCTTACATCAGGGCTTTCCAAATAGTGTGCTGCGACATGTTAGTGTGTCAACTGAAGTGTGTAGGTGTGTCACCTACAATCTTGGAAATGTATGTTATTAGTTTTAAATCATATGTCTTTAAAAATATTTGAGAGGTTTTCATGAGATATGTTGTATCCCCATACATTTTGCTATTATAATTTACGTTTTTGTCTGTATCTCTTATAAGAAGTTAGTTTAACCTCCAGTTTGCTAGAAAACTGAATTACTTCTGGCCCTCAGAAGGTTTAACTCTTGATTGCATTCATATAGACACCGATTTAACACAATTGATGTGCAACAGCAGGGCCAGGCGGCGAGAGGCTTCCCATATAAGTCTTTGATGACCACTGGTAAGGACAGTCGTTACGTAATCTCTGTAACAGGGATGGAAATCACGTGCTCCTCCAGATGTTGTTGCAGTTCAACTGCAAGTCCTAGCATCTCCTACCCAATGGTAAAGAACGCCTGGAGATACAATATGATTTCCATTCCTCCTATACAAAATATAGTAATCTGCTATGACAAACTTGTCCATCAAAACAGTGTAGCCATTTTAAGCAGTATCTTTTCACAATCACACAAACACAGAACTAGAAGAAACACATAAATAGGTCAATCACCATAATCCTAACTCTTTATTCAAATAATTTGTTGGCTATAAAGCAATATTCTTTTACTTTCAAGATATGCAATTAGCTGACCACAGCAATTAGAATGGTGCAGCCCTCCAAATTTTGTTGACCTGAAACTCCCAGTTTGGCCAAAGGTGAGGAACGATGGGAGCTGTAATCCATCAGCATCTGGAGGACTTCATTATTCTGATCCCTGGTTTATCAGAATGTATGAATAATATAATTTGCAAGTTAAGAAGGAAAAAGCTTTCAGTATCCACTATGAAAATGCAAGTGAGTGGTGGGGAGAGGTAATGTATCGTATGATCAAGTAGCTGGAACTTGAGCTGAAGGGGTTTAAATTCTAATACAACACAAAAATATCAAAAACTAGACAGATATAGAAGAGTGAGTTTCTACTACAGCTGGGATGAGATGGAAGGAGATTAAATGCTGCACTTTCTGTGATTATGTTTACACAGTCCGCATGGTCTAAGCTCTTGCAGGATTGCATCATTAATTCTATAGATATTCTCTCAGTCTCTCTGCTCCATACATGAGGTTCATTTTCCAGTTTTTACTGAGGATACCAAAGGTGCGTACCCCTACCAAAACACAAACCCGCTCTCTGTCTCTCTTTAGTTCAGTCCTTTCATTTGTAACATTTTCCCTTTCCAAGTTTTGCCCTCTTCTCAGCCTTTGCTTTTTCATGTGGCCATTTCAAATCAGGATGGCTTCTTTGACTGCATTTTTCTTACACAGATAAAACCCAAGTGATGTCTTTGTCACTAGAAAACAAAAACCTGCCAGATTTGATATCAGAAATTCATGCTTGAGTGACTCTGATTTTGGGGTAAGCTCCAAAAGGGTGATTTGACCATATAGCTAGGAAACATTCCTTGTTGGACTACAGCTCCCAGAATCCCCCAACTAAGAGGGGCAACATGCACAAGAGCGGTTGTAGACTGTCTGTGTTCCCCACAGAGTCAACCACTCTCTTCCACCACCAAAAGAACAAAAACTAGCTTTTCAAAATTCAGATTTGGTATTGTTCTGCTTCTACTTTTTGCTTAAATCTGGTGGGTTGAGTATAGATATTTAAAAGATGTATTATGGCCCAGTGATTTGTTATAGGAAAATATGACCAATTAATTGACAGCTGTAAGAAACTACCTGTTGAGTTTACATTAGACAAACTAGATTGATGAGTATAAAAAGCAGGGGTGAATAGGCCATTGAGATATATAAGCTGCAATGAACCTTACATTTGACTTACTTTTCTCTTTTTGATTAGTTTTTATATATAGTTGTATGTGCTTATGTCAAATCCTTTTGATTATTTGTAAGTTGCTCAAATGTATAAATAAATAAATGTATAAATAAATAAATGCACAACATAAGTACACTGGGAAATTGCAACACGATTGGATTGACGTGGGGATTACAGTTAGCTCAACACAGAGGGCCTTTCTGCACTACACTGTTATAGTGCTATTATTCCACTTTCAACATCCTATGGAATCCTGGGATTTGCAGTTTAGGGGGAACATTTAGAATTCTCAGCCAGGGAGCTGTTTGGCCTCAGTAAACTACAAACCCCAGAATTCCACAGGATATTGAAAGTGGAATAATAGCACTATAACAGTGTAGTGCAGAAAGGCCCAGAATCTTCACGCAAAAATTACAGACATTTTCTTTCCTTAGTAATTCTTTTCATTGTTTTTCCTGAGCGTGGACTTCCAAATTCACTTCTCTGATTGCCTACAAACCCTGATTGGCTAGGGTCAGTTGGGGAAGAAGCAAGCATAATCTAGTGATAATTAGAAGGATAAGATTTCATCAGGCTATAAGACATCTGTGAATATTTAATAACATTTTTATATATATGAAGAAGAAAGGGGCTTGGCTGAGTTAAAAATACTGTGTGGTGCTGATGGCTGAGTTCATTACAGTGCACAAAAGTTGCTGATTTTAGATTTAGATTTTGCAGAAAAGAATGGAGCAGTAAGAAAATCAAAGGAGCATGTGGAAATCTGTTAGTATTTTGTTCACAGTTTCTTCTTGTGAACAGTACAGATCACACTGGCATCAAACTCCCTAGCCATCCTAAGGTTGTGACAAGTTAGCATCTTTCATTAAAATGTTCAGTTATTGGCAAAGGTGCTTGAAAGAGGGTGGAAGTATTCATAGGAGCTGTTCCTGTGGCAACTAGGCTTAGGTTTACTTTCTTTTACTGCAGTGGAAGGCAGTTGCCTTGGCAATGGAGAAATATCCTCCTTTCCCACCCACCAGATTAAAGTTAGCTTATGAGTTATAGCAGTGGTTCTCAACCTGTGGGTCCCCAGATGTTTGTGGACTTCAGCTCCCAGAAGCCCCAGCCACTATGGTCAATGCTCAGGGCTTCTGGGAGCTGAAGTCCAAAAACATCTGGGGACCCACAGGTTGAGAACCACTGAGTTATAGAAAAACATTGGCTTTGATTGCCTGAAATCACAACACTACATAGGGAAATCTGATTGGCTACATAGCACTACTACTTCACCCCTGAGCGGTTGAGATCAGTGAGGGAAGAAGCAATCCAAAAAATAAAAAAAGGTGATGCTGATGCTGAAACAGCTGTGGGTAGAGAAAGAAGAACCATTAACTGATGATAAAAGCAAAGCATTGGCTGTGTTTGCCTATAGCCAATATTATGTAAGCAAATCTGATTGGCTACGTAGCACTATGGCCTCAACACAAACAATGCATGATCCCTGATTGGCTAGGATAACTGAGGGAAGGATCCAGGCCAAAGGCGCGGAGTGGAGGTTGCTGAAGCAGAGTGGGGGGAAAGCCATTAGTTGCTGCAAACAAGAAAGAAAGAAAGAAAAGGAAGGAAGGAAGGAAGGAAGGAAGGAAGGAAGGAAGGAAGGAAGGTAAGTAAGTAAGAAAGACAGACAGACAGACAGACAGACAGACAGACAGACAGACATTAAAGGCTTTTATTTTTTCACTTCTTTTTTGGTCTGAAAATTTGCTTGGGTGAATATTCAGCACAGATCTGTTGAATATTATCTTCCCGCATATGGTCATATGATATGCTGGACTATTTTAGTAATACAAGACTGTTTTTTACAACTGCATTTCCTGGCTCGCCTTCCTTTGGGTTCTAGTGTTAGATGACACTATTTTTTTTCCCTGATACTCTAGTGATCATTCTATATTTAAATTCATTTCTAAAATGCTACCTGTCTATAAGGGTGAAAGCACATCAGGTGCATCACACTTATTTTTATTCTGCAGTGAAACAGAACAAACAGAACAAAATGGGCCAAAGATAATAAAAACAAATTTTTGAAAAAACCTGGAATTTTTTTTTAAAAAGCTAGAGATAGAGCCCCAGGCTGTATCCCTAGAATAACACTTATATGTCATTTCCTTCAGCTTAATTTCTGTCGACTAACCAGCCTCATTTGTTATTGTTGTGTGACTTCAAAGTTATTTCTAACTTATGATGACCCTAAGGTGAAGCTGTCATGGTATTTCTTCTGTTTAGTGTTTAGTTTTATGTTTAGTTAAGTGTTTAGCTCTGACCAATGGAAGGAATTAGAAGATATCTTGATATTAAAGGCCACTGATGAAGAAATATTAGCTACTGATGAAGACAAGGGTGTTGAAATGTGTCTGATCTTTATTCAGGTGTTGGTTTGTTTACACCGGTAGTCGTTAGTCTACCAGGGGAAAAGATTTGTGCCAGACAGAGTTTCACATCTATTATGCCTTTACTGTTGTACATCTGTTGAGGGGTTACATTTTTGTAAGTGGACTTACATTGTTAGGCTGGAAAGCTAATGCTTGGAAATTTACTGGAGAATTCATAGTTGTTGGTCATTTCATGTAATGTTGATTGATGGTTTGGACAATTGTAGCTCATCAAACAACCCTGCCTTAGAATTGTCTGTTCTGTTCTGCTCCTTCTTATAATCAGCATGTACAAGTGAAGGACTCTTGAAATGCCAGTAATATCTTTGACAATGACCTAGGATGTAACAGGATCATGTAGACTTAGGAATGTTAAAGGTCAAATAGAATGTAACACATGTACAAGCTGCAACTCTGCTAAATGCTGATGCATGAATCTTTTCTTTCCTGTAAGCATTCTGTAATATAAACATAAAAATGGTATAAGAAGGGAAGCCTGAAAGAATAAATCATCCTACCTGGGATTCTTTGGTCAAAGTACTTGTGTGTGTGCATGTGTGCCTTTCTTTCTCTTTTAAACCTTCCTACCTTGTGTTTGGGGGTTCGTTTCAGCTCTGTGTCCATCTGGGGTACGGTAAGGTGTAGTCTGTTTATTCATTCTAACATGTGTGGGAATTAGAACTGAGCAGTTTCATAATGTACATATGCAGTAGAGGGCTGCTGTTATGTTACTGTGTGGCAGACCTGGAAAAGTGACCATTGAGCTATGGGACAACAGGGCTGATGTATAACAGTGGCCCTTTTTGCACGGCATTTGACATGCAAAAGGGCCTCTGGAGCGTTGCACAATTGTGAGGAGCTGTCCACATGACGTCCTTGCAATTGCACGACACTGCCAGGGCCAGCAGGTGCCGATCGCACACTATTTCATTTTCAGCTTCTAGCTGAAAAGGATGCACGATTGCGTATCGCTCCAGGGCCCCGCATGCACTTACCGTGCATGCGGAGCCTCTGGAGCCACAGCGCTCGCGCTTCCTGCCCCAGCGCAGCCTGGGGAAATTCCAGGCTGCACTGTGGAAGGAAGAGGAGGAACTCTCATGCTGCCTGCTCACTAGCAGGCGGCGGCTGCAGGGGTGAAGCAGCGGGGACACAAGAGCCTCTCACACGATCCCCGCACCCCAGTGCCATGAAAAGGTAAGGTGCAAAAAGAGCCAGGGTATGCATCACATCAATCCCAGGGGACACCAGGCACCAATGAGCGTCAAGCACTTCTGCCAGTGTCCTGTACACATCTTCTCAGTTCACTAACAGTGCTTCTTAGCATCTCTGCTACATAGCTAAGTATATATAAAGTTATATAATGTAGATGGGGATATAGGATTCCAGCACATATATATTTAATATGGATTGCTTGTGTGGAATTACTGTAAACTGATCTTTTTAATTTATTCATTATACACAGCATATATATATATATATACATACACACGTATACATTTTATTTGTGTAAGGGAAGTTCCACATATGTTACTATTCATGTGGGCCTAAATCCTATGTTAGTCTTGACTGGAGCAGAGTCATTTAATCATTGAAATTTACCTACATGTTCACTCGCCATTAAACAATTGAACAACTGGGTCCACTTTAGCTGGGAATAGAAATGGAAACAATATTTGAAAATATTTGAAAAATTGTCAGAGTGTGTTTTTTGAATGTCAAAAAACTCTTAATAAGAAGAATCCTAGAACAATGGGATTTATTCTTCACAAAATGTGTATGTAGTTGTTTTGCACATGAAACAACTTCTTTTACAAAGAAAGCAGTATTTCTGCATAAAAGGTTGTTTTCTGTGTGAAACAACCACATGCAAATTTTGTGCAGATAAATTCTGAATTGCAGATAGGCCTTGAAAAGTTTGTTTTTTGAATGTTTTCTCACAGCCGAAAGAATATTGCTAAGATTACTCGATTCCTTTGGGAAGAAACTTAGAGAAGAATTAAATTCCTCATTGGGACTAAGCACAAGGATTCTATCCATGCAGTTGCACATTCTTGGATGGTTCACCACTATTTCTGAATCCTGTCAATGTACCACTTCATTCACTGGAACTGCAGAAATAACAACTGTATATTTTTGAATGCACAAAAGACAATAAGTAGACACATTGGCAAATATACAAGTGGTTGCACAATGCCAGTATTCAGCAGAAGAGTAGCATAGCAAAAACATTGTGTAGATTTTTAATATGCAAACATGATGTAAAATGTCAGCCAATGTTATAGACAGATGTTTTGTCCTGCCTTGACTGACACCTTGCCAGTGAAGTCTGTAGGCCCATAGAGGTTCACAATTGTATACGCATGACACCTATTGATCCCACAATTGGACTAGATCTTGTGAAAACTATTAAATTTAGCATGCATCAATAGCAATTAATTAAGCCAGCAACAAGAATGACCAGCCACCCAAGGCTGTATGGATTATGTATGCCTTTATAATGCTACAAAATACTCCATTTTTATTGCTTAGCCAGACCTCCTTAATGTCAGTACGTAAAATTTGATCTTGAATCCAATGAGCCCCATTATAATACAGTCCACTTGTATGAAAGGAGTTTCCTCAAGGCAGATTAATGACTTAGTTCTACTTGAAAGCATTTTGTCATTCACTCTGTCCTGAGTCTGCAATTTGTTCTCCATTCCACTGTTTGAATTGAACATGCAAACCACAGAGTTCAGCAGCCCAGAAGAACGAGAAAGACAGCTCGGTTTAATTTCTTTGCCTCAAATGATGGTTTGGGGAGGATTACTTAACTCAAGAGGACTAGTAAAAGAACTTACAAACAGACCAAAACGACTATAGAAACTTTGTTGATATGACAGACTGTCCTAAGAATTCAGCCATCCACCTGATTATGAAAATAATTTGTGTGTATGTTCAACAACAGAAAAGCACAAAAAACACTAGGGAAAAAAATCTTAATCAAAATTTTTTTAATTTGTACTACAGAGTGTTCAGCATGCCTCTGTTCTGCTATTTAAGCAACTGACTTACCATTTTTAACATAGAAAAGAATAAGAAAGAGTGGCATGCCTAGCTGTAGAGGCTTTTAGCCTTTTAGTTGTTGTTGTTGTTGTTGTTGTTGTTGTTATTTAAATCTTTTAAAATTTTAAAATTCTGTTCTTAGCTAAGGAAAGCTCCAAGGCTAACTTACAGAGTTCAGTGACCCCTGTCCTCAGGCCTACAGTCTGAAAGATATGACACACAAGGAAAGGGGGATGAGGAAGGAGAAAAAGCAAACTGAGACACTGGTTCTTTTCAGTAATAAATTCAGCTGCAAAAAGAGATGTTTCGTTGCAACAAGAAGGCCTGCAAAAACCTCCAACAGTCCCCATAATTATTCTAAACAATATATCCCATATAAAGAGAGATACAGACTTCTGCTGTCTTTCAAATACTGTCTTTCATTTTCCTTCTGTGTGTGTGTGGCAGGGGTGCAACAATCTGTATTTCATATATTCATGTACAAGGTTTATGCAGACACTATCTTCACTGGAGATGAAGGCACAGGGGTTAAAATTACTGCAGTCAATGCCCTTTCCTATTTCCCAGTGCCTGGATTATCTTTTCCCAGCTTTATGTTCTCACTCTGTTTCCAGTACAGGTGCTGTTCAGCCTTTATAATTCAGAGCAATTTTTCTCTGCTAGTTGCAACAGGCTTGCTGTGGTTCCTAAGCATCAGAGGGGCAGATAAAATAAACCACATCTTTATATTGTGCCTCTTTCATTTATGGAATTCACTGCCACAAAATGGTATCTTAAATGGATTTAAAAGGGGATTAGACAGATTGTTAAATCTCCCAGACTACTACCATTGGTCATAATGGCTGTTTGCCATGTGCAGGTTCAGAGGCAGGACAGAACCCATCAGTTTTCACCATTGTCTAAGCTGGCTAAGGCTGATGGACTTACAGACAAACAAATTTCTGGATGGCTCTACATTCCCAGTCCAATGCGTAACAGCTGCTGGAAGAAAAATGATAGGGCCATTCCTTTCATGTCCTGCTTGTTGTCTTTTCTATGGCATTTTGTTGGCTACTGTCAGAAGCCTGCATGGGATGAGGTTTTTAAATCTGATCAGCAGAAGATGGACTATTAGGGTAAATAAGGCACAGACCCTCTCCTGCTTGTTTAGTAGCTAGAAAAAGTAGCACAGGTTGCACTCTCTGCTGAGAGAGAAAGAGATTGAGAGAAGGACATAGAAGCCCACCTTGAACACAGCAGCCAACTGAACCAGCAAGGTCAGCTAGGTGTTAAATGCAAATATGTTGTCATTACAAGGGAAGAGGAAGGGAAAAAATCAGACTTAACTGCCTCCTGCCCTATCAGTCCCAATGGGGAGCAGCCATAGTCGGGTCTGATCCAGCAGTGTTCTTCTTATGTTTCTTATGTTAATCAATTGACCAATGTGACCATCCTTTTGGGTATTCATGGGCACATAATTTGTCCTTGAGTGAGAGTGATGTAGTGGTTTGACCACTAGACTATGATTCTAGAGACCAGGCTTCGAATCCCCACTCAGCCATGGAAACCCACTGGGTGACCTTGGGCAAATCACACTATCTCAGCTATGAACAAAGGCAATGATAAGCCTCTCCTCATTAAATTATTGCCAAGAAAATCTTATGATAGGGACATCATAAGCTGGCATCAACTTGGAAAAGTGACAACAGCAAAAGCTAAGGGGTGAGGGGAACCTAAGGAAACAAAGTGGACAGCAATCAAGCAAGCGCAAACTGGCAGGATTTGTGTTAACACCTCATAATTCTAGTACAGACAAGGTGGTTTTCCTGTTGCTCGAACCACTAGTTTAGTTGTTCTTCTTTTTATGTCTAGCCTCATTGATAATTGGATGGATAATTGGTTCCAGATAAAGAAAGAAACACTGTTTTTTGTACAGACATCAAAAGCAATTGGAGGGGAGGGAGCTGTACTCTTACTTTAATTCCACAGCTGGTGCCTTCTCTCCAGCTGCTTTGGAGAAAAAGTACTGCAAAAGTACAAATGGGAGCTACATAATTGCTTTGTTTAATCAAGAGTTGTCAGAGTGGTTGTCAAGGATCAGACAACTGTTTTAGGACTCAACTGGAACCCAGGTTCTCCTTTCACTGTTCATGTACTGCTAGGGAGACTGTGTTATCACCAGTTATAGAAGTTCTTGAGGATCACTTTGCTTGCTTTGTATGCATTTGAGTTTTGCATAGAAATCTCACAGACTAGACCTCTTGTGTAGAAAGCTACCGTGCACATAGGCAGATCATTGGTCCATCTAGCTAAATGTTGTCTGCAGCAGAGGTGGACTACTTGTGGCCCTCCAAATGTTGAAGTGGAACTCCACACATTAGCATGTGCTGTGCTGGCTGTGGCTGATGGGTATTGAAGTTCAAAATCCTAAGGGCCACAAGATGATGATTATTAGTCTATGGAAGTCTAGAATCTCGAACTGGCAACTTTCCTAGTTTTACTTAGAGATGTGAGGATTAGTCCTGGGATTTCCTTGGTGTACAACATGTGCATCAATGACCCCTTCCAATGGTTCATTTCATGGCAGTTGGACCCCACTGTTTGCATTTTTTTGTCTAGCCACCAATTGGGAGCAGCCACCAAAAAGTATCACAAATAATCAACCAACCAACCAACCAGTCAATCAATCACTTCATTTATATCCCATATTTTCCTAGGGATGGGGCTGAAGGTGACTTACCAGATAAAAGTAATACAAATAACAATATAGATAATTTAAAACACACAAAATGCTAAGATTAAAATATTGAAGTTTCTATGGAATTAAAACCATATAAAACATTAATTTAAAACATTGATTAAACAGAAAAAAGTACAGCACTAAAACAGAACATCCATTGTGTAAAACAGTCAGGTTCCACACACCTGTTGGAATAGAAAGTTCTTCATCTGATGACAAAAAGACAGCAAGGAAGGAGACAGTCTAGCCTACCTAGGAAGGGAGCTCTCGAGTCTAGGGGGATTCCAGAAGAAGGCTATCTCCCACATTCCCACCAAATATGCCTATGAAGATGTTGGGACTGAGAGAAATATCTTCCTCAAAGAACCTAGATTTTGGACAGGCTCATACTGGAAATTTGTTATCTGGTCTGGCTGTGAATTTTATGTGGTCTGGTTGTGAATTTTGTCTGAGTAATCAGAGCTGGCCAACTCTGCAGATAGACCCTCAGTGTTCTGGGAATAAGCAGACAGCACGAGTGATTATGTGCAGCCTTCACAGGACTTTTGTGAGAGAGTTTGGTGGAAGATCCAGGGGCATGTCAGATACATCTAGACATTCTAGACACCAAGAGAAGACAGGAGGTTTATCAAATCCATGGTGATCACCATATATGGCTAGTGCAATTGAACAGATATAAGAAGGTTTTTCCTATTCTGCACTGGAGGAAAGCTCACTAGAACTGGAGAAGTCTTCTTCAGCACTAAATAGAGAAACAGCACCATTATCTCATTGACTGAGAAAACCAATGAAGCTTGGTAAACCAGAGGTTTCCCTGCTTTCTGTCCCATCTCTTAGCAATTCAACTGTTTCTGGAGTTGCCATCTTTCTCTTTGCTCTGCTCATGTAATTTTAACTTCAGTCTGACACATTCCCCAGGGGAGAAGCTGAATATCTGCCCAACATCTTACATCATCTGCAGAAAACAAAACAAAACAAAAACAAAACAAATCATTTGATAAAATATCATCTGGCAGATTCAGAAAGAGAACCCATAAAAACACTGGCGAACTCATAGAAAGGTAATCCAGCTGCATTCATGAACTGGTTTATATCACTCTGTGAAACTTTCCACAGGGATTTTTGTTGCTGCCGTCCCTCACTGGAAACCATGAGTCAGCAAATACATACAATGGAACCAAGGATCACACACCAAGGAGTTAAGCATACTAGATACTGACCTCAGTCCTAATGGTCAGTCCCATCTACAATCGTTGACCCTATGCTAGGGTGTTGTTTTTTTGGGGGGGAGGAGATTTATTTAAAGGATGTTTGTCATTGCTTTTCTCCAAGGCTAAGGGTCTGACTTCCCCAAGGTCAATCAATACATTTTCAAAGCTGAGGAGCGATTCAAACCTCAGTCTCACAGGCTGCTAGGCCAGCACTCAAACCACTATACCACAGTAGCTCTTCGCAGCTAAAGATGAATCATAAAATAAATTGCTGAATGGTGACTCTAGATAAATCCCATTGCTTTAATGGGTCTACTCTAGTTGGAACTAACAATAAGATTTAGCTCAGTATTGTGACACAGCTTAACCTAGAAGCTGTGTCTTTCCTAGTCTTTCCTGATCAGAGAAATGCCAAGAGGCAGGAGATGGACATTCCAGCTGTATGCCTAGTGCTCTATGCTTGTGGAAGCATCATCACATGCACTAGATAGAAAGCTACCCTTAGTCCTGGCAGCTTGTGAAATTTCTTACCTGTCCTAGGGCTGGTATTGCTCCATACACCTCTGTCTTGAGCATCCCAAGTCACGATCCTATAAAGGTAGTTTATTCAGTTGCATCAAGAATCTGCTCCTGCAGATGTTTTATGCAGACTCTCTCCATTCCACATTCCTGGACTTGTTGTGGGCTTGATGCAATCTACGTTTATAAATAACTGAGGACACACAATCCTCACCAATCTACACATTTTTTTCTCTGTGTGTGTGTTTTTTTAAATATGTGAGCATATTTTAGTCAGTGGGGAAGAATTCATACAAACAATGTGTAGTGCTTAATAATGCACATTAAACTGTGCAACTTATGTCCCCCAGATAAATTGTTTCACCGTACTAAAAAAGAAGGAAAGAGGGAGGGAAGGAAGGAAGGAAGGAAGGAAGGAAGGAAGGAAGGAAGGAAGGAAGGAAGGAAGATCAGCCTGCGCACAGAACAAACATGGAGGTGGATAATGGAGAAATTCATCAGTAGGAGACTGTCTGTGTGTCTGTGTATCCATCTATCTATCTATCTATCCATTCATTCATCCATCCATCCCACCCTGGTAGTTCATGTCCCACCAGGCCCTTACTGTGGGTATCAGGCAATCCCAGCTGAGGACACTAAAAAAAATCGTAAAACATTGTTTGTTCTTAAGAACATTGTATTTTTAAAATTGTGTGCTTTGCAAAAGAGAAAACTAGAAATATTCTGATGACTGAGGATCCATTTGGTGTGTTAAAAAGAGAATGCCCTGAAAAGTCTGCAAGCTATAATTTGCTTCAGAGGACAGGTGCTTGTAGCCTGTGATTTTAATGATTACCTAAGAATGGATCATTTTGTCAAGTACCAAACAAAACCCAGTTCAGCCAAACATTATCCTCTGATTCTTCAATGTCAGATGGTATTTTATTGCATTATTTCAGGGATTATTTTCACCATTTAAGAGGCTGCTACAATGTTTCAGATTGACCAAAAGAAGAACACATAGGCCACTTTAAAGCCAAGGCCTAAAATCTTTATCATTTTCCTTCCTTAAAAGTGACTAAACAGAGAGGTAAGAGGAATAAAAGAAAACATATTTTGGTGTGTTTCTGTGTCTCTTACTTGATCACTTTTTTTGTCTTGTTTTTGCAGTATATTATTCATTGAGGAGCCCTGGTGGCGCAGTGGTTAAATGCCAGTACTGCAACCACAAGGTTGTGAGTTCGATCCTGCCAGGCTCCAAGGTTGACTCAGCCTTCCATCCTTTCGCAGGTCGGTAAAATGAGTACCCAGCTTGTTGGGGGCAATTAGCTAAAATACACTGTAAACTGCTTAGATAACACTAGTTGATAGCCGGTATAGAAATAAATGCTATTGCTATTGCTTACCTTGGTGATGGTGACCACACCAACAGGCCTGTGGAACTGGATTATTATGGTGTTGGAAGCAATGTGGGTGGCATCAGACTTGTAGAAACATACTCCCTCCAACTCTGGCATAATAATAATAATAATACAAAAAATAATATTAAACTCCTAGACTGTTGCATATTTACTGTCATAGAAATTTAGGAAAATTTTCATGTTCAGAAATTTTAATCAAATAAATTTATGTTCTATCAATCTAAGGTGATTTCCACACTAGACTGTTATAGTGCTATTATTCCACTTTCAACATCCTGCGGAAATCGCCTAAGAAGCCTGATGATTCACATGGTGATGATGAAATGCTTTGTTACCATTTTACTACAGTAAGAGCTCTTTCACACTACACAGTTTAGCAACCATAGCATCCTATAGAATCCTGGAATTTGTAGTTTTGTGAGGCACTAGAGCAGTGGTTCTCAACCTGTGGGTCCCCAATGTTTTTGGACTTCAGCTCCCAGAAGCCCTGAGTATTGACCATAGTGGCTGGGGCTTCTGGGAGCTGAAGTCCACAAACATCTGGGGACCCACAGGTTGAGAACCACTGCACTAGAGCTCTCTGGCCAAAAAATGCTAAATGCTCCTCCCAAAACTACAAATGTCAGGATTTTATAGGATAATAACTATGACAGTTAAGGCAAACCATAATGCTGTAACTGTTCAGTGTGAAAGGGCCTTAAATTTGCTATCACTAATTAATATGCACTGCTGTTTATGAAGGAGTTGTACAGTGGAAAAATAGAGAAATCAGAGTCAAAGAGATGGCATACTGACTTCACAGCTTTGCACAACACCAAGTAAATTTCCATAGTATGTGTGTACTCGCCTCTACAAGCACATAGTCTAAGATCCTCACTTGCTTTCCACAGCCTGTATGCCATCAAAAGGGGGCCAAAAGCGGGGAACGATGCTAACAGCATTTTCTTTAGCTCTTCTTCCAAAAGACACAGAGATGAATACAATTGCTTCAGAAGAATTTTATGGGAACTTAAAATTCTAAGGTTAAAAAAAATGAAATTTTCAGGGCAGTTATCTGGTTTTCTTCTGTAAGACCCAGTAATTTACTGTGTGTATGATATATTGAGAAAGCAAAAGAGAATGAAAACTGGAAAAGATCCAGTGAAATCCGAATGAGACATAGGAGACACATATCAAGATCTTAGAAGATATCCTTTATTAGCTAAAAACCCTGGCATATTCTAAGACGGCTACACTGGTTATGTTGGAAGCACATTCAAGCTGACATCACATCACAACTTTTGACTGATTTTCAGGAAGAGATTTTACAGAAAAGCCAAACTGCTGGATTTGTAGGTTCTTGTCTTGGCATCTTAAATTGTTTTGAGGTGGAAAATTACCTCTAGAGGAGTGGTGGTGTTGGGGCTGAAAAAAAGTGAGGCTTGAGGAATGCATGGCGCCTCCAGGATACACTTTCTCCATTCTGCTCTAAAGCTTTTTTCTAGAGGAGCTATACAAAATAAATAAATAAAATGCACAGATGACAACACATAATTACACACATAAATAGTAAAATCTGCGTTCAGAGGAATTTACTCCCTAGAAGTGTGTTTAGGAAAATAGTTTTGAATTACTATAAATGGCTGCCTTCCAAACTTTTATTACATTTCCTTCAAAATCTGAACAATTATACACGTAGAGAGAAGATTTTAAGGGAAAACAGATTGGAGTGTGTAGGTGGTAGCGGCTGGTAGGTGTTGAAAGAAAGGGATGTCGGAAAAAAAAATACAGCCCTGAGTTAGGGAAGAGGAAAAACACAACTATAACTTTCATGCACGTTCTTTCAGCTGTTTGGGGATTTGCCACCTTTTATGTTGTGGTTTCAGGCAAGCCTCCTCTTTCTTTAACAGGACATAGCAGTGGTGTAGCAATTTTTAAGAGTGTTAGAATGGAAAGTGATGGGAGGATGCAGATCGAAATCTCCACTCAGCCACAAGGCTCAGGAGGGACCACATCTCACGTCCTACCCTTCAACACAGGGGTGCTTTGAGGTTAGCATAAGTGAGGGACAGAAACCACAAATAATTAATTAGTAGGATGTATAAAAAAATTATTTATGTGTGTGTGTATATATATATATATACATACATATACATACATACATATATATATATATATATGCTAATTTACTGTATTACTGCTTACTATTATTTTACTATTGTATTACTGCAATAGTAATACTATATAGTAATACAATAGTAATACTATTATTATTGTATTATTATTACTACTGTATTACTGCTTACTATTATTTTACTGGATGGCAGGCAGAGTCCCAGCTGCTATGTAGGCAATCAAAGTTAACAAACTACTTCATAAATACGTTCCAAGTCTTTTTACATCCCATGTTTCACTCACTTTTCCTCCTAGTCCTCATCACAGATGGAAGATTTTTTAGCAGCATTAGCATTAGGACAACAGTGAAGATGGGCTGAAGAAACATGGACTTCCAGTGCTAGGTTGAGAAAGCAATGCAGTAAAGCTTGAGTTGGGAAAAATGTGATTCTCTTCTAGCTTATCCTGCTGTAATGATGTGGGCCTACATACAGCAAGTTCAGTAAACAGCTGACCTAGGAATACAGGAACAGCAACACAAGGTGAATGGGGGAAAGCAGAAAACCATACCTCAGCAGCTCATCCAGCAGGTTAAAAACATTAAAAAACATATTCTATAGAGTTGTTTGTCCAGAAAAATGGAAATCACAAGAAAAGTGGAAGCTAGTGAAGGGGGGGGGATACCTTGGATGCATTTTAACTCCTCTGTAGAAGGAGCCAGCATGATATAGTGGTTTAAGGACTAGACTATGAATGACCCTTGGAGACCAGGGTTCCATTCCCCAGTTGGCCATGGAAAAACCCAGTGATGTAGACTCGAGTCAACTGACTCGGACTCAGGTCAGACTTAAGTCCCTTCAGTGACTCGACTCGAGACTTGAATATTTTTAGTGACTGACTTGCTGTACTTGATTCAGTAACATAATACATTCATCTAGAATCATAGAATCATAGAGCTGGAAGAGACCACAGGGGCCATCCAGTCCAACCCCCTGCCACGCAGGAACACACATCAAAGCATCCCCAACAGATGGCCATCCAGCCTCTGCTTAAAAACCTCCAAAGAAGGAGACTCAACCACACTCCAAGGCAGCATATTCCACTGCCGGACAGCTCTAACCGTCAGGAAGTTCTTCCTGAGGTTCAGGTGGAATCTCCTTTCCTGCAGCTTGAATCCATTACTTCTTGTCCTAGTCTCTGGAACAGCAAAAAAACAAGGCCTCTCCTTCCTCGACATGACATCCCTTCAAATATTTAAACATGGCTATCATGTCCCCTCTTAACCTTCTCTTCTACACACTAAACATACCCAGCTCCTTAAGCCATTCCTTATTGGGCATGGCTTCCAGACCCTTCACCATTTTGGTCGCCATCCTCCGGACATGCTCCAGCTTGTCGATATCCTTCTTGAACTGAGGTGCCCAGAACTGGACACAGGATTCCAAAAGAGGCCTAACCAATGCAGAATAGAGTGGTACCATTACCTCCCTCAATCTAGACACCATACTCCTATTGAAACAACCAAGAATTGCATTGGCTTTCTTGGCTGCCACATCACACTGCTGACCCATGTTCAGCTTGTGATCTACCAAGACTCCTAGATCCCTTTCACATGTACTGCTATCCAGCCAAGCATCCCCCATCCTGTATTTGTACATTCCCTTTTTTCTGCCTAAGCGTAGGACGTTACATTTCTCTCTGTTGAAATTCATTTTGTTAGCTTTGATCCAGCTCTCCAATCTGTCAAGGTAATTTTGAATTTTGATCCTATCCTCTGGGGACTACCAACCTCTCCCAATTTGGTGTCATCTGTAAATTTGATCAGCATGCCCTCTACTCCTTCATCCAAGTCATTGTTGAAGATGTTGAATAGCACTGGGCCCAGGATGGAACCCTGTGGCACCCCACTAATCACTTCTCTTCAGGATGAGAAGCAGCCATTCGTGATCACCCTTTGGGTTTGGTTGGTCAACCAATTACAATTCCACTTAACAGTAGCCCTGTCCAGTCTGCATTTTACTAGCTTCTTTGCAGGAATGTCATGGAGAACTTTGTCAAAGGCATTACTGAAGTCAAGATATAGCACATCTACAGCATTCCCTTCATGTATCAAACTTGTAACCCTGTCATAAAAAGAGGTAAGATTAGTCTAGCATGACTCATTTCTGAGAAATCCATGTTGACTTTCAGTGTTTACAGCATTGTTTTCTAAGAAATTACAAACTGACTGTTTAATTATTTGCTCTAGGATCTTTCCTGCTATTGATGTCAGGCTGATCGGGCAATAATTATTTGGGTCCTCTTTTTTCCTCTTCTTGAAGATGGGGATGAAATTTGCCCTCCTCTAGTCTGCTGAGACTTCTCCTGTTCTCCAAGAGTTCTGAAAGATTATTGCAAGTGGTTCAGAAATGACTTCTGCCAGTTCTTTTAATATCTTTGGACGTAATTCATCTAGCCCTGGAGACTTGAATTCATCTAGTTTAGCCAGATGTTCCTGTACTACTTCTCTAACCTTACAACTTACTGGTCACATGACAATCTGTCTCCAGCCCAAAGTGTGGACACGTTTCTCAGAAGGAACAGCAAACGGGTTAGGCAATGGCTTCGAGGCAGGGTTGAGGTCTGCTCAGCAACCTGTTCCCACTACATGTAGGAGATTTCTAAAACTTTTCCTAAGAGCAGAAGGCAAGACTCGTACCCCAAGTGCAGCATGCATATCTCAGAGGGAAACAGAAAATGTGTTACACAGTGGACTTGAGGAGAAAGGATCCTTCTAAAGCTCTTGAAGCTTCAGTAATGGGGAATAAGGAGGCTCCTATTCCCCACTTCTGAAAAACCCTTCAGCTTTACAAATGGGAAGTAAGAAGGATCCTATTCTCCACTTCTGAAGCTACAGATGGCAAAATCACAAAAGTGGTGGGCCAACTCTAGCTAAATTGTTAAAATTGACTTTATTTGTCCAGAAATTCTGGCACACAGGTTGGGGTATAAAGTTGGCTCCCAGACTTCAGAATTGACTCGAGACTTGACTTGAAAGTATCTTTCAAGGACTTGAGACTCGACTTGATACTTGGAGTAAAAGACTTAAATACGTCACTGGAAACCCCTGGGTGACTTTGGGCGTAGCACACGCTCCCAGCCCCCACAACCCCTCCTTACACATTTCCCACAGGGTCACCAAGTTGGAAACCGCTTGAAGGCACAACAGGTTAAAAATGTTTTCGTTTATTTATGCACCGCTACTCTGACATGGATGCTTCATTTCCCACGCATGTATTGTTAGTTTTGGGCACAAAGCCTGCTGAAACAGGTTCAAGGTCTCTTCCTTTTTGGAAGAACTTATTCCTATTATTTCCATATTATTTCTGTCTCTGGTACCCAGGCCATTTCCGCACTACACCGTTATAGTGCAATGACTCCACTTCCAACATCCTATGGAATCCTGGGGTTTGCAGCTTAGGGAGGGGCCTCAAAAGTGGAGTAACAGCACCATAACAATCTAGCGTGGAAATGGCGCCACTTTAAAACATCGGGTTTGTTAACTGAGGTGTACTTCTACCTCCCAGCTAGTCAAATCTGGACCTCTTTTCCTCGTCAGAGCCACACAAATCACCCAAACCAGTTACAGTTCCAAGTGTAGTCTTACTACGAATTGACAACTACACCAATATAAACGAACAACAACGTGTATTCCCGTCTTTGTTTTCCAACGCTCTTCCTGGTTTGTTTTTTCCTTTCTTGCTTCCTTTCATATAATCTTTCACACAATCTCTCGTTTCCGAGCTTTCTTTTCATCACCCTTTTCTCTTTATTTTTTTTTATTTAATTGTCCCCTCAGCCACCTCCGCGGGTCTCTTCGCCGGCCGGCCGGCCCGGCCCGGCCCGGCCTCAGCCCGCGAACGCGCCGCGGCCCGCTCCCAGCGCCAACCCTCGGCCTCGGCCGCCAGTGCCAAACTGGGCCGTTCATCCGCTCCAAGAAGCACAAAGCGGCTCAGCGGCCGCGCGGGGCTGAGCGGGGAGGAGGGGAGGGGAAAACCCCCCAAAGAGGCCAGCGCTTCCCGCCGCTCTACGGCCGCTGAAGCACCCCCTCCCCGCGAAAGAGGGAGCCCCGCGCCGCCTCCTCTTGCTCCTCTCCAAGGTAAATGGACCCGCCGGAGCGGGAGGGGAGGAGGGGAGGAGGAGCGGACGGAGAGAGTTGGCGGGCAGGGAAAGTTGGCGAACTGCGGCCGAGGAGGCGCGCTCAGGTAGCCGCCGCAGGAGCGCGCCAGGGGGAAGGGGGAAAAAAAACAAAACCGGGAGAGAGAGAGAGGGAGAGAAGGGAGAGAAGGGGGCGTCGTCCTGTGCCTCTCACGTGGGAGGTTTCCCCCTCGCTGGGGCTTCTTCAGCCGGGCTGCCTTCGCCTGCCTTCTCGTCCTCGCGGCAAGGGCGGCGGGGAAGGGGGCTGTATGGTATATAGACTGAGCGCCCCGCTCCAAGGCGAGGCGAGGCGGGGCGGGGGAGAAAGGGAGAAGAAATAGCTTCCAGCTGGACGTTGGGGGTAGTTATCTCCCGGCGGGGAGGGGAGGGGAGGGGAGGGGAGTTGGGGGCACAGTTTCGAGCGCGAGCCGCCCCCCGGCCAGTGACTCGGGGGGCGAAGGAATCGTTCCCGCCTCTCGCGTTCTGGGGTTGCCGCGCCGCCTCTCCTGGCCTGCGGCTTTCCTAAGGGAGAGCGCGGGACAGTCCGCCGCGTGTCCGCCCGCCCGCCCGCTTCCCTTCCAGCCCTGGGCGGGACGCGCGCGCCCTTGTGTAAGCCCGTACAGCGTAACCCGGTAAAAGGACGCCCAGAGGCTGAGCCGCGGAGCGGCCTCGGGAGTCAAGCCCCCGGAGAGCCCTTGCGAGCCGCCTCCGCCGGGCGGAGCTAGAAGAGGCAGGAGCCGAGATGGGCGAGAGCATTTTGGGGGCCTTTCAGGGGTGTCGCTCGGGGAGCCAAACGGGAGCATGGCCTCCCCCAACGTAAGGTTTCGGCCCCCAAATTTCCGGCATTGCAGAACAAGAGACACGGAAAAGCGTTCGCTTCTAAGCAGTCTTAGAGATTTGCTGTGTTCACATTTGCTTGGTAACTTTGTTCCCTTTGTTTGAGTGCCTATAACTCGGATTCATTTATTTTTAATGGATTTTGTTATAGGAAAAACACCACATACAAATAAATCCGATAAAAAAAAAGACAACTGCTAACCAGACCTTGGACTTAACTGTATTTCTAAATACTCAACTGAGTTCATGCAATGCTAGAAATTGTGGACGAGAAAGACGATTTCACTTAGGGACAGATTTTTCTTTTTTTTAGGAGGAGGCAGGCCATCCATCCCGACCCCAACACCCCCCCCCCATAGCTGCACCTCTGGGCCCTTGGAAAAGCTTGGGTTTTTTGACTAGGGTTTGTGAGGTATAAACTTTATTGCTGACTGAAAACAAAGGGGAGAGGCACAGTTCAGAAATGGTGGCTGAGGGTTTATGGGACTTGTGGTTCAAACAGTTAACTTTTCTATGTTCTTCTGCAAAAGAGCAACAACAAATGGACGCTGAAAATGTGTTCTCAGTTTGGAAGGAGGGACCATGCTCAGTAAGCCCCCCTCTTCCTTCTTCACTTTATTTATACTCTACTTTATCCTCAGAATTTGGGACTCAGCATAGATACCAGTTAAGACAAACACAATGCAGTTAAAACGTATAAAAGTCGCCATTAAAATGGAATTAAAAGTATCAAGAACATTTTAAAAGGTGGGGAGCCAGTGTGGTATAGTAATGTGAGTGTTGGACCATGATGCTGGAGACCAGGGTTCAATTCCCTGCTCAGCTGTGGAAACTTACTGGGGGTATCACACACTCTCAGCCCCAGAAAAACTCATAGTAGGTTCTCTTTCAGATCACCATAAGTCAGAAAAAGTTGAAGTTAGACAACAATAACAACAACATTTAAAAGTAGTTTAAACCTTACAAAGAAATTTGCACTCACAACATTCAACACAATATAGTAGTTTCACTGTTGGACCAGGACTCTGGGAGATCAGGGTAAAAATCCTGATCTGCCATGGAAACTCACTAAGTAAACTTGGGCAAGTCCCACTCCCTCAGCCTCAGAGGAAAGCAGTGGCATACTGTCTCTGAATGTATCATGCCAAGAAAACCCTTTGAGGGTATTCATGAGTCAGACTTCACTTGAAGGCACATAAAAGAAAATTTAGATAGACTCAGGGCTTTTCCACACTACGCTATTATAATGCTATTATTCCACTTTCAACATCCTATGGGCTCCTGGGATTTGCAGTTTAGGGAAGGGGGGTATTTAGAATTCTCATCCAGAGAGCAGTTTGGCTGCAGTAAATTACAAACCCTAGAATTCCACAGGATGTTGAACATGGCATAAGAGCACTATAACAGTGTAGTGCAGAAAGGCCCTCAGTCTGTTGAGAAAGAGGAGAAATTATATGGCCTGCATGTGTACCTTGGCTATTCTTGTGACTCCAGTGCCAGGTGGAGAAGGGAGACCTATTCTTCTTCTTCTCCTCCTCACATTTTGGGCTAGAAGTGTGCAGTTCTCATCCAAAACAATGTGTTTGCTATGCATGTCTAAAAAAAAAAGAAAAGAAAAAAGACTAGTAGCTTTTTGGCCACTTGTTGCCTTATCTGGAGGTGCTATTGTGGCTGGACAAACTTGCCCTGCCCTCCTGGAGAAAAGTTAATTGTTAGATACTACTAGCCTGTTTCGAGACCCACTGCTGTTTCACAGAAGCGAGACACACTGAGTTTACTGTTTTGTTGTTATGTGTTGTCATGTCAGACTGACTTGTAACAACCATATCATAAGAGTTTTCGTGACAAGCTTTATTCCAAGGAGGTTGGCCATTGCCATTGCCCTCTGTGGGTTTCCATGGCTAAGTGCAGATTTGAACCTTGGTCTCCTAGAGTCTTAGTTAAATACTCAAACCACTACGTTACACTAATTTTTACTTCTGAGTAAATGCACAACAAATGGCAGCTTTTCCAAGGAGTAGACCCTGTTGAACTCAATAGCCCCTATTTGCTTATACTGACATCAAAGGTATTTAGTTTAAGTAAGCAAATAGAGATGGTACTGAATTACAAAGCAGACTCAACACGTGGTTTCCTTGTGTTGATAATCTCTGTTGAACCATATTTGTGATTGTCATTACTCACTATGAATGAAAATATCTCATTAAAGTTAGGGTGTGTACTCATCTTGCTTAAATTTCTGCTCATCATGTGCACTCACTGTAGATATTGCCAGTTGTTAGTGGTTGTAGAAGTCCTTGGATTGGCCCTAATGGAATTTGTTTTAGTGAAGCTCAGGCAGGAAGGCTGAATTTTTGTCCGTTTCTAGGAAATGAATAACAAGGTTACCAATGTTGTATGTGTTTATGCTGAAAGTAAATAGGCACCACTATGTTCAGTGTGAATTCTTCATTACAAGGGTTCACAACTTGTGGCTCTCCAGTTCTTGGACTACAGTTTTCCTTACTCCCAGACTAGAATTGATGGAAGCTATAGTGCTGCAACATCTGGACAGCCACAAGTTACCAACACCTGCCATGGTAGGTATATGTTGCACTGCAGTCTTCAAAGTGGCTGGATCATGCCCATAATTGCTTCCAGCTTCTATATCAAAACTCGATTTACTGCTAAATTTGTTTGCCAATTACAGTCGCTCAGCAAACTGCCTGTCTGGTTCTCAGTGTAGCATGCTATATTAGATTCAGATAAAACTGGAAATTAATTGTTCTGACATTTTTATCTGCATAATGCAAATAAACAGTGATTCATCCTACACAAAGGCATATTATTTTAAACTCACCATGATTTTCTTATTTTTCACTGGATCTTAAATGCTGTCTTGAATTCATTAGGATGTTGATGTAGCTAGCAACTTGCAAATAGTCTCCACGTTAATATGATTGGTGGCACTGTCACAGTGATTTTCACTATATTTTTTAACCTCATTGCCTTCAGTTATTCATCCAGAAAGGTATTTAATTATTTGTTTTCAGCCTGTTAGGGATTCAGTTTCTAAATGTATGTGCAATTAATAGTGAATGTAGCCTTTTTGAATGGAAGTTTTTTTTTCTGTGAATATGAACAGAATGAACTGTTCTTGCCCTACTCCAGTTAGAATAATTGTCTGCCACATTTTAATGACATGGTGGGGGGATGACAAGTTTATCTTGTAATGTGCTACATATTTGTTTGTTCATTTCTTAGTGGAAAGGTGTGTGGCAGTTCATGTCTGAGGTCCACAAGAGGGCAGGTTGGGCAAGTCAAAAGGAATGACAGTTGCCAAAGGCCACAGGATAACAGTGCAGTCCTGTGTATCACTACCCAGGTGCAAGGCTTCTTGAGTTCAATTAGACTTTTATAGGATGGCGACCTTAGTAAAAATAAAAAGGAGAACTAGAGCAGGCCCAGAGCAAAGATAAGGGAACCACATTTACTCTTAGAGCTGAATTCAATTTCAGAGGAGTTCTCCAGGGCCAAAAAAATTATGATATTTTAGCTTACAATTGCTACTGGCAAAAACTAAAGCCCCTACCACACTATGCTGCTATCTCACATTGTCCTGTTGCAATCCCAGCAATGCCTTTCCTGAAATAGGAGCATGTCCTGAACGCTCCCCTCCCCACCGTCTGACTACTGGTGGCTGATAGTGTTCAGGACATACTCCTTCCTTCTGCAGTGCAGCTGGCCTCTTCCGATGCTGCACTGAGGAAGAAAGCACCTTGATGGCACTTCTGCCCTTCTTGCATGGCCCCAGCTGATGCAATCATCGTGCAGAGGGGGCCCATTACTGGATTTTTTTCCAGTAACAGTATAATGTGCTATCGTGATGGCTGGGGATGTGACAGGAGTGGGAGTGCAATGACATCATGTGATAGTACGTGTTGCAGACCTGCTTCAATGCTGGAATGGGGTCATAGTGTGGAAATGGCATAAGCCTGCCTTTCAGATTTCTAGAATGAGGGAGAAAACCTGGAATCTCATCAAATACAAAGTCATGGGAAAGGTCGCCAGATTGTCAGATTGGGACCTCCAGACCCAGGTTCTTAGGCCACCCCCCCCCCCAGAGGAGAGAGAACAAGTTCAAAAGGAGACTGAGAAGACTTTGAACAAAGACATGAAAAAAGAATGAATAGAAAGGGGTCGTATACATTCATGCTGACAGATTTCGGGTTGGCATAGTTTTCTGCTAGAACCTTAGGATCCACCAACTGAAATTTAGTGCATAAGTTGTGCACCTAGAATTAAATAATTCTGAGTCCAAGAATTTGTCCTGATTGCCAGAACCGAGAAGTACTTTTATGCAAAAAACGTTTCTTTGGTTTTCTTAATTTTGGCTTTTCTTAATTTCAACAATGTAATTCAGCAGCAGGAGAGCAAATATGATTTTGCTGCTTCTGTCATTAAATATTCAGTAGAAGCTCCCTCTTCTCTGCAAAAACAAGACTAGGCATATATTATGGTATTGACCATGAACTGCTACTATAAAAAAATAGAGTAAAGATAAAGAGGTACAGCAAATCAATCATAGTCAAAACGTGCAGTCTAAAGCAGTGCTTTTCAAAGTAGTGGTCAATGAACCAGTGCCAGTCTGAAAACCATTTGCTGATGATCCATGGAGATTCTCAAGAAAAGAAACAGTGGTAATCAGTGGGTACAAATATTGTAGTAGTCCCTGACACATTAGAAAAAAAGTACCAGCCTTTCACATTGGACATCTTGAGAAGCACAGATCTAAAGAGTGTCCATCTACAGTTTAAAGATCAAGTAAAGACCATATTTGGACTACTAAGCCTGATTAACCAGGAATCAGAAGAACTCTGGACCAAAACTAGGGATGTTATCAGGGAAGAATACAAAAAGACATTATGGGTAGCCAAAAAGAAAGAAAAGCTTTATTCAGGTTTGATGAAGCACTGCAAATGGTAAAGGACAGATAAGAAGCAAAAGTAAAAGATGTCAGAAATGGGGTCAGAATCCTGAATGCAGCTGTTTGGTGACTTCTGTAGAGTGTCAAGTCACTATTATAATAAATAAATAGAAGAAGGCAACAAACATAGTTGGACAAGAGATTTCCTCCAGAAAAGTCAAAGGGAAATTTTAACCAAGAATAGAGATACTATATAACCAGTGGGAGTACATATTATGTGATCAGGAAACAAGCAATGGAAGCAGTACAGTGAAGAACAATATCAGGAAAAGATGACAAATCCCTTCAAAGAAATTTTTGACAAGGAACCCACAAATCAAGTGGAAATAAATCTCCAAACACTAGGGAGAAATAAATCATCAGGAACAGGTGGTAAATAACAACAACAAATATTTAATATTTGCAAGTCAGAAACCTTTGCTAAGCTAATTCAGATCTTCAGGAAAGCAACTAGCAGATCCTGATCTATCTTCTGTCACCATTGAGAGCATTGGGGTGGAGGAGGGATTGGAATCAATTGCCTATGGAGCAATCTCCACTTCTGTGATTCTATCATTCTATCAGTGGTGTACATATCCAGGATCTGGGAGGTAAAGAAGCCTGAGGCTCACAGCTTGACCTGAACTTCACAAGTCCCAGCTTGAAGTATCAATAAAATAATTATCCGAATTAAGAAGTACACACATACATTAAATTTTTTCCCTGGAAAGAAGACAGTGTGAAGTTTAGTGGGAAACTTACGTTTGTTCATATAATGTACTTAACAGTTTCTCCTTTTAAAAAAACATTCTCTCTGTCTCTCTCTCTCTCCTGGAATGTGGTTTGGCCACAGTATAGCTTCCCTGCACAAACCTATATTGGTTTCTTCCTTAGACAGAAATGAAGACTGTCCAACCTTGTACCACTCTTTACTTATTTTGTATTCGATTCTTGTGTGCTTTACCAAACTTTCATGTATAAAATAATAATTACAATGTGCGTGTGCATATATATATATTGCTCTAGGCAGTAGAATAAACAAAACATTGCTGTGGACATTGTTAGTCAGATTTTCTTATTTCAAGAATTTCCAAAACTTAGATTAACCACTCCCTAATTGTTGGGTGGATACTGCTTTCTGGTGGTGTGATAGAGCAGACAATCTTTGCTACAATCAAGAAATGTTGCAGTAGGAAATTTATACCTCTCTGACAGTCAACATAAAAAAAATTCCAAGAAAATGTTAAGCTTTCTTTTTTTTTGCTTCAGCCTCATCCTTTAGAAAATAAATCCCACAATTTAAATGTACTTGCATATATATATATATTAAAGCATGATCATTTTTGTCACTTCCAACACTAAAATCTATTTGTCTTTAACAATTTATTCAGTCTCATAGAGGTAATGTATTACCAAAAACATTGTATAACATAATACACATTTAGAACATGCTATCCAGAAAGTTTTGGAAATATGTCTGTGTGTGTATCTTTTGACCCCTCTTAAATCTGTCTTTGTAAGCATGGAAATCTCACATAGAGATTAACTTGTCTCACGGTTATACACATTTTGCCCTTGTAAATGTTTCACAATCACAGAAAGCTGAGCACCTAATGGCAGTTGGTGATACAGCTTCAGGGGGTGATAATAATGATTTGAGACTTAGAAGAGTATTATTCTTCATGTTTACTTGGATTCAGTGAGACTTGTTCCCAATTAAGCTTGCATAGGCTTATACCCTTGTTCTTGCATTTTTAATATCTGTATTTTCAAAAAGTGGTTTTCTAGAATCTTAGGCCTATTCATTGCTAGCAGAGTAAAAATCTCCAGTGGTGTAATTACCATGGCACAATTGGTGATTTCTTTTCTGAAATCATGAAATCATGGAATTCAAAAACCATTTGAGCAAAGAGTTACCAGAAGCCGTCCTTTCGTGAGTTCCACAATCATATGGCTGTGTAAAAGGAAGGAACAGTAAGTATCTTCTAATCCATCCCCTTGCATCCCTCATACATGGCCACCCAACCTCTGCTTTAAAAAAAAAAAAATCTAAGGAAGGCCTACCACCTTCAGAGACTGTTCCACCGTTTTATCTACAGACAGTTAATTCTAAAGACCTGTTGCTCTACAACTTGGAAACGTCGTCTTACCTCTTGACTCTAAAAATCTCCATTTTGTCTTGGAAGGCTGATTAAAGGATTTAAGATCCCCCAAGACATGACAGCTGCTGTTCCTGCAGATACTGATACCTAGCATAATGAAATTCATCTTTGAGTTAACAACTTCAGATTCTCTTAATACTCTAGGGTGCAATTTGTCTCGTCCCAGAGACTTGAATTCATTTAATGGCCAGCCCTAGAATTAGGCCGAGGCATGTAAAGGGACCTTGTAGCACATTTGAGGCTAACAGAGAGAAAGAAGTTGGTAGCATAAGCTTTCATAGACTTAAGTCTACTTAGGTAGAGGTGATTGCTTTAGGTCGTAGATGCAGTTTCCTAAAATAGCTGACTGTTCCCCTTTGTTGGAGAACAGAGCTGTGTTATTTTACACAATCTGTTTTGGGTTCTTTAAATTAATCGCAGGTTACCCTTCCCATTGCAAGTGCTAAAGGAAGTTTCAATGGCCAGTCCAAATAAGGAGGGTATGCCATTGTGACCTTCAGGCACCAACCTGGCTTGGACCATCCCTGATTAATTTAAAGTGGGCACGTGCTCCTGCATCACCTCTTTACATAGCTTGAGCTTCATTTTCTTTCCTTTATTATTTGATCAGTTTTTGCCCCATAGAGCACAGATCCCCTTGTGAGTAAACCTACAGCTACAGTATACATTCCTTTAGGCAGTTTTAGGTTTCTTTAGGAGTTTTCCATTTTTCTTCCTCACTGAAATTGTTTGAAACTGTGTCTCCTGTATCTTGCTTTTTTTGAAATCCCCACTCATTTTGAGCTCCCATCTCCATGAGTGTTTTGCACCTGCTGAGATGAATCCATATTCCAGCACGCGCAAGACTCTGGATTCTTCTGAGCAGGGTCGTCTGTGGTGCTGGGGGATCCCTGAAAAGCATTCAGGGACCCTTTCCTAGAGTATAGCATTCAAGAAAGGTTTCTCTGCTGTGTTTTCCGGGATCCTTCACTTTCCCTAACACTATAGTTTATGCAACTCAGCATGCTCTACGGTTTTCTGCGTCATATTCAGACTTCAGGAAGCCGCAGAGCAAGAGCTAGGGAAGCCTTATTACCAGCACCAGCAGTTTCCAGCAATTGCACAAGCCTCTACCATAAAGGCACCGGATTCTTTCTGATATTAGAAGCTAAGTAGGATCTGCTCTGGTTACTACCTGAATGGGAGACTCAGCAAATACCAGGTGCTGTAATCTGTATTTCAGAGGAAGGAACTGGCAAAACCATCTCTGAGGATTCCTTGCCTAAGAAAATGCTATGAAAATCTTGAGGTCACTGTAAGCTGACAGGTGACTTGAAGGCATGCACAGACATCATACTTAACCAACACAGAATTTCTTTGACTATATTGCAATCACCATTCCTAAAATCCAGGGTGTCTGTCCCTCCCTTGCCCTCCTTATACTGTTCAGCATTTTCCACAGCATGTTCCACATGCTCAGCTTTGCCTTTTGTTCACACAATTAATCCCAAGATGACATGATAACTTCCATTTAGACTTCTCACTTCCTTGGTATCAATCACTTTTTCCCTATTGGTGAGGATTGGATCTAGAATAAACTATATCCTTGCCTCTTCTTTCACCTTCTGGAAAATGAAATTGTCAGTAAGGCAAGTCAAACTGTATGCGATCTTTCATTCTCAGCAGAGGTTAACTTCCAAGAGATACCAGGGTAACTGAAGGCTCCACTTAGTGTTGTAAATTTTTGGTAATCTGATCTTGGAAGTTGTTCACATGAGAAGTAAAAGATAATAAATGGAAATAAAATAAGATGAAGTCAATAATGTTAATGCAAATAGTGATAAACTGAATGTGTATTTTAATAATAAAAATGCATTTACAGGAAAACAGTAAAGTGCATGCTTAATTTTAAGCATGTTGTGATTTGAAGGGCATTACCTAACTTCGCCATATTAAAAAATAGATAGATAATGTAGTTTGTAGTGGACAGATTTTTTAAAAAAAATCAATGGGACTTCTGTCTAAAATGAACCACTTGCCAGTGTGGATAAAGGAGAAGGATTACAATAGATCAAGGAGGACACAGAAGGCAACTTCAAATAAGCCACCAGGGAGCTGGTTTTCTTATGGAACTGACAGCTGGACAGGCATAGGCATAAGACATGAAGGAATTAACATTGCCTGAGGTGTATATTATTCCCATTGGACTCTTAGATAAAAAAGATCACTGCCACACTGTTCCTGATAGAACCAGGGGGAGAAAGAGGGTAACAAAAAAACTTCTTAGGAGTTGGAACCAGAATAATGAGCCTGATGATTTCATCTAGCAGTAGTTGTGGATGTGATAAGTACTCAGAAGGGCCCAACCAACCTTGTGCAAGGTTGACGGCAATCTGGCAAGAGAGTGAATTGTCCCAATAAAGGAGGAGCAGTCCTTAATGAGAAGGTATTTTGATACTTCAGGATATGTCTAAGCCACAGGTGAAGGGAGAAAAGAAAGAGAGGAAATGTCACTGGAGAGTTGGTATTTCTAGAGGCACATGCTGGATGAGTTCAGGATGGAAGGTGGCAAAGACAAAGTAAAGTCTTCCTTTCTCCCCCTTTTCCTGTTTTTTTTTAAAAACAATTTAAAGAGGTATCATCGTGTATCAGTGACAGACAGAAATAACACCTTTGCATCGAAATGAAGTTTCCCTATTTCACTGATGCACTATAATTCTAAGAAAAATAACAATAAAAGCATTTTTTAAAAAATAGGAACACACAGCATACTGGGCCACAGTTTTAAAAAATAAAACCTTCTAGTGAGGATCCAAGAAACTGTCATGACAAACACCCCCCCCCCCAAAAGAACAGAGAAGAACCCACTGGTAGGGAACAAGAGGTGACAACAACCAAGAATACCTGGCAAAAATACAGGAGCTATAGTGTAGGAGCTTCCCTTTCCTTAGACTGATCTGGAAGAGCTTTTTCACTTTTGTACTTCAGGAAGGGACACACTGATGGAGATGCCTCCATCCTCTTTTCATCCCACTTCTCACTTGTGTGAAAGGGGATTACTAATAGATTGCTTAAAGAAAGACATTGTCATATCTTCTGTTACTTTTTATATTGGGGAGAAGAAGCAATTAACTGTGTCTCAAACTTCTATTGGAATGAGTCAGCAGGTGTAATTGTTATAACTTGTCCTTCAGCTCCTTGTCAGTTGAAAATATAGTCCAGCTTCTAAACTTGTCAATCTCCCTTCCCTTCTATCACTCTTCCTTAACTCAGTGGTAGAATATATGCATTCTGTATAATAAAAACATCCAAGTATGTCCAGTTAAGGGACAGGGAATTCTCTTCACAAGACTGTAGAATGTTACTGTCAAGTTAGAGCAGATCATATTGGGTGAGATAGACAAATGGTGTGACGTGGTATAAAGCTGTAGTTTCTTATATTTTTATGACTGGTCTCCACAATTGTAACTGTATTCCAGATGAGCTAGTGCTTCAACTCAGCCAAAGTTTGGTAAACTTTATGGAAGAAAACTACCAGACAGCATGGCTGTTTTCCTTCTAAGCTTTAAATTAAACCAAGCACTTACAATATGACACCAGATACCAGAACTGCAATTAAATGAGTTCATCTCACAGTCCTCCACTGTATTTGTGGGCAGATATTATGGAGGAACCATTTCACAGAGCTTCTCTAGGAAGTATTCTCCAACCAACCTTTTCCTGGTTGAGGCTCTCCATTAGCAAAGGCAATAACATGGTTTCTTTCTCACTTAAGGGTTTTATTTTCTTTCTTGCTTGCTGTCACTTTTAAGTGACAGTATGAACAGCTGTGTGATCAGTCTGGCCACCATTTTGTATCCTCCATGGTCTTTCAGATCTAGCATTATTCCAAGGCCTTGCTGGTTGGGGTAGAAGATACCATAAAAAGGGTGGAATATATTCAGAGAAAATTCCCCAAAGTGTCTTTTTTCTAAGGAAGATGACAAGAGAGGAAAAAACCAGAAACCTGACTTCTGAGAAATTTCAGCACAGCTCTAAATAAGTTGCCAAAATATTTTCAGCTGTATCCATTTTTATGCCTTCAGCAGAATGCTTGAAATCTCTTTGGCTTGGCGGAAATGCAAGCAACATTAGGAAGCAATGAAACAACTATGAATAAGAATCACCAAACCACTTCTTGACATATAAGTTTGACAAGCAGAGCAGAAATCAAGTTGAAAGGTGAAGTCAGATAAGCTGTTAGGTGTCTCATATGAATTCCTTGCCTTTTCCCTAGAGAGGATATTTTAGCAGCTATAGTAAAAAATGAAGGAGAAGGTCACTGAGATAAATGAAATGCACCTGGGCCATCCCAGATTGCTAAGTGATGCTGACATTTTTGTGTTCTGAACTCTTAAGATCATGAAGCAGTGATTGGAGAGGGCTGATTGTACAGGGATATTATGCAGAAAACATCCCAAAGAGCAAAGAAAATGACTTTTGAAATGCGTTTAACAAAGGCTGGTTGGTATAAATGTTCAAAAGTAAGGTGAAAATAATTTGTGCTGAAAGCTAGCAATGGATCATGCTAAGTACATTGGAAAATAATCTTTCTAAACAAATTAATCGATTCAGGCCAGGATTACTGTGTTCCAAAATGTGGGGGCCTGAGATCTGCTATAGCTATTGATCTCTTCTCCAGTGTCTTGCCTGCTTTGTGTGATGTACTTGAGGTATGGGAGACATCTGGGTGTTTCTTTTTCACCTGAGGTTTGCAGTAGAAGTTCAGATCTGGCATATTATTGTAGCTATATAGGATGTTCAAGGGAGCTGGGACTCATGGGTAACTGAGTTCACATGGTTCCCAACTTATCTATATTGCATTTCAAGGACATAAACAGACTTAATACCACAGTAGTCTACTTGTCCATCTATCCCAAATGAAGGAATCACATGAGCTTCCAGATGTGGGAATCCAGATGTTCGAATCTCATGAGTTTCCACTAGCTACATTGACTATGGCCTGCTGGGACTTTCAGTAATCATCTGAAGAACTACATGATTTCCTCCTTGGTGTAAAACTGACCCCTTGGCTTTTCAGAGTCTAAGGCGAATGCCAGGAATTTAACTGGGAAAATTCACATGTGAAGCATTCTTGTGTCAGCAAGCTATGATCTCTCTTCAAAGGATTTCAAAGGGATTACCTTGGAGAATGATGGCTCTTCCAATAAAAGTTGGATGGCCATCTCTCATGAGTGCATTAGCATGGGAGGGAGTTGAACTAGATGGTCCTTGGGATCTGTTCCAGTTCTATGATTCTATGATTCAAAAGACATCTAGGGAGTACCAGCCCTACATAGAGTCTTCTTCTAATACTATTCAGAATGGGTTCTAAAAAGGATCGAATATGTACTAACAGAGTGTGATGAGGTTTCCAAGTCCAGCTCCCAACTGTGAAAGCCAGTTTGTGTCTTCCTGTTCAATTTGTTGTGAGGGGGGGGCAGGTCTGCTTTCCTCCAAGCTTGCTAAGCTGCCTTGCCTCCTTATACAGCCCTGCTTTTCCCTTTAAAACCACAATCTTAGTGTATAAAAGTTGTTCAGAATGATTTACTGATCTGTGGTAGCGTGTTATTGATTAGAACTACTGAGTCAGAATTTAGAAAAATATAATGTAATCTTTATTAAAATAAGAAACAGGGAAAGGTATTGGGTGTCATAAGTATATCAAAGCAGTACAGCACTTCAAAAAGGTGTTTATCCAGTTTCTTATAGCTTCACTCAGTATAAAGATACAGAACTTTCATACACAGACCATTGGCGTCCCTTTTTGCTCAAAGGTTTAATTCCCAATTCAGGGTCACACCTTCTGACCAAATTCAAAAATGGTTTGTTTCTCCTCTGGCTCTCTAGACCTCTGAGAAGGCAACCACTGTTATTCAGACAATCCCCCTGGTTGATTGAAGGCTCTGTCCTAGAGCACTCTCCCTCTCCCTCTCCCTCTCCCTCTCCCTCTCCCTCTCCCTCTCCTTCTCTCTCTGAAAATATCACTGAAGGAATCTCAAAAATCCAAGTCACTGAGTCTTAGATATAGACCTTCTCTTCTCCAACTTCAATCCCTCACTCTCACCAATGGGTTGGGTTTCTCTCACACAGAGCCACTTTGGTTACATGGCAGCCTGTTGCTGGGGCTGCCTTGCCACTCAGATTAGTCACACCCCCAGGCTCCATCACAGTTGTCTGTGCTGTTAAATATTATTTTTCATGGAAGTAAGACAGAAGTGGCTGAACGTGCATTTGTTGTCTTTAAGCATATTCAAATACAGTTGGCCCTCTGCATTCACTAGGTTTAGGGGTGCAGGACCCCCACAAAAGTGGAAAAATCACAAACATCAAAGTGTGTGTGTGTGTGTATGTGAAGGACCAGTAACCATGGTGGGGAGAACAGGCATCGAAGATCCAAACCAGGTCAGGAAAAGGGGAGTGAGGGTTGTGTGTGGTGGCATGGTGGCCCTATACTTCCTCTCTCACACCCATCTCCTTCCTTGGGTGTTGGGGAGCATCAGGAGAGGGTTTGTGGTGCTGAGAAATTAGGCTCCGAGCCATCCTTAGGTAGCCAGACAGCAGATGATGGAGAAGGAGGAGGACCAGAAGACGGTTTTTAAAGGGCTATGTAGCCTGATCAGAGCCACTGAGAGTGTACGTTCCTCAGAAAAGAAGTGCCTGAGGTGGGCGGCGGGGGGGGGGCAAGGGTTGGAGAAATTTGCATGTTTTGCACAGAAAACAAGATTATTATTTTTTTTAAAAAGTGCATTTTCATCTAGAATATACTCAGAACTGTAAAAATGGTTAGGTGCTATCAAGAACTTTCCTTGTCAGTGTTTCTCAACAAGAAATCATTTTTGACCATTTTTCAAATATTTCCAAATATTTTTTCCATTCCTAAAGGAGAGGTGCACTAAGGTGCTGTTTTCAGAGTTTCTAGTAAGAAAATAGTTCATATACTTAACTCTTTTAAGAGCTGTAACTCAGCAGGATATGTTGTACCATTTTGAGTACTCCAGTGTGTGAATCCTTGAGGTTCCAGGATCTTATAGTATAATGTAATGTAATAGTATCTGAAGGAGGCAAAATTCCAGCTGTTAGGATGTAATTTACACTCCTTTGCTGCTAAGGGTGTAGCGGAAAGCATTTGAATACTTAGTGGCTAAGAAAGATTCAGTTTGACAACCCTCTGACTAGGTATTTACATTATATAATTAGTGAGGAATGGAATTTCAGTTTGAAGGAAAAAAAACCTGCATTGGCACATTTCGTGTGCTGTCAAATACATTTTATCTGACTCTTACTTGTCTCATTCAAAGATGTGCTTGTTACCAGGTATGGTCCAGTGGGAACCTTGGTCTTTGCAGTATTCCCTCTGTAGAGCTGATAGCATTGTTGCTCAGGAGACATGATTGTACAAAAAGGTGAGTGGAAAAGGAGTGTTTTCCCCTCCCTTCAGATACACTACTTTGTTTTGAGTGAAGGAGAGAGTGAGCAGGTTAGTGTTTGTAAAGAAGGCTTCAGTTAAATGTTTATAGGTTAGTAAAGTAGCCTAATTCTGCCAGAAATGAACGTAGTAATGCTGTGCTGTTACTGCAGTTTAGACCTCCTTGGGGACACCCCTAGATATCATTTTGATATCAAACCATTCGGCTTTCTTCCACCACCCCGCTCCACATGTTTGCGAGGCCACTGGACAAGCACGCAAACAGGCACGGCTGCTAATTGCTGGACATTCCATTCCCCACCCAGGCGGGCCAGACACAGCCGGTCCATCGCTTCAGGGACCTCTCCAGCAAACACCTCATTACATACGCGCGATACTAACAAAAACCTTCTGCCCCGAGCAGGCTGCTGGACAAAGGTTGTGCCGTCCACTGGCAAGCGCTGTGTATTTGCATGCTGGCCACACTATTGTTAATTCGGCTCTGATTCCACCATGCAAAGTTGTGACCTTTCCGAGACATTGTCTCGCACCCAAAACTTATTGTTGTTTCCCGAGTAAGGCATGGCCCGCAGTCACAATTCACCCTATAAAAACCCCTGATTCCGAGACCTTCCTCGGGTCGCTCGACCCGCTCCAGAGTTCCATCCCGCCTTGCTGCCACTTCAAGCTCCCCTCAGCTAATCGAGCTGAGCTTTTTCTCCGCATCCCCGGGTTCTCTCCTAAGGTCCAGGACTATGAGACAGATGTCGTATCACCCATTTCCCCCTGAAAATCTCTCTCTCTAACTCAGTTTCTGATTCCTTAGTTATCTGTGTGGTTGTGGTGTCTTTAACGTTTGTCTGTATACAATAAAACATCATTTTTATTACTTTAAACCTGTCTGGCTGCTTGACTGACCTGACCCCGTAGACGCTGGGTTGCAAGATCCTGCTAAATTACCCTGCCTCTCGCTAGCTTAAGTGAGTGCTCCAGCTAATTTCCCCCAAGGTTGTGTTATATTGTTTGGTTGTTTAGGAGTCCCTCCCGGGACCCCCAGAACAGGGTAACAGTGCTATCGCAAATGGCAGGTGTGTATTTGTAATTATTGGCTACAATTCCCTTTTCTTAATGGGATGTTTATGTTCTTGGTTGACAATATTGGTTTTGGGGTTTCCTTCTTTCTTTCTTTTATAAAATGTTCATTTGCTTTTATCAAATAACTTCTGAGTTTCCATTGTGAATGCTGTGATTAAAAAGGAGACTTGGCTGGCGTTTTTGAAACATTTTTTTCCCTAACAAAATAGTAAAGTTGTTCATCTCCTTTTTTAGAAAATGAATGTGAAAACTTAGAAGATATTTGTTCATGTTATTGTTGGGTGCTTCTCATGTTCTTGAGTAGTGCAGAGTTCCTGAAGAAGCACTATTTAGATTTGAACTCCTTTGGCTAAGAGCACAATAGAGGCTGGTGGTGTTTTTGTAACATTTACAGATCCACAGAGAGAGGCTCTTCATTGTGTCTCTAGCTAATTCATAGCTTCCCTCCAACTTCTTCCTTTTTTTCCTCTCTTTTCTTTTTTTTTTTTTCGGACACTCATAAGCCTTGTTCAGGGAATGCAGCTAAACACAATAAAGCTATCACCTGTTTTAGGGGGAAAAGAAATATTTGCCTTTTACTGACCTGATTTGATATAGCACTTATTTTGGGGAACATATAAATCTGTCCGTTTCATTTTCTTCCTTTTCGTTTTCATTTTTTTTCCTTATCTGAAGTTCCTTCCATAATTTTTTTAACAGTTTGGTGAATTTCCCTAAATTCTTCTCCAGAATAATGAGAATGGTGTTCTCAGCCATTTGCACCATCCAAAGTCAACAGACAAAACAATCCGAAGTCAACAGATAGAACGATCTTCCGTATGAAGATCGTATGGACTCTGTGACTGTTCAACATCAGATGCTTATCAAGGAAAAGCAGTGTCACAAACTTAACGCCATGTACATGGGTGAGTCAGATTTTAAAGCGTTGTCATTTTAAAGAGTTGTCAAGTGATGCAGTCCTTTCAGAATAACAGAGAGAAAGAAGTTTGTAGTATAAGGTCTGCAGAACCCATTACGGACAACATTCTACACAGACTACAGCAACGAACTAGTACTCTCTTCAAGAATCTGCTAAAACATCTGATCAGCATTCTGTAGTGCAAACAAGAAAAGATCAAGAAAGAAATCTCCAGTTTATAAGTACATGCAGTGAATTAGCCCTCTATGCAAGTCAGCAGTGGAGACAACTACTCCAAGAACAGGAAAACCACCTATAAGACACATTTCTCTTCTCTGATGAAAAAGAAGGAAAATAAATTTGCTGTATTACTGTAAGACTCAAGACATTCTGCCAAAACTTCAACAATTTTCAGCCTACCATCAGTTTCAGCTTGGAACTATCCAAAGAACAAGTTCACTTTCTGGACACCACAATACAGCTGTGCAACTGACATCTAAGCAGCACTCTATTTTGGAAACTCATCAACTGTTACATGTATTTACAAGCCTCCCATTTCCACCCTGAACAGATTATCAAATCCATAGTTTACAGCCAAGTCCTCTGATACAATCACATCTCAGACCCACAAGACAGAGATGCCAAACTCATGGAATTACAGCAAACTTTTCTCAAGCCACAGCCCCCACCATATGAAGTAAAAAATCAATAAGGCAAGGCTTGTACCCAGGACTGATCTATTACAGAACAGACCAAAGATAGGAAATGGCAGAATCCCACTCACTTCCCAACTGAGATCACTCAGACATATCATCAAGGAACTACCAGTCTATTCTGGACAATAATGCTGCCCTTGCCAAGGCTCTTGGTGACAGGCCTTCTCTTACCTGCAGACAACCTCCCAATCTCAAACAGTTGTTTACCTGCAGAAGGACATACAAAATGAATGGCGAGATGGGTATAAGAGCTTACCATAAACTCAGATGCCAACTTGGCAAGCATCATCCCAGAACCTAATCACATCACTCACTACATTAGATGTACTTTCACTTGCTCATCTTCTAATGTGATATCTGTCATCAACAATGTTCTTCCACACTCTACATTGGGCACTAGAGAATAAATGAACATAAGTCAGACATTAGCAATGGGGAAAAAAAAAGAGGTAGCAAAACACTTCAGTCATTCCATCTGGACATTCCATCTAAGACCTTAGAACAGCAGTCCTTGTATAAAAAAACTTCAAAGGGAGATTAGAAAGAGAAACATTACAATTGGGATATATCCACAAATTCCAGTCCATTGGCAATGAGTTGAAGAGAAACCATGGTTTTGTGATACACTACACATAGTATAATACTATTTAATATTCCAGTTTCATGAAGGCTCTCTTGCCCATTTTATCACAACCTCTTTCTGGTTCCCAGCTAGTATCGTACTACATTCCAAGAACTCCCTCCACATAACATACAGTATGTACTCATCTTGGCTTTAGGCGCCTCTCAGCTTTGTTCCTGAATTACCATTCTTGAAACTGAACTTTTCACTTCATCACCATACCTACAAGTTTTGTATTTCTATTAGTATCCACACACATACTTGCCCACTCATGGGTTTAAATGTCAGTCCATAGCTACTTCACACATCTGATGAAACAGATTCAGTCTACAAAAGCTTATGCTGCAAACTTCTTTCAGTTAATCTCAAAGGTACTACAATATCCCTTTGTATAAATTTTGTCAGATCTGGTTTGGTCCACAGTGCCATGCAACCTCAGGGTCAGTGCCAATGTATCTTTGGTCTATTTCTCTGTGAGGCTGTCTCTACCAGCTTTCTATGATTTATCCTATGATGCAAAATACTGCATACTGCTGGGTAGATCAGGAAGAAGCATCTCCTTGACATCAGCTTTTTGGGTTCTTGGGGAATAGGAAAAAAACAGAGTGGAAGTCACTTTCTGATTTCCCCTTTTAGCACAGAACGATTGGGGTCTGAGTAGGTGGAGCTGGGAGTATTGAGAGCTAGACCAATGTATGCATCCCCATGTGTCTTGTACATGTTGTTCATACTCTGCTACTGAGCATTTTTCAAGGATTCAGAACCATGATTCACACTGGTGTGTTTCTTTAGCAGCCTTGTGTCAAAGCTGTGCCTTCTGAACTGCGTAGACTGGTCAGCAAGGTAGTTTGTATGAGGACAAGCCCAACCTATCTTTTTATTTGCCCTTTCTCATCCTTTTCCCCTTCTTTATCTTCATTTTTGTAAAAATGCAAAGACTGTGCAGATAGACATAACTATAGTGTGCCTGGGGATGGGGCTAACACAGTCTTGATCATTTGTTTGACCATACCATCCCGGCTTTGAGACACTTAAAATAGAAATTCTGTCTTGCTCTGGAAAATCATGCTGATGGATTGACATCTGCAAATTGTGAAACATTATGCTACCAACAATTTGCATTGAGTTGCTGCCTATATTAAGTTTAATTGGCTTTACATAGTACTCCCTTGTTTCCTTTTGCTTGGTTTCTTTCTTCCTCCCTCTTTAAAATAACAATTCACCAAGCAGTTGAGCAATAGAAAAGGTTTGTTGGGAACAGCTTAAATTCTTTGGTCATTAGTATGGGCGAGATAAAAAGAATATCTGGCTAAGAATATCTGGTGTTCATCCTAGTTAATGGGTGGAGGTGAGTTTGAAATGGATCTGCATAAAATAAATCTTGTGAACAGGGTAAAGATGGCATCATGGAGAATCACAGGACTGCTTACCAGTCAGACACTCCCTTGCAAGATAGCTGCAATAGAATAGTAATACTGCAAAGAAACAGATGATTCCAAACTGATCAGGCAAAAAAGAATACACCAGCATTTTACCTTCAGGAAGTTAGCTGGGCCCTTTGCATGTTCCATTCATTTTAATGGACCCTGTGATGTACTTTAAACCAATTTTGAACTGTAACAAACTGTCTGTACAGCAGATATATTGGCAATCCTTTAAAATTAATGACTGAGAACATTTAAAATCACTAGTCAGTTAAGTATGTAATTTCCTGGTGAGTCTTACTGAAGTGCATGAGAACTGCTGAGCTTCTTTGCTTATCCCATTCATATTCATGGGACTTGCATTGTAGTACTCCTGCATGGTTCACATTCATTTCAGTAGGGCTCAGATTGGAAGGTTGAGATCATGTTTAACATGGGTAGGATGTAAAGTTTCACTGGCATAATTATGCAAATGATATGGGAGGAAAAAGGAGACAATGACAGTGGTTAAATGGCTGTGAAAAAAATAAAAATGGCCATTGCAGGACTTTTTGGATTATAGTGGGATGGAGCTGGGTCTGTGTGCTAACTAGCTTTTTACTAGTTGGTATCCTACTGGAGTGCAAAGGGGAACTACTCATATAGTGACACACTGGAATGCCTTCTTACACATGCGTAAAGTACACCCTCCTCATCTTGCTCACAGAAGTGTTGAGCTGGAAGGAGCCTCTAGAGTTGCATTGCTGTAATGTTCCAATAGGAGTCTCCATAAAAATTGTTGGTTGATGGATGCCTTGAATATTTGGCTTCAGTTTTCTCTACCATATTGTATTTTCTGTAATTCTGAACCTGAGTTTCTGAAAACGGTGACAATGCTGATCTCAAGCAAATGTCTGCCAAGGCTGTACACCCTTGAGGATAGCTGAAGGGGATGATTTGTACAGCATAGTCCCCTGCATGTTCACTCATGTGTAAACCCAACTGAGATATGTGGGGCTTAGTCCCTAGTAAGTGCATTGGATAGCTCCCCACTAGTGTTGACATCCCTGTGAGACAACTAATTAAGGATCTGAGCTGTACTAGCCATATTCTTGTTTGCTATTTACTAACAGACCACAATGGCATGATTTTCATGCTCTCATTTAAAACCTGTGGAACATGATTGTGAGATAACTTCTAGATTTCACTGTATGTGTATTTGTGGTGCGTAGGGCAGAGATACTTCCTGAAGAAACATTCACTATCCAGAGATGACAGTTATGGTAAAATCACACCATTGGCATGAAATTGGTTGGTGGATGTTGTCCATCAAAAATGAGTAGACTTTTTGCCTTCATAATGATCTTTGCTTGAACTTACTGCCTCAACAAACATGCAAAGTAGATCAGAATTATTCTCATTTTATAAGAATTATTCCTATTTCATAGTACTGAGACTGAAAACTAATGAACACAAGGTAGCAGTAACACTGGAGGATGAGATGACCCTAGGCTCTTGATGCTGATGCAAAAGAGTAGATTTTCTCTGTCTTCCCTGAAACTGGCAGCTGTCCATGTCTGCTAAGATAAAGCAGCAAGCAGACACTGGTGTTGCCATAGTGGGAACTGGTTCTGAGAGTACCAGGCTAACTGTCACCAGAAGATAAGGATGGGAAAAGAAATTGGTTGCATTTCCCTACAAAAATATTTATATTCACATTTTTTGTGTCTGGGGAAAAGGATGAAGCATATCTTGGCTTGGAAATCTTGACACATTCTGGCTTCAGAGAGGGGAAAAATATAGAAAACGATGGGTGCATTTAGAATAATTGCATGACTGAAATCTTCATAGTATTTGGGAAATGTGCACAGACATACTGTAGCCAATGGGGAAAATACATGCATCAGGGAAAATGCATAAAAAATATTTGCTGTAGGAAAAATGTGCACCAAAATATTCACTTCTATGCGGAAATGAGGGGAAATCTTACTTGATACAAAACTGGGGTAGAACAGGAATACAGCAGAATTGTAAGAAACACAGTGTATGTGAAACTGATAGATTTTCACATAAATTCCAAAGGATCATCTTGGGGGGAAAATCCTTCTTCTGTCTAAACTGACAATATTGTCATTTTTCATATTACTGAGTCTGTATTAGGGAAATTATGTCTTTGGGTCATCATACCAAAGATAAATGTTTTGGAGTTAGTTAAATCTCCTGCATTTTGGATGCATCTTGATCACCATAGAGTTAATGCTTTTTGCCCTTTTCAAACAAGATGTGATCATTTCTAGCTGTTGGTAACTGTGACAATTTGGGTTTGTATTCACTTATGGCCAGTCTAAAAGAACACAGCTTCCTTGCTGTAAAGGGATGCTTTGCTGGATGTGGGCATTTTCGTAAGTCACCAAAGAACAGGGCTCCTATATCATTATGATTTTAGTGGTTTGCCGCTGCAGTTGCTTGAGATAAACTACAGCTTTCTTTAGGGCACAGTTGTTTAGTTTCTTACACTTTCCCAACAACAAATTCTGGATGACTGTTTCCTTTGCTGGCCTCTCTCCAAGGAGATGTATATATATTTCTAAAACATGAGAAAGTTGGGTTCAGTTTTCTGTTTTTAAATTGTTATACTCCTTCTTTAACCATACATTTTTATGAGTGTTGTGTATTTTAAATGAGTTTTCTCCCTGTAAATATTGAAGTGTGCCCACTGCTATCTTGTAATCTCAAGATGCTTGTATGACGTAAGAAAGAAAGAAAGAAAGAAAGAAAGAAAGAAAGAAAGAAAGAAAGAAAGAAAGAAAGAGATGGAAAAGTAAGCACTTCACTTTGGCCTTGCTTTGTAGTCATACATGGACATTTTAAATATATAAATTTGAATTAAATTGGGCCATTAGCTTTGAAGTTATGAATATTTAAACTTAGCAATTTTGCACATGCATATTACCTGCGGCTGGTTTTTAAAAGACACAATTCTAATATACCCCCTTTCTCTTCTAATGCTCTTACGATACGTCTAAAGAAAGTGCTACAAAGAGGTGAATGCTAACAGAAAAATACGGTATTAATTCAGTAATTAGTCATTCCAAATTAAAACAGTAAGTAATCATTCCGGCTGAAACAGGGTCTGTATTTTGAGGTTGGTAAATCATTTTAGACGTTTCCTAATTCAGTTTTCTTTATCTCAGGGTACGAATGGCTATTGAGCAATTGCGTTCATTTGGACTACTTGATTTATCATGAAGGGAACAAGCCTAGGTGAGCCTCAGACTTCTGTGCTCCTCCCTCCCTCCTCTGAAAGGAAGACTTTAGAAACTTTTGCTACTGTTTTGGACTAACTGCCATTTGTTCTGTCATTCATTTTTAACTTTATCTTTCTTGAAACAGTTTCAAATCAACATGACAAGTGTGGCTTATTTGAGCAAAATCTAGGATTAACTACAGTTCAGAGCTGAGCCACAGTGCTAAACTGTGTTCAGTTGAAGCCAGAAACAAGGGTCTCTTTCTAGATGACTGTAGAAGTGAGCATGAAGCTCACCTAGCCTTCTTCCCACTGCTAATCATGACAAAATGATGTCGTGCATTGATAAACTCCTGGACCAAGCCTAGCAGAACTTTTCTCTCTAAAAAAAAAGAATATATTTATTCATGAATACTTTTATCCTGGTCCTGTATCTAAAGATCTCACAATGATGTACAATAAAATTCACTTGACCAATTTAAAACAAATTTAAACAGTAAAATATTTTATTTGGACTAAAACATTAAATAATATCACAAGTTCAAATAAGTGTGTTTAATATTGTTATCATTGATTTTGTTTATTTATATCCTGCCTTCCTCCCAGTACTGGTTTGCTGGAAGGTTAAAAGAAGACACAGTTAAAAATCTGATGATAATAAAAGTTTAAATGAGACAAAGGCCCTTTCCGCACCTTACCTTCCTCCAGCGCTGGGGTGCGGGGATCACGTGAGCAGCCTCCGGCGAGAGGCTCTCATGTCCGGGGTCCTTCGGCTCCACATGAGCTGCCTGCTTACGCGAGAGCCCCGCCTTTTCCTTCTGCAGTGCAGCCTGGGAGTTTCCCAGGCTGCGCTGGGGCAGGAAGCGTGGCTGGCGTGGCTCCAGATGCTCTGCACGCCAGGTAAGTGCACACAGGGCCCGGGAGCAATGCACGATCATGCACCATATTCAGCCATTTTCGCACGGCATTTTCCATGCAAAAGGGCCCCTTGAGCGTCGCGCAAATGTGAGGAGCAGTCCACATGATGCACTCACTTTGGGCGACGCTCCAGGGCCTGGCAGGCACCGCTCATGCACTTTTTCATTTTCAGCTTTAAACCAATCGCTCCAAGGCCCTGTGCGCACTTGCCGTGCATGCGGAGCCTCAGGAGCTGAGTCAGTTGCGCTTCCTGTCTCAGTGCAGCCTGGGAAGGTCCCAGGTTGCACTGTGAAAGGAAGAAGCGGGGCTCTCACACGAGCAGGAAGCTTGTGTGGAGCTAAAGAAACCCAGACAAGAGGGCCTCTCACAAGAGGCTGATCACGCAAGCACCAAACCCCAGCGCCGAGAAAAGATGAGTTGCGGAAAGGGTCGTCAGCTTCTAGCTGAAAATGAAAAAGTGTGCAATTGGTGCCTGCCAGCCCCTGGAACATCGTGCAATTGTGAGTGCGTTGTGTGGATCGCTCCTCACAATCGCACAACGCTCCAGGCCCTCTTTCGCATGGCAAATGCCATGCAAAAAGGTCCAAAGTGGTGTAGTGGTTTGAGTGTTGGACTACAACTCTGGAGGCCAAGGATTGAATCCCTGCTCAGCCATGGAAAACCACTAGGTAACTTTGGGGAAGTGATACTGCCTCAGCCTTAGAGGAAGGCAAGGGCAACCTCCCTTGAACAAATTCTGCCAAGAAAACCCCATGATAGGTGCACCTTAGGGTTGCCATAGGTTTAAAATAACTTGATGGCACATTTGTTATTATCATCAGATTTTTAACTGTGTCTTGCCTTCGAGTCATTTCCAATTTATGGCAGCCCTAAGGTGAACCTGTCATGGGGTTTTGGAGGGCTGAGTGCGCGATGCATCCAAGATCATGTAGTGAGTTTCCATGGCCAAGCAGGGAATTGACCCCTGGTCTCCAGGGTCACCATCTAGTGCTCAAACCTCTACACCGTTCTGGCTCTCACTGAAGGCATGCAACAATAACAAAAAGAAGATATTATTAAAATGTCATTAATTTTAAACGGTGTAGAATAATTTAAAAACATAGGGCCTATATCACACTGCACTGTTATAGTGGTATTATTCCACTTTCAACATCCTATGGGATTCTGGGGTTTGCAGTTTAGGGAGGGGCAGTTGGAATTCCCAGTCAGAGAGTTCTTTGGCCTCAGTAAACCACAAACCCCATTATTTCACAGGCGGCTGAAAGTGGAATAATAGCACTGTAACAGTGTAGTGTGAAAAGGCCCATAGATTAAAGATGAAAACACACACAGCATAAAAATACCTGCCACAACCATTTAACTATCAAATTGCTTTTTAAAAGCCTTTTTTAAAAGTTTTTGCTTGCTGGCAAAAGGAGAAGGGGGGCACCTAGCCTGCTGCGCAAGAGAATCCCACAGTCTGGGAGCAGCCAGTGAGACAGGTTCATTTCACGTCCTCATCAGATGGGCCTGTGACAGTGGTGGGTCTGAAAGAAAGCCCTTGCCCCCCAAACCTTAGGATTCAGGTAGGTTCATAATAGGAAGATACAGTCTTTCGGATAGTTCAAAACCAGTTAAGATAACACAAAACAATGTAAAATCATGCACTGGCACAGATTTGTATAAAACAAATTAGGCCCCAAAGGTTTTCGATAAAAGCCATGTTTTTATTTGGTGCCAGAATGACAGCATTCTTGGCACCAACTGAGCCTCTAAGGGAAGTGTATTCTGTCACTGGGGCACGAAAGCAGAGAAATTGGTTTCCTTGTTAACACAGCTTTGCTGTTCCTTGCTGAGTCTGTAGCGATAAAAACAGCAGTAAAAAGGAATTATCAAGTTGCATAGAAATTGAGGACCACCTTTTCTAGTTTTTGTCTTTTATGCTGCAGTTGGTAGACCGGGGCAGGCAGTTGAAGGAACACACCTGAAATTCGACATGGCCTTTGACCTAGCTTAATCCCCTCTCTCCTTGTCTAAGAGCGTGAGAACTGTGTCCTGGATTGAATTGTTGTAAGACATCAAGTCATGCTGTAATTAAGTTGGCTGAATGACCGCATGCAAAGTCTAAGAATAAGCCAGCCAGTCTCAGATCGAAAAATAGAATTCAGAGAAGTTCTAAGGAGTTCATTGCCAGGCTGACTGCTGTTTAATGTTGTCATTTAAGGCTAAAAATTTAAAACAATCAGAATAAATAGCAAGAGTAAGAAAACATCAATTGAACACAATTCAAGGAAGATGAATACAAATGTTAATAACAGAATCCACACAACAATTGTCAGCACTTAAGAAGATTTCATCTACAATTTCTATTATCCTTAGTACAAATCTCTTAAGGTAGTTCTGTTCTCTTACTCCTATATGAAAAATGGCTACAAAGCAGGGGTGGCAACTGTGTGGTCTGCAGGGTCCTGGGGGGGCGTCCAATGCAGCCCCTGGGATGCTCACTACCCCCCCAAGGCTCTGGCACTCCTAATTTTTTCATTTGCAAAAAGTTGGTTTTCAGCCCCCAAAACGCATTAATGGTAGGAGCACCCATTGTGAGACTATTCCATACTGCTTCAAGGGGGCTCCGTACTACAAAACTGCCATCTCCCCCCAAAGCCAGAGAAATGATAGGAAATGCCATATTTCCAAGATGGTGGCTGTAATGGTGTGGCAGAGAGCCAGTGTACTTTGAGCATTGGTCTATGACTATGGAGACCAGGGTTCAAATCCCTGTTCAGCTGTGAAAACCCACTGGGTGACTTTGAGTCATGCTCTCTCAGCCTGAGAGGGAGGGTAATGCACATCCCGGAACAAATCTTGCTGAGAAAATTTCGTAATAGGTTTGCCTTAGGGTCGCCATAAGTCAGAAACTTATTAGCACAACTTCTCCATAGGAAGTTGTGTCTTCTTTGAAGGCACACAGCAGCAACAAGTGGCATGGCTGTAGAACTTTGGAGGAGCCAAAATCCATCAGCTTGGCCCTTTGAACTCTATAGCATGTTCACCTCTGCTGCAAAACTTTTGCCTCCGTGATTCATAACCTGTATTTCTTTGTAACTTATCTATGTTATACACAGAAACTACTAACTTATCTATATTATACATAGAAAGAAGACACAACTTCCTATGGAGAAGTTGTTGTGCTAATCAGCATATAGAATATGCTTACAAGGATGTTTTCATTACTTCAGTCTTAGAGATGATTGTGTGCATGTGCAGAGCCAGGGATAGGAGAGGAGCAGGGAAAATCCCCAGTGGAGGAACCAAATAGAGCTTGAACCTCCAGGAGTTGAACAGTAACAGAATAAACAATATATTACAAAATAAATTGTCATATCTCAGTGGGTCAGAGAACAACTATAGTGCCTGTTGCTAAATTTATGGGGGAGAATCCAATCACACATTGTGTCCCCATGACTTGAACATATTTCTTGCCCCCAGGGCATGGGCCATGGACCCTGGAATTGAGATCATAGTGGGGGGTAAAGCCCCCCAGAAGGCTAAGCTTGGGCGGGGGGCTGAAATGGTCTCACAGAACTGAACCACCAAGACTCCTATGGAGTTGAGCCTCCACAGAAGTTATCAATGAGAAATGATCAAGCATTAAGGCATGTTTAGACAGCTATCGTGGTTGAGCTGTACCATCTGTGCTATGGATGCTTACTCAGGAGTATAGTAAACTACAGTGAACACATGATGGGCACTTTTAAGCTAGAAAAGCTTAAAAGCTAGAAAGCTATACACATTAAGCTAGAAAAAAGTCTTCAGATTTAAGATGTTTCTCTGATAATGGATGGTAAGAGTAATTTGTCCTCCTCCTGCAAGTACCACCAAGTAGGCAAAATGAATAACAACCTGTCTGCCAAGGGTAAGCTCCCAGCAACAATGTGAGGGTCCTTGGCTCAGGGGCAAGCGCTAGCTCTCAGCATCCCTGGTTATGTGTACTGGAGCCCACAAAGTTATGAATCATTATTATTGTATGAAGAATTTATCCCTCCCTGCTTTCAGTATGTTATGTATACTTGCCTATTTGTTACTCCTATTTTATTTTCCCATACAATTTGACTGCATCTGGTAATACTCAGTGACCACCTGGCTGATGACTACCAGGACTCTGAACCACAGTGTATCTTCACTGTACGTGTAAAAGATTTCAGGCAAGAATTTGTCATGTCCATCAACATTTGTAACAATATGAAAGAGTCACTAGATGCACACAGAATGGGTTTTGCTTCCCAGGAATAAGTAGCGGAGTGTGTTTCTGGCCTGAGAGGCCACAGCCTAAGAGAGATCTGTAAAACTATTTACTCAGATAAAATGGAAGTTTGTTGAGAAAGAAGAGTCTGTTTGATTTTGTAAGGTACAACCCCACAATTCTGACAATCTTTCAGTCAGAAAGGGAAACTCAAATGGGGATATCAGTCACATCAATCAAAGAGGCTTCTTTTTAACAACAGGTCATAGTGAGTCAGGTGATAATTCCTGAATCCTATAAAAACTCCCTTTTTAATGTGAGCTAAGTCTGACGTGAAGGAAGTGTTATACTTTGATGTTCATGTTTTAGTCCTTCTTATATATAGTGTCTTTATTTTTATTTTTTAAAAAACAATCTTCCATGTTGTGCCTAACAGAGTAATTTGTCAACACATAAGTTTGCTCAAAGGGGTTAAACAAGTTCTCTGGATGAAACATAAAACAACTATTCCATCATACTCAAAATAACACTCAGCCTTTTTCATCTTTCAGCAAATTTTAGGTACACATTCAATTGCTAGTGCTCTGAGATATTGTTAACAGTGTCAGTGTAAAAGTATATGTCTCTTTTCATTAATTTTGTTTCCACATAAATAAACAACCTAGGCTGAGAATGCGCAGGGATCCAAACTCTAGAAAAAGAATATCCAAAGAAGTTCCTACAAGCAGAGGGAGCCCTGAAATATGAGGAAAAAACAACCCGGAGGTATGTGTGTGTTGGTGGATTTTCTACTTATCTACCCTTCATATCCCAGGCAAAATAGCTCTAAAAAGGAATAACGTATCTGTGAATGAATCTGCTTCTGAAGAATTCCCCATGAAATAATTAAAATCATCACAGTGTGGAAGAGGGAATGCCTAACTCCAACTGTCCCAATTTCACAAGGAAAGTACTGATTAACTCTCTGTCATCTCACTTTTCAAGCTGATTTTATAATGCCTCAGTATCTCTTTCCTCTGCCCATTACCCCTTTTGTCCTCAGCTTATTCAGTAGCTTCAAATCAAGTTCAAAGTGCAAGAGTAGTTTGCACTCAATCAACTTTATAGGAGCAAAGAAGAGGTTCAGACACTGGGAAAAGTAAATGGTTACAGCCTCCTATAGCTTATGTGTTCCTGATCATTAATAACTTTTGCCATCATGACCACACTCCCATGTTACCATGCTATACACCTCAACTTCATGATATGATATGATTAGCAATGAACATTATTTAATTGGCATGAAATACAAATCATATACTGTTATGGCTGAAAAGCCATGCCGGCAAAGAGGACTGGCTGCACGTGTGCAAAAGAAGGCCTGAGGGCATGACCTCAGGGCAGGGCCAGGACATAAGTTCAAAGGATCAGTCTGGAAGCTCTGGTACTGATGAGCTTTCAGTGATCCCCTCGACAACTCAACCTTCAAACTCAATAGCACATGAAACTGTCTCAGTAGAGCAAGTGATGTTTCCTCTTCCCGACGAAAGTCTCCTTTGTTTCCTTACCTTTCCAGACATTAAGAAGCTATCACAATTCCCATCAGTGCTTTGTCACCTATTGCTAAGATCATTAGCCAGCTCTCGACCCCTTTGTTTGCTCTGCCAGAGAGCCATTAACACCTTCCCCTTTAAGGCAGAAAAAGGATATTTTAACTTTAGCTCCAAGCCAGGCAGTCCATTGTACACTGGACATTGACCATCACTCTGCTGCTCAGATTCCTGTTCTTATGCTACCCTCAGACCCCTAGTCTGAGCCACAATGCCTGATCTCTTCAGCATAGGTAAATATTGCCACTTCCTCTCAACTCCTTGCTACCCAATTTTTCCTTCCTTTTCTTTGTTGAGTATTGTATAGTTGTAAGACTGCTTGAATCTTGCATGTGTCTGTGATTTTCTCCCAATAAAACATTCTTTTAATCTCTAATTGGTGTCCCTGCATTAGTACCAGTATATATAGGTGGAAAAGTCCTGTAAAATTACCACCTTCTCTCAGGGCTCCCTTTTTGAGCTAATAATTCCCCACTGCTTCCTGAAGGCATTGGAATTGTGGGTGGACCTCTGAATCACCCATCCTTTGTGATAACACTCAAGTTGCTCGGTCTCACTTTGTCCTGGTTTTCACTTGTGAACACTGGAGGCTATGGGAGTGAAGCAAAAGCAGGACACATATTAGTAGAGGTTTGGCAAGAGAATCCATCATCTATGCATTAATTTGTTGCTTCTGACAAGCGAAAAGCCTTCCTTTGCCTTCTAAGCTGGCCTGGAAGAGGAGCAAAGAATTTGTCAGTGACAGCATTCCTTGTGAAGGAAAGCTACTGGGTTTGAAAAACTTAGGAAACTAACTCACCCAGCTCCACATTAGAGGCCTACTGATTCATTTTCTTTGTGAGCTGTTAATCACTTGTGCAAGACTGACGTGGTACTTCTTATCTTTCCGTGTTTCATACGGAAATTTGCAAATAGTGCCTCTTAACCTTCCATGTTATTCATGTTAAGATGCATATACCCCAAACCAAGCAAGTTATAGTGGCTCAGGAGATTAACAAAATGCCCTTAAGTAGTTCTTCTACTTTCACATCCTAAAAGCAATTAACAAAATAAATTCTGCTAAGGTAGCTGCCTCATGGTGAGGCCAGTCTGGTACCTTTTCAATCTCTTCCAGGAACCTCCACTTTGTGCAGAGGAACTGCAGTTTAAGAATGAGACTGGCTGAGAAAGAAGCAAATAGAATTCAAGTTTTTAAAAACTCACTTTTTGGGGTTCTGATGTGTTACACTGAATTTGCTGCTTGTAGCAGTGCTTGAGCTGGAGACCAGGGTTGAATTCCCCACTCAACCATGGAAGCCCACTCTGCCCCAGAAAACTCTGGAGTATAATCCTAGAGAGTACAATCCTAGACTTGGCCTGTAGAGCCTGTGATACGTCAAGGTGAGTGCTGTCCTATTGGGTCACTTGATTAGGTCTGTCCATTTCATTTGAAAGCCAGCATGATGTAGTAGTTTGAACACTGGACTATGATCCTGGACACCAGGGTTCAATTTTCCACTCAGCCATGGAAACCCACTGGATGATCTTGGGCACGTCACACACTTTCAGCCCCAGAAAATCCCGTGATGGATTCACTTTATAAGCCAGAAACAAGTTGAAGGCACACAACGACAATAGCAATGCTGTCTCTTGGCAGTGGCTGTGAATCCATTCTGAAATTTCATCCAAACTGTTGAATTTGTTTTGGGGAAAGTGTTCAGCACCCTGGGTAGTTGTTTTCAAGTTCAGACTAAAACTCAGAGTGGATTCACAGCCCACTGACACAGAAGTCCCCAGCTGTTCAGTGTCTCTGTTTTCAAATAAACCCAAATATTAGGCGAGCATCACAGGACTCCAGGGATTTCTCCTCCCAGAGGAAACCAAGTGGTGGCAAGCACTGCCTGTGGAGTTTCTCACAGCTTGAGGAAGAGTGTAACCATTCTGATCCTTCAGAGTACTGAAGGGTTTGTGGTATTTCAGGGGTGCTCTTGCCCTGCAAACTTTACAGGGTTGCCATTATTTTCCCAATTAAGTCAATTTGACAAGGCCACTAAAGCAAACTAGATAGAAATGGCAAACTGTCAAAATATGTAGATCCTCACAGTTAAAAGCCTCTGTAATACATGCTCACAGTTAGAAATGAGGGAGTCTCATTCTATTTTAGTGGATTGTATTCTTTTGTCTCATCTATAAAGACATACACAAAGCTGCTAATAAGGGACTGTGATCTCGTTGGGACTATAAAGTCTATAAAGCAAGGGTGGGCAACCTCCCAGGGGTGGATGGGGATGGCATACTAGAACTCCTTTAACCTGAGGCCTTCATCACCATCAAGGTTCCTCTTGTTCAAACTGGGCAGCAGCCGCAGTGGATGTAGCAGAGAACCATACTGGCCTTTGCCTTCCTTTGTAGATGGGACCAAAATCCCAAAGGACTTTTTGGTATCATTCCTACCATTATGCACTGGTACAGTTCTGTTGTCAGTGGCGCCAGTGTTTTGGCAGAAATGAGGAGGGTGTCACAAAAATGGACATGGGGACGACTGGAAACAGCAGGAAATGTTTTTAGTTCCATGGTTTCCATTCTGTATCAAGTCTATTTTTTAATACTCCAGTATTAGAAAACATACTTGGGAGTGAGATTGTGTTCCACCATGACTATCTTCTGACAGATCAGTTCCCCTGATTACAGCAAAAAATATTCTGTGTGGCATCAACTCCATGCATACCCACCACCTGTCCTAATTTGGCAGGGAAAGTCCCAATGAATCCTCTGTTGTCCCACTTTTTCAGCTGCCTTTAAGATGTTTCAGTTTCTCTCTTCTCTACCCATTCTCCTCTTTTGTCCTCAGCTAACTTTACTTGGTGAAAACTGAGATCAAACTGGAAAAATATTTTGCACTCAGCTAACTCAATGGGGGGAGGGGACAGGAGGGGTGGAATCTTGACCATCCCAGTCCATTCAGGCAAAAGCAACCTGCTGTACCCTCTCCTACCTCCTAGTGCATTCTTCCTCATTAATAACTCTTGTCATCTTGACAATACTTCTCATGTTGTTTGGCTACACCTATCCCAGTTTTCACCTGCCAAATGTTAGAGGATATGCTAGTTAACATAGAAGACCTCATGTTGCTCCTGGTGAGGTTGGAGGGGATATGCTATTTAACATAGTACTTACAGTATCATTGTTTTGTACTGTTTTATATTGTTGTATTATAAGCATCTTATATTAAATAGTGCATTTTATTTTATTGTTCTGGGCACTGACAGAAATAAAGATAGATGACTGCATTCATTCATTAACTTGAGGAGGCCACCTGCTTCCCGCTTGTGCTATAAAGAGTACAATATTCTGTGTTTTTTCTGGATAATATTCTCGTTTCCTATGAATTGTGATCTAGAAAATGACAGCCACGTGCATACATGTTAGAAGAGGTGTTGGGAAAGAATGGTAAATCTGCAGAATTCTGTCCACTTACCTGATAGCAAGTCTTACTGAAATAGTTAGGGCTTGAGGTTCTGAGTAAATTGCTCTGTTATGCTTGATAGAATTAACAAGTTTAGAATTAGCTGCATCAGTTTAATATTATAAGAGACTGAAGAAAAAAAGTACGTTGATCAGTTTGTATGGGACTGATGCAGGAAGAGGAAGTGATAGCTGTGATGTATTATTGAAAGGGTTAAACTGTAGAAGTTGTTGCTAAAGTAGAAAAATAGAGAAAAATAAGGTGAGCAGATGTGTCCTTTATCTTATCAGAAGGCTTAGGTATGCGCTTAGCTATGCAGGGAACCTGGGGAGTTTTTAGGTCGGTGTAACCCAGTGAGAGTACTCCCTTGGTACCGAAATACATTATTTTGAAAACTGTAACCTGGGCCTCTGTAACCTGTAAACTTTTCATATATGGTCATGTGTTAATCATTTCCTGTACCTGTTTTTAAGAATGTATAAATGTGTGCTGATACCTGACTCTGGGCTCTCAGTCTTTTGGAAATTCGTTCCACTGAGATCCCTGCACAGTAAAAATAAACTTTTTGCTTTCTAATCTGATGGTCTCAGTTCTTGGAGAGCTACTACATTTTAATTCTGAAGAAATTTCTGCCTGTATGGTAGATGTAGTGTTTTTAGGAAGAATTTAAAAAATGAAGGGTAAAATCCACAAAAGAAAAAGAAGAAAACTTATCTCAGGATGCTAAAAAGATAGTGTATTTTTTTTCCCAAGATGCATTTTGGCCTGTAGCTGCTCTTAAGAATTCTTCCAGTGGCTGTATAAAGGAACCTTGAAGAAGACCTTAAGAACATCTATGAGCCAAAATATTTTGAGGATTTTAGCATCCTGAGATGTGTTGACTTTTGTAGTGTTACCAGAACAGCCCACTCCTCACTTCATTTGCTGTAGAATATCCAGAAAGGCTTTCTCAAATGCTCTTTCCATAACAGGTTTGGGGTCTGTTCTGAAAATTATTCTATTGCAGTTGTAGCTCAGGAACCCATTCCATTTGAGATAGAGCTGTCCCTCTTTTACTCAGACATCTTAGAAATATTAATTTGCAGTTTTGCAGTTCTGAAAATGTAATATCCATGCAATTGAATTACTGAAACATTTAAGTTTGAGTTACCCTTTGCTTAAAATGTCGGACTGGGTATTTCAAAAACCTGAGTCTAAAATGTTTGAACGCAAATGGTGATGAATCTAGATATATGTGCTCACTTTTCAGAACAGAACAAATATTGCCTCGCAAACTACATTTTTTTTTAAAAAAAAATGTCATTTGCGCTCACATATGGTCAGAATTTTGCCCAGAATGATATACAGCTGGTGTTTTCTCTTTCAAATATTTCAAGCCTTGTTTATAGAGAGAGCTTGGATAAACAGCCCATATGTGGATTATTTACCATGATCAAGATCTAGCTGGAATATGAAAGAAAAGTTGTATTTTGCAGAAGTTTCTATGTCTTATCGCCTAAATTCAAAGTTGTGCAAGGTGCTCCAACATCAGATTAACACAACTTTTTTCTCCTGGATCCTAGCCAGTATCTCTTGTTCTTGTGTTCTTTGCCACCAAAATGCATGTTTATCCAGAAATAGGTCTTTCTGGCTTCCATGGACCAGTCCTTGGAAAATCATTAGAAAAGCAGATGCTGGTAAAAGAAAAATATTGTCTGTTGATGCATTTTGGAAAACCTTCTAGTAGTCACTAGAAGGTTCAAAATGTTTTTGTTTTCCTTATGCAAATCTCACCTGATCTGGATGTTTCATGTCATATATGCATATTGCTAAACATTTCCTGAAATGTATTGAACTGATTTTCATTTGTGAGTTGCAGGAACTTATTCCTGTTCTTTCCATATGAGTTTGCCTCTGGTACTATATTTTCTGTTAAAGAATTAATGGCCAGGACCACATCTACATCATTAAGTGAAGTATACCTGTATGTATATCTGTGCCTTCAAGTTGTCTGTAGGCTTATGATGACCCCATGAATTTCATAGGGTTTTCTTGGGCAAGGGATACACAAAGGTTGTTTCACCAGTTCCTTCCTCTGAAATATAGACTGCAGGACCTAGTATTCACTGACGGTCTCCCATCCAAGTTCTAACCAGGGTTGACCCTGCTTAGCTTCCAAGATACTTTGTTTTAATTTGTGCTGTAAGACTCTTTGGGTCCTCTGTTAGAAACAAGGCAGGATACAAGAAGAAATATTGACTGGATTTTTTCTAGGTTCTGGATACAACTGATTGATTTCCTGCTCCTATTAAGTAAATCTAAATATTCCTTCTCATCTGAAACATCCAGAGGTTTTGAGGGAAACAAAGCATGACTGAATAATACTTGTGGAAGTTTTAAGGAGGATTCTGGACAATTTCCCCATCCCTTCCTTGCTGTCTGTAAGCTCTCAGAAGAAAGAACAGTTGTTTTTCATCTGTTAACTTGGGACTAGTTGATAATTCACAGTGTAAGAAGGGCTATAGAAATCTGCCCTCCTGGTAGACTAAAATTTGAGCTTTGTTATTAACAATACAGTTGCATTGTGTGCTTTTGATTGCACGCTCAGTGTCTCATTTCAGTGCCAGCAGTCTTCCTAGGGAGGTTGCTTTCTGAAGTAAATTCCCCAGGAGAGTTGATGGTAATTCCATGCATAAATAATCATTTGTAATTAGCTTAAAAGCCTCCCCCCTCCCTGCACAAAAATAAGGATTCATTGATCTGAATATAGATGCCATAGTTTTAAGCAGGCCCTAGAGGATGCTAACAATTTTATAACACTCAGCTCATGCTGGGAATATCAAGGAAAAAATGAGTCCCCTCTGACATGCACATCTTTTGTTTAGTGCTGTGAAAGTTGTCTCCCACATTCTTGCTTTGGGATTTACTGGCACCAAATAAAAGTTTGGAGATTTGGAGAGCTGGATTTAGGGTTCAGCTGCAGGGAGAGGATAAGATGCAGGAATGTTATCTTGCCAGGCAGTGAAATAAAACCCCTGAGGGGTAAGGGAACAATAAATGCTTCTCCCCCACAAAAACATCTGACTTAGAAGCACAGAAGCTGGGAGCTCTGGCTTTTAATATGGGGAACAGTAAGGTCTAAAGTCAGGTGTGCCGACTGATTTCTAGAAAGCAAATAGGTTGTATCGTATCAAGCTAGGGAAGAGCAAATATGAAATAAATGCCACCCAAATAATCTGAATTCTATATGGTTGGTAGTTAATATAAGTTCCTGTACTGGTCTTTAGGATCCTTTTATTTTAGAAATCTAAGCTACTTTTGTAGCCTCTGGAGACTATTGCCTGTGATGCAAGTGTGTCATTGCACTAACACAAGGCTTGTTATGCTAGCAGTTGCACACTTTCAGAGTTAGTTCAAGGATGATATGTGGTGCTATTTTTATTGCGCTTTTGTTGTTGTGCCTTCAAGTTGTTTCTGGCTTATGGTGACCCTTTCTTGGGTTTTCTTGGCAAGAGTTGTTCAGTGAAGATTTGGCTTTGCCTTCCTCTGTGGCTAAAAGAGTGTGACTTGCCCAGCACATTTCCAGGATGGCCAAGCAAGGACTTGAACCCTGGTCTCCAGAATTGTAGTCCAACACTCAGACCACTACACCATGCTGGTGGTGTATACTCTCCAACCGTTCATGAGTGGAAACCAGGACGTGAGTGGACAAGCAACATCAGAGTGTAGTCAAGATGGCTAAAGTTATAAATGAGGAAGAACACACAAGCTAAGAGAGGCTATAGCAGTTTGCCCTTGCCTGAGCCTACTTGGAAGGAGAAAATTCTATCTCATTCTCTTCTCTCCCCCTGCTGAGTCAGTTGAATGCAGACTACTCTTTCAACTCAGGCTATTTCCGCACTAGGCTGTTATAGCACTATGATTCCACTTTCAACATCCTATGGAATCCTGGGGTTCCCGGCCCCTCCCGAAACTGCAAACCCCAGGATTCCATAGGATGTTGAAAGTGGAATCATAGCGCTTTAACAGCCTAGTGCGGAATGTCTTCAGTTTGTACCAACTGAAGTAAGCTGAAGACAAAAGGGAAAAATGGGAGGAAGAGAAAGAACCTGGGCTATTTTAAAAGGAGCTGAGATTATGGAGCCACAGAAGTGTCCCTGCTGAATCAGGACAGTTGAAGGTTAGTCATTGCAGATGTAGTCCTGAATGAGATTGGCCACCAGTCTGACTACATCTTCTGTAATAGCCTTGCACAACCATTTGTGCCAAGATGTAATCCAGTACAATTTCACAAGCATTAAGTTGAATTTGGGACAGTAAAATAAATTATAAGTATTCTAAATGAATAGAATGATCAATTCATGGAATTATAAAGTTGGAAGGAACCGCAAGGGCCATCTAGTCCAACCACTGCCATGCTGGAATACAAGTGAAGCACTCCAAAAACAGTAAATATAACTAACAGCAAAAACCTATATATTTGGGGGACTGCTGTTTATCATTTTATGTACTTTGATCTTCAGAACTGATCTTTAGTGAATTCAGTAGGGCCTAGTCCTCCAGTAAATGCTCAGCTTTAATCGCAAGCCTAAGGGAAACCAACATGCAACTGTGCACAGACATGGATTTTACTGTGTTCAGTAAATGACAAGTGACCATTATCTTCATTCAGAGTATTTCAGGTTTTGGGTAAAAACTGTAGCAGATGTTTGACAATAGCAACCATTCAGAAAAGGCAGTTAACGTTCCTTGTCTTGGTCCTGTTAATAAACAGCTGATGAGCTATCTCTTAAAGTGAACATCTATATTTTTATCCCAATGTGACAGAATGAAAAGACAGAAAAATCTCTCAGTAAAAATTTGCCATCACTATCTTCATAATCTCTACTTCAATGAGCCTCATCCAAGTGCGAAAATGAAAAATCTTAACCTGCCAAGCATCTGTGGCAGGCTGAAATGAAAAAATTGCAAGTTAATAACAGCGAGACCTCCTGAAAAATTGCTGGCCAATTTACCATTCTTTAGTCCAAGGTCACATTTGGGTGTTTTTATTCTTTATTTTTTTTTCCCCATGGAACATCAAGAGCAAGAGCAATGGCAGGTAAGAGGTTGAACACTCAAGGTTATCTGATGTCCAAAATAAGTGATGCTTCCAGCTTTATTTGCTTAAAAGTGGGCAGAGGAATCCTTTCCACAGCAATGAAGTGGAAAGTCTGTGCTATTCTTTACGGTAATGATAAAGTCAATGGTACATAAAATCTGAAAGAGAGGGGAAGGAGAAAGAGAAGGGACGATTCTGAATTATGTCTCCTAAAACAATTTTTTCACCTTCGCAGTGCACATTTGATAGTATATGTCTGAAAGCACCGTTTGGAAATTAAAATGTTGGTAGCCAGTGTAGAAAATCTGGTTTGCAGCAGATTCTTGTGGCATCTTAAAGTTCAACAAGTTTTACTAGTCATAAGTTTTCACAGACTGCATCAGATGTATCTTGCTAGTCTTTAAGGTGCCACAAGATTTTTCACTATTTTTGATGGAACAGACTAACATAGATTGACACAGGTACCCTATTGGCTAGTCAATCCCATTTTATATGGAAGGGGATCACCAGTAGACTACTACCAGTTGAGTGCAGATGCTATTTAAACGCCTACAGCCGGGTGGGCAAAGCTTGGCCTGTAAGCCACATGTGGATTCAAAAATTAAGGGCACTTGGGGCAAGAAAGATATTGATTTTTCTTTCTGAAGGGAGGTCTAGTGGAAGGAGTACAGTCTTAACCCTTTAGAGCTGCCGACCCATTATCCTTAAAAGAAAATGAGCTAGGTACAACAGATTATATCTAGTGTGTTATTTAAAAAGCAACCTAACTTGTTTAAACAATTCACAATACACAGTTATAGTGCTATATTATGCTTTAACTGCCATGGCAACATCCCATGGAATCTTGGGACTGGCAGTTTTGGGAAGGGCATTTAGAATTATCAGCCATGACTCAGAAGGATCCCCCTTGATAACTTTGGGACCCAGTTATATCTTACTTTAGAAGCAAATGGGGGGATTTGATGATAGCAAGTTTTGTAGATTGAGGACTAAGGTATGATAAAACTTTATTTTAATATATACTAAATGTAAGAATTTATTTTTCCTATTCTTTTTCATCTAATATTAATAGTATATTGCAAAGTGTTATAAATGATGTAAAAAATAAGCAGGACCCTATTTTTCTTTGCATTAGTAGAACCCTGTTGTGATTAAATATTTGGTGAAAATAGATCCTCACTTGTATATGTAGTTTGTTTAACGTAGGGACAATGTAGTGGCAGAAGTCATGTGAAGATGATGAAGACTGGGAAATTGAAATACAACTACATAAAAACAGATAATACATATTTAATATTCATTGTTAAAATTCACAATTTAAAATCATAAGGATTGACTTGCCAGAAGAGACTCGTCTTTACTGCTGTTTTTGGACAATGTATTCAGCTGTCAAATTTCTTCCAGCAGGTCATTCCACAGTCTAGGAGCAGCTGAAGAAAAGTCCCCTGGGTGACTGTTGCCAGTCTAGTCCTGGTCAGTTGAAGTAAATGTCTCCCAGAGAGCCAGAGTGGGTAGGTAGGAGGAGGAGGAGGAGATCCTGTAGGTAATCTGGACCCAAACCATGTAGGGCTTCAAAGATAATAATGAAATCAGAACTAACCACAAGACAGGATATGTTGTGTTTATGTGCCTTCAAGTCTTCTGATGACTTATGGAGACCTCATAAATTTCATAGGGTTTCTTAGATGAGGAATACTCAGAGGTAATTTGCTATCCCCTTCCTCTGAAATATAACCTACAGCTCCTGGTATTTCTTGGTGGTCTCTCATCTAAGTACCAACTAGGGATGACCTTCCTTAGCTTTTAAAATCAGACGGGATCTGGTGCCTTCAGGATATTTAGGCCCACCAGGGATACAATATGTTATATATCAGTGTGAACAAGAAAAGTATACCATGCCTATGTAGCCTATATAACACATCTGTCACAGATGGGTCTTTCCTTCAATTTCCCAACATTTTGGAGCTTAAGTGGGCTTTCAGAGCCCTCCACATAACAAGTTAAGAATTGTTGTTTGCTTGTTGATTGACTGAGTGTTACAGGCAGTGCTGCTGAGGAGAATTTTCATGATTATTCAGTTTCAACTGATTTAGAGGATGGGTGCCTGCTTTGCATGTTTAAACAATTTTCATGTCACACATCAGTTCTAATCTCCTCCTCCTCAGGCCCATCCATAGTACACAATTATAACACTTTTAAACTGCCACAGTTCCATTCTAGGGTTTGTCGTTTGGTGACACACTGGAGCTCTCTGGCTGAGAATTCTAAAATGCCCCTCCCTGAACTTCCATTCCCAGAATTCCGTAGGGTAGAACCATGGCACTATAATTCTATAGTGTGAACGGGCCAGATTGACTGTCAAACACATTACTCTGCTTGAATGAAAAACAATAATTGGTTACCCCTTCTGTGAAGTAAACTTCGTATATTTCACATGGTCTATGACAGCAGTTCTCAACCTGTGGGTCCCCAGATGTTTCTAGACTTCAGCTCCCAGAAGCCCTGAGCATTGACCATAGTGGCTGGGGCTTCTGGGAGCTGAAGTCTACAAACATCTGGGGACCCACAGGTTGAGAACCACTGGTCTATGACATATGTCTATGTCTATGACTATGTCTAAGTCAGACTATCTAAACATTATATCCAAATTTGGTAAAAATGTATTCAGCTGTTTATATATGCCATATTAACAAATAGGCAAAGGAAGCTGCTTAACTGTATTTATATAGTTGTAGCAAAACTTCAGAAATACAAACACACACACACACAGACGTGTTTAAAAGAATACTTTATCAGAATCTTTTATATGATGTACAACAGTACTCTGTATGAATGAAAAAAGACTTCAGATGTCCCCAAAATGAATCTCATGCACACTCTATATTCTGTAAATGAAGTCAGACCATGGCCATTTCCACACTTCATTGTTACAATGCTATTATTCCACTTTCAACATCCTGTGGAATTCTGGGGTTTGTAGTTTACCGAGGCCCAAGAGCTCTCTGGCGGAGAATTCTAAAGGCCTCCCTCTAAACTGCAAACCCCAAGATTCCATAGGATATTAAAAATAGAATAATAGCACTATAACAGTGCAATGTGGAAATGGCCCATGTCTCAAAGATACTATCCATATTTGGTGAAACAAAAGGAATCAATGAAAAATGTTTTGAATTGCTAGCTAGGCCTTCCAAAGTTATATCATTCCAACTATATTCTCCAAAGCTGGTGAAAAACTGTTCAGTTCTTTTTACATGATGGGGGTAAGAAAAAAAAATGCAGAAACTTATTTTATTTATACACATTTGTGATTCTATAATTATTATTGCTATTGTACGTATAATATAAATTATATAAATATTATCATAAATGATTTTTTATTGAATTTTTCACCCAATTTTCTCTCATGAATGGGGCTCAGGGGCGTACAATTAAGTAGTGCAGTTATACCAACACAGTGAAAACAGAAATAAATGAAGAATTTAAACCCACACCAATAAAAGAATATGCAGCTCCCACCCAATTAAAATTCTCTTATGATTCATAAATATCATGACATTTTGTAAATCACTTTTTTAAAAACAAAAAGCTTTTAATTGTGTATGGATGTGGCATCAGGTTTATGACAGTTGGGCTCTCCACAGGAGAGAGCTGGCTATAAATAAAAACCAGGAAGAGTAACAAGAGCCATAGATATGGATGGAGGAGATGTTGCTGATAAATGGAAGTCAGAGTTCCAGAACTGTGGAGAAAACGTTGTCTCATTGCATGGAAAATCTCCAGAGATCCTGGGAGTTCTTTGTAGAGTGCAGAATACATGCCTTTAATATATAAATGAGCAAATAAATTAGCAAACTCTTTGCCATTCCACATCTGGCAATGACGAAGCTCCACTTGCATGCAGGGGGCTAAATCAGTAGATTACAGCGATTGTTAGATCGTGACAGTGTGATCTAGTTGCCGATTAATGCACGGTAAGAGATGGCTGAAATAACCCTCAAGCCAAATATGGTGAGAGGGGCACTTTCCTCCCCTGAATGCTAATGCCAGGCACTATTGGTCCCACAGATTAATGCATTTGATCTGCAGTTTTGTTTTGCCACCTGAACCGTATTGGTCCCCTTTTTTGTTTCTATAGCATCTTGTATCTTCGAAGAAGTAAAATAGAAGCCACAATCTTGCAGGAAAAAAAAATATAATAGCTGGCTAGGATCCAGATGTTCTCTTGAACAAGTGGAAAACTCTTCTGTCTAATTCTCCCAGCAATATTCATCTGTGGATGCAGCTTCCTGTACTACATCCCAGCCTGTTGTTCAGCTCTCAACAGTGGCTTTTGTTGCATTGGGGAGGAGGAGCACTGTTTTTTGGGGGGCTTTACGGTAGCGATGGATGAGGGGAAGAGCAAAGAATAGGGTTGGAACAAAGTGAGCAGGGCACACCCATTTCTTATCATTTTGGACATCCACCCACCAGGAAATCAAAACACAGCTCCATTCTGTGGAGGTCTATGAAGAAGTTGTAGTGCCACTGCTTCTCAAGCTGCAAAGCAGAGCTTGTTTCATGCAACACTTTTCCAGCTTTTAAACTGCCTCCTATCTGTTATCACTGATTGGAAAAAGAGGAAAAAGCTTGCCAGACATATTGGGAATGTTCTTCAGACTTCTGTAGAATGTATCTATAATAACAGTAATACTAAATATTAGTAATAGTAGTAGTAGTGATGATGATGATGATGATGATGATGATGACAATGATGATGGTGATAGTGTTGTTGGTGGTGATGCTGCTGCTGCTGGTGATAGAAATACTCCATCCATGACTAGAGGATGGAGAAAGGAGGGAGGGAGGCAGGGAGACAACCAGGAAAGTCCCATACCATAATGGAATTCATCTGAGACTTCTCTGAATCCAGCCCATTGTTTAATATTCAGTGTCTTCAGTGTTTCTGCTTCACAGATTTGCAGTGTGTATCGTGATGAGTGAGGGAAAAGAAGACAAAAAAGTGGCATGGTAACAAAAGACTAGAGAAAATATGTTTATTGACTTTCTGTTTTCCTGTAAAAATATCCACATCAAATTCCTGGGATGAACAGGAAGCTGAAACACATCTTGGCTTGGGAATCTTTCCACTTCTGCTGCTAGCAATGTATTTCATCTTTGCCCTCCAGCTTACAAATTTGTGTTTGTTTTTTAATTGCCTGCATTACAGAGTCATGCATATATTGGAAGCATTGGAAGCAAAGATGTGTACCTGTCAAAAATGCATAGAAACATGCCTGATTCATGGGAGAGGGGAGCATAAATGTTCATTAGTAAAGTTCTACACAAACACAGCATATATTTTGGGTGAGGAAGAACAAAAAATATGAAGAAATTTCCATGAATAATGAAGGAAAAAAAAGTTTGACAACCTGATATGGAACTTGGAAGGGTTTTGGAGTGCCAGTACAAATTTGCTAGGGCAGCAGAATGAAACTGACAGATTTTCACATCCCCACAAAGGACCATCACAAAGAAAAGCAGTTCTATGTACTTTGACTATATGTGGACAAGAACTTAAGAAGTCAAGAGTTAAGAAGTCAGGAGTTAAGTTAAAAACCCCATGAAAAAGGTTGGTTTTGACAAGTGAGGGAAATGCTTCCTTTCTTTTCTCACGCCAACTCTTCCCTGGAGCTAAATACTGTCCTTTTTCATATCTATTACAAGATTCTCAGGAAAGGAGTGGTAATATAACAATCTGCATTAGAGATAAGATGTTTCCTCACTTACCCATGAAATTTTAACATATATGAAGCCCTAAAGGAACCTCACTAGATCCAACATTTTTCAGTCTATATTTTTCAGTGAAAAGTTCTGAGATTTGTTTTGTTTTTTTTCTTTTTCTTATCCCCTTCCTGCAAGAAGTAGGACAGATGTTTCTCTACCATTTTGGGGAGTAGAGAGGAACAAATGCCTATTTTTTCTGGTGCCTCAAAAAAAATGTTAGCTTTGCAGCATTCTGGAAGATGCAGTTTTTGTATAAGTATGAAAAAAACAGTTGTACAATGTAGAACAGTAGGGAGAGATCAAAAACAACTGAAACTAGGTCCAGGGTATGAAATTATTTAGCTCCACCATTGGAATTGGTCAAGCCAACACCGGCCTAGGTTCTGAAATGTATTTGACTGCTGATAGTAGCATCTCAAATCTCAAGTAGAATTTATACTTGAATGGGTACTTTGAAATGCATGGCAGCTCCCAACTCTTTGTTTCTAGATTTTTTTGTAAATGCAGCAACTGATCCTGTAAGCAACTTGCCCACTCCATTACTAACATACTTTAGGTTGTTTGGGTTCTGAGATCTGACGAGATCACAGCTTGAGGGCTTTTAATTTTCCTAGCTGTCACATAATATACCATATCAACTCAGTTCAGCAGCCCTAATCTAATGTGCACTGCAAAGAAACCGTGAACATATCAATCAATGTGTATTAAAGTGCATGTAAAATTGGGACTGAGGAGCAGCCTCCTAGGTATTAGTAGTCTCTTGACAACTTCACTCCATTTCTTTCCTTGTCTCTTTATCTTGGACCAAAAAGTCTGTCTTAAAAGTTTCTTCATTCTTCAGACTTGTAAAACTTGTCTTTAGTCATTAGATCATCTTGATGCCAGAAGCTTTCTTCCTTGCCAAAGTCTGCCCTTGCCAGTTTGTTAGGTTAATCGGCTGTGCCCTTGTGAAGGAGCAAGGTTGTCTCTCCACTGACCCAGCAATACGTTGGAGGAAGACTCAATGGGCAAGAGAAGAGTTCATCCTCCGTTCATCCCCTGTCCTATCACGTCAGTACTCTTTTGATTTCCTCCTTGCAACTAAGCTCTAGACAGTTTATCCAGGTCATCATTGCTTGCTGTGTAGTGTTGTATCAAACATCTCCCTTACAGCCTACCTAATGCACGTTATAGTTCATCCTGCAGTCTTTCTGTGTATGTTGCACGCAGAGTGGGACATTCAGTGTGACTATTGAAGTTTTAGACTCCCCTGTGGACTATGGGTAGGATGTTTAGAGGATACTGAAAGTGGCATGTATGTTTTCTTTTTTTAAAAAAAAATATTTTCATTGTGAAGGGGTATCATGTAGAAGATTGATCAAGCTTTTCCAGAAACTAGAACATGAACCAATAGATTCAGATTACAAGAATAACAGGGGGAAAAGATTCCAAATAAATATTAGGAACATTCTATGACATTCTATGAAACATTCTATGATACTATGCAAGAATGTGTTTACTGTAAGACCTGTTCAGCAATGAACTTGACTGCCCCAGAGAGTGCTAAACTCAGTCGCATAGGGATGTGGGGAAGGGGGGTGCGATTCACCCTGGACAGCAACGTTTTGGGGGTGTCCTGGCCTGTAGCCATTCCCCCATGTGCCCTGGCTACGCCCCCCACTGCAGCCATGCCCCCCACAGTGGCCACACGCCTCATGCCGTAGCCCCGCCCCCTCCTGGCCCCCTCCACACACTCCAAGCTCTGCCACTGGCTAGACTCCACATCTTTGTAGCTCTCTAAACAAAGGTTGGATTGCCATCTTTTAGGAGTGTTTTAGTTTTGTATTTCTGCATGGCAGAGGGTGGGATTAGGTAGTCACTGTGCTCCCTTCCAATTTCAGGGTTCCCTTCCAATTTGATTCATTTTGTGTTTTTGAATGGTGGGAAAACATTACATAAAAGTCGTGTGCCATCTTGAGCTTTGTCACTGCAGAATGTAAGTGGTCACTTAAACACATGTAGGCCCTATGTAGTACTGTACAGTTCGTTGGATTTCCAGTGGTAGCTCAAGGGTATAGCTGGTGGGACATGTGATGTTGGGTGCAGGGATCAGTGTCACAGTTGTATCTTCCCTTCTTTGTGCAATACATAGCGTGGAGCAGTGAAATGGGGTATTGATTTGATGTGGGGAGCTATGTTTTCTAGCACTGACTTCTAACAGCTACACTGTGCTCTATTATGCCTCTATTCAGAGTTTGCATTATTCCATCACCAGTATTATATAATTAGAACAGACTCTTCTCTTTGTGATAGCACTGGGAGGTGTACACTATGGGTACAATAAGAAGAGGGCCTTCTTGTCTGTAGCACCTCAGTTGCTGAATGACCTCTCTGTGGAAGCCTGATTTGTGTTGACATTAGCTTAATGTTATGGTCATGTTGAGCATTTGAGGTTTGGTGTAATGCCTGTTGGATGATGGATTCAGCTTTGATCTTGATTAATTGTTTTAAGTTGCATTGATTTTATCTGGTCTTGAGATCTTTGGATAGAGGGCAGGGTAACAATATTTAAATAAATAAATAGTTAGTTAGTTAGTGATGGCTAAAATTAGTAGTACTGTTGAAAGCAGATTTGCAGGAAACAATACTGTTGCTCAAAAATCTATTGAACACGGACAACGGGCGATGACCGTGTTCAGTAGATTAGAATGGTGTTATGATGATGTTATTATGAATGGAATGGAAGAGTATATGTGAGTAAGCAGAAATTATTTCAGGAAGAAAATGTATTAATGGAATTTCAGACGATATGTTTTGAGAGTGGTTTTACTGTGTAATGTAAATTTAAATAAAGATTATTATATATATAAAAAAATCTATTGAACACTCCAAAGCAAGGACAGAGCATTTCCTGGGATACAAGCTGAATTTCCTAGATGCCTTTGGAAGTTGCACTCACACTGTGTTTGCCCTAGTTGCTAGCACCAAAATCACCATTGGATAGCTGACCCCATCTATTTTGCCTCTGCCACAATTGGGACTAAAATTTGGCAGCAACTGCAGCACCTCTCTATGCTGCAGGATGGCCTTAGAGTCCCCTTGCAACTTTTTTGCAGTGGTACCACTGCTGATTGTTGGCTGAATGGTTTTCTGTTCTGCTGCAGCAGCAGCAATTGCAAGAAGGGCAAACTGAGGCAGTAAGGATGTAAAAATATTTTTTAAAAATGACCTGAGGAGGCCCCAGATGGGCCTGTGAACCATGTGTTCCTCATCCCTGCTTTAAAGGCTTCATTCGTAGGACGCGTCATGCAAAAGCTCTACTTTCTCTGTTTTCATATATTTTCTCAATAAATTGTCATCTGTCCAGTCAATCAATGTTGAAGTACATAACAGTTTCTGTGATTTTGCTGCTGTCAACGGGGAAGACAACAAAACAGATTTCACTGAAACTATTTTTATTCATCATGTTTTGCTGAACTCTGCACCCTGTCGTTAAGGTTTCCTACCTAGGGATACCTCTCATGTGTGTCATTAGCATTATAAAAATTCTCAAAATAGCACCAGGAAAGGATTTGTGACAGAGAAAACAGACCCTTTCCCCAGCCTGGAAAAAATTATAAAGATTCCCCTTGCATAAAACCTCTGCACTTGTCTGCCTGTAATATGGCAAGGTTCATACTCCCAGCAGTACATACCAGCAGATTTAATTCTTCCAAGAATGAAAAAAGTTATAGTTGCTATTGAACTTATTGTGAGATCAGGAGTACTTCATCATGTTTGGCATTGCTAGATTAATTGTCCTGGACAGTCCATATAGTTCTAATGTTATGTCAAATTTAAGTACTTATGTATTTTGACTTTAAGAATCATTCCCCTTTGCACCAGACTGTAGTCTATCTGATTTTATACTATTTATAATTGCATATTCTATATTATATTCTGCTTATTTCTTTTTTGGAAATCAAGAAGTTGTGGGTTACGTATGATGACTTTTTGCTTAAGTAGGGATGGATGGGCTATTTGGCGTAGGTTTAATGGGAGGACAGAGGAATTTGAAGTAGGGTTCTGAACTGAATCTGAATTGAACTGGGTGGCCTCCAAAACAGTCTGAAATGAAAGGAAGTACTTTTTGCAGCCCCAGAGTAGCATCTGGGCTGAATCTTGTGTTTGATGCACAAAATTAGCCACATAGAATGCCATACAGAAATGCCTAAATCCAGTTGCTGGTATCAAACAGAATTTGTTGTTAACTGCCATCAAGTTAAATTCCATTTATGATGACCCTGTGATAAGAGGGTGACTTCTTATCCAAGAAGTCACTCTCTTATCAAAGGCTCTGCTCAGGTCTTGCAGGCACAGGGCACTATTTTTCTTCATGGAGTCTACCCATCTTCTTCTTCCTACTGCCTTCTGTCGTAGCAAGCATTATTCTCTTTTCTAGTGAGTCACGTCTTCTCATATGTCCAAAATACAATAACTTTAGTTTAGTTATCTTGGATTCTAGGGAGAGTACAGACCTGATTTGCTCTATGACTTATCTATTTGTCCTTTTAGCAGTCCCCAGTACCCATAGAACTCTTCTCCAGCGCCACATATCAGATGAGCAGATTTTCTTGCTATGAGCTTTCTTCGCTGTCCAGCTTTCACAATCATATGTAAAAGTTATAGTTATGGTGGCATTTTAATCCTAACTTTGGTATTTAATGATATATCTTTACACTTCAGGATCTTGTCTAGTTCCTTCACAGTTGCTGTTACAAGTCCTAGTCTTCTGCTTTCTTGACAGCAGTCCCCATTTTGATTATTGAGCAAAGCTGTGGAAAATCTTTAGCTATTTCAATGTCTGCAGTGTCTAATTTAAAGTTATGCAAATCATCTGTAGCCATCATTTTTGTTATCTTATTGTTCAACTGTAAACATGCCTTTGTGCTTTCTTCCTTGACTTTCTTCAGTAATTGTTCCAAGTCTTTGTTATTTTCTGCTAGCAGCAAGGGGTCATCTGTATATCTTAAATTGTTGATATTCCTTCTTCCAATTTTCACACCTCCTTCCCCCAAGTCTAATCTTGCTTTGTTTGTGATATGTTAAGTGTACAAGTTAAACTGATAAAGTGATAAAATGCAGCCTTGCTTGACCCCTTTGCCAGTTGAAAATCATTCTGTTTCTCCATATTCTTTCCTGATAGTAGCCTCTTGTCCTGAGTACAGATTACAGATCAGGACAATCAAATGATGTGTCAGCTCTTTTCTTTACAAGCCATCCATAGTTTTTCATGATCTACACATTCAAATGCTTTGCTATAATCTGTAAAGCACAGGCTGATTTTCTTCTGAAATTCTTTAAACAGAGTAGACCCATCTGTTATCACCGTTTGCTAGCCCGACTTTGGAGGATATTCGATATCATTTTGTTATCACAATTCGGCCCCATTTTGCCACCCTCAGCCAAGTGTTTGCGAGGCCCCCGGACAAGCACAGAACTAGGCATGGCCATTAACTGCTGAACATTCCTTTCTCCACCCAGGCAGGCCAGACTCAGCCGGATCATTGCTTTAGGAGACCTCCCTAGACAAACACCTCATTAAGGATGCACGCTACCAAAAAGAGCTCCCTGCCCCGAGCAGGCAACTTGGCAAGCAAGACGCTTAACTGTAAAGTACGCTGCATCTGCATACTGGCCATTCCATTGTCGATTTGGAACTAACTCAATCCTGCTAAATTCTGACCTTTTGGAGACATTGTCTCGCGCCCAAACCTCATTGTTCCTCCCCAAGTACAGACTAGCCTACTGTCATATTTTCCCTATAAAAATCCCTGATTCCAAGACCTTCCTCAGATCACTCCAAACTTTCATCCAGCCTTGCTACTGCTTCATCCGGCGAGCTTTCCCTCAGTCTCATCCTGAGACTGCGCACCTACGGACCTCCGCAGTGATCGACCCCGGGCTTCGGACAGGTGTAGTATCACCCAATTCAACAATCCCTCTTAAAAATCCTCTATACTGCTAACACCTTTATTTTCTATAGTTACTTGTGTGAGTGTGTTGCATACACTGTCTGCTTGTATTTAATAAAATCACGGATATTATTTCATCTTTGGTGTGTTTCTTGACTTTGCCGTCCCCGTAGACATTGGGTTTAAAGATTCTGCTGCGTTGCCCTGCCTCTCGTTGTGCTAACTTGTGCTCTGAGCTAATTTTCCCCAGCAATAGTTGAGCACGTTTGGAGTCCCTCGCGGGACCCCCAGTAAACAGGGTAACACATCAAATCAATAAAATTATATATTTACTATGCAACGATTGATTTAAGAGCCTATTCTAGCTGGAACTACCAGTTGCGTCCAGTGTCTAAGATATTATCATGGAAGCATTTGTATATTGAACCCAGTTTAAGAAAGATGGATCTTTAATTAGGCATGTTTATTTTAGCCTCTATTAGATGCTTGTTACTGTTGTTGTGGTGGTGGTTTTAAATGTAACTGTTTTGTTAACATTGCGACAGTTTTCAAGAAAACACATGGCATTTTTGAGAAGGAAACTCTATTATTTGGGAAAATACAAAGTGATGAATTGCAGAGAAATTTTTGTTAAGTCAAGGTTTATTGATTTTAATATTTATGCTAGACAGTTCACACATTTGGCTTGATTCTGTATGTTTTACTGGTAATAAGAAAGAAAACAAAATGCCAATGAATTAAAAAAAACATCTCTATTGCTGATATTTGTATGCTGAAGTGTTTGAGGCTTTTATAGTAAAAGAATATTCACTCTCTGTTTCCAAATTATGCAGTTGGTGGTATGAGACATATAGAAATAAGACTTTATTCCACACAATTCCTCCATTCTCTTCACTCATCTCACCTCCAAGCCTTATCCCTTTCAGGTCACTGACATATGTGAAGTTCTGTATCTGTAAAGGCACATTTTGAGAGTTGCATCCAAGTACTGTCATTCTGTGGATGGAATGTTGTTTGATCTAGTGGAAACATCCTTCAGTGGAGTAGGGAGAAAAGTGATATTCACTAATTCCTTCTCTCTTGGTGCTCTCTTCCCTACTGAAACTGAAATATCCCCTTGTATCTGCAGCAGATCATGGGTTCTGGAGATGTAATGGCTGAAAATATGCTTCCCCCCCCCATGGATGTAAATAACAGTCACACATTTTCTCTTTCATGAAAAGAAAGGGTATGTCTCAGTGTGTCAAAAAAGTTAACATGTGTCTTCATATTTGAAAAAAAGTTATGTGTCACACACTCCCAGCCCCAGAAAACTCTGTGATGGGTTCACCTTGGGGTTGCCATAAGTTGGAAATGACTTGAAGGCCCACAGCAATGACAACAAATGACAGCCAAAAAGGCCAGATCTTTCTGTTGTGGTTGCTACAGTTTTTCTTGGGTTTGGGGCAAAATGTGGCATTTTTCACAAAACACAGTTTGTTTGTAGAGAAAGCAGAAACAGTGTTTTGCAAAAGAAAAGTATATCCTACAAAAAGAATTATTTTCTGACAAAACAACCAATGCAACTTTTTTTAAAAAAATACTCCTGAAATATGAATAATAAACTCTTCTGACAAATTTGCAGAAGCTTTCATAATTCCACATAGGGAAAAGAGAGAAAATGACCAGATAAGAATATAATAACCAAAGATTTGCATGTCTATCACTGACAGAAGCTTCTATCAGATGAAGAACATTCTGTTAACATTCTTGGCTCCAGAGGCAGAACCCTATACAATGTACAGTTGTTGTTCATCTGTTCATTTGCTTGTTCTGGAACTATGTAGATGAACATGAAGACAGGTTAAGAACTTCAAGAAAAGGAGAGTGAACAATAAGTTGATCATGTGGTCCTAGTTTAGCATATATAGTCCTGCTCTCCTCTTTTTCAGGGACGGAACTTCTCAATTTCAAGGACTCTCCAGCTTAAGTTCATTTTAAAGATAAATGATCCTGTGAAAGAAAAACAGGGATTGGTGATATTGATATTATTAACTTTCTTTCCCTGCTCTGCTAAGATGCTATGTTATTGCATTTTTTAAAAAATGAAAATATTAGTGTCCTATTACTATACCATAAAATCTTATCAAGGATGGATGACTGGGCTGGATCTTGGACCAGGTTTCTGTTGTAGGATCCTGCAGAGGTTGCATGGACAGCCAACAATGTTAACAAAACAAGGGGGAAAATAGCATGTACGTACACACGTGTGTGCATGCACACACATATGTGCATGCGCACGCACGCACACAGAATGGTATAGCTCAGTTAATGAAGTGGGTGTGCTGCTGGATATTATTTCTTTATCATAAACTTTGGTATCAGAGGCAGAAGTAACATAAAAATAACAGGGATAGGCTTCTACACACACAGACACTCACACACACAGACCACAAGAGCAGCTTGAACATATTTCAGCAGTCTTTTAGTTCAGAACCAAAGATGTGCACATGTGAAATGAAACAGCTGGGTCAGGTAAGCATTGCATAAGTAAACAAAAACATTTAGATTCTTCTGAAGACAAATGTTTCTTCCAAAATGCATCCAGGGATGATTTTTGTCCCTTTCACTGGCCTCCAGTTTTCTGATAATTTTGTTAATTGGTGGCCAAAAATATAGTTATTTTAAAACATGCTTAAGATAGCTGGGGAGGTTTATCTGCTCTCCCCTTTTCCCTTTGTCTTGCTGTTTACTTGTGCTCATTAAGTTATTCCAAAGGCAGCTGCTGTTCGTCTTGTCTGTTGTAAGGAGGCACATGTGGCTACAGTTGAGATTGGCTAGAGTACAATCCTGTTCAAGCTTTATTGCATGACTTACCACAGAGTTGCGTCTGCAACCCAACAGCAAAATTCTGTGTTTGTCCAGCCTACCTTCACAATCCTTCTAATGCTGATGCTGCAAAATCTTCCAGCTATTCAGTGGGCAAGGACGAAAGGGGGCTAGGCAGGCATAAAAATACTTCCTAAGAAAAAGATTCTTTCTCGAAGGCTTGTTAATTGACCTGTTCCTATATAGATAAAATTCCACACACTTCTGCTTTCAAAACCTGGGCATGCAACGTTTGGTTAGGCCTCACTTGGAATACTGTGTCCAATCCTGAGCACCAGAATTCAAGAAGGATATTGATAAGCTGAAACATGTCTAGGGAAGGGCGACCAAAATGGTGAAAGGTCAGGAAACCATGCCCAGTGAGAAACAGCTTAGGGATCTAGGTATGTTTAGCCTAATGAAAAGAAGGCTAAGAAGTGATATGATTGTCATGTTTAAATAGTTGAAGGGATGTCATGTTGAAGATGAAGCAAGTTTTTTTTCCTGATGTTCCAGAGACTAGATCATGGAACAATGGATTCAAACTACAAGAAAAGAGATTTCACCTAAGAGCTGTTTAACATTGTAATATGCTGCCTTGAAGTGTGGCACAGTCACCTTCTTTGGAGGCTTTCAAAAAGAAGCTCGGTGGCCGTTTTGTGGGGGTCCTTGTGTGTGTGTTCCTGCATGGCAGGGAGTTGGATTCAATGGTTGTTGTGGTCTCTTCAGACTCTATGGCTCTTTCCACATCATACCCCATTAATGCATTGTCATTGTCATTTGTGTGATGCTTTTGGGTTAGAACACTTTCTTCTGCAGCCGTCTGCCTTAAGTGGATGAATCATGGTATTGCCACCAGTGTCCCTTCCACATTACAGCATCCTTGGCCACTCCCTCTCCCTGCCTTCACCCTGACCCACCGCTGCTGACTGGGGAAGTATTTTGCTTTGTTTTGTTTTTTGGAAGCCATACTAGCACAGCAATGTTGTAAAGGCATGACATACCAGTGTACTATTGCCCTTTTGCACTATAATATTTAAAAATGTATTTTAAAAAGTTTTAACTCAAAGGAGAAATTTGAAATAAACATGGAGAGGTGATAGAATTTGAAGTTACCACACCATGGGAGTCACTGAGGGAGGGACAAGGTGGGCATGCCAATATCTCACCCACTCCTGGATCCCCAACAACAGGAAGTACTATTAAGTGTTACTATAGTACCACATGGAGGTAGCTAACAGGATTGAAGCACTAAAGGAGGTTCTTAACAGATTTTTCCTGGAAATCGAATAAGGCAGTTTGGTGATGCTTGGGGATGGGATAGCAGCTGGATAGCAATTACGTTGTGCAGTAGCACAACTCCTGGACCGGCAACAACCTGCTGCTGTTGCAGGATAGCAAAGGTGTGTGGAAATGGCCTATGATTCTAACCTGTTGAAAAGGTTAATTATCTCTCCTGAAGGCTTCTAGGAAAAGCATGTCACCCTTCTTTTCAGCAGGGAGGCAGTCTGGGGCAACTGAATGAATCAAGAACCACAGAACAGCCTGGGGGGGAAAATGTATTTCTAAATGTACATCTGTCCATTAAATTAATGTTTACAAATTTTATGCACATCTGTGTATTCCTTTTTTTAAAAAGATGCATTACTTCTTTTTCGGTGATGTGTAAGCGGCCACCCTAGGGGAAGGAGAAGAGAAAAGGGACAGGAACAAGCTGAATGAAGGAGATCCTCTGCAGATGTTACATTGTGATCATCCTACAGAAACATAATTTTGTCAGCAGATGACACAATGTAATTCCATGGCACTTTTTTAAAATAAAAAATTGTAGTGCTTCCAGAACAATAGCCCTGGGTAGTTCATTTCCATATTACTGGGATTTTATTTCCTTGTTAGATTTAATTGAAAATTGTGTCAGTGCAGTGATGACTATACTGGTACGATGATGCTTATGAAATACTGGGACTCTTCATTGTTTTTTGAAGAAAAACATACATGTATATATTTCTCAGTTATGATTCCCTGTTTGGCTTTTAACACCTGCTTCTAAATTGGATTCTTTCAGTTTCAGAAGTAGCTTTACAATCCATTAATTATGATCCAGGTGTCTAGTAGGGATGTGCTTCTTTGTATTCTTTATCCTCACAGGCAAGAAGGAATGATTCTTGAAATACTATTCCTTCTGGATAAGAACACAAAGATTTTTGTACAGTTCCTAAGGACTGTGCTTTAGGAAACATTTCTCTGTAGAGAAATACACATTTTTTTCTATGCCGAAAGACATTTTCTGTGGAGGAAAAAATGCTTTCTGCTGGGATGCAAGCATGGTTTTTCTGTGGCAGAAGGCATATTTTCTTAGAAAAATTATAGCATCTGTATTGATTATTTTCTGTGCAGAAACATGATTTTTTTTCCCTACAGAGATCACATTTTCTGTGCATAAATGCACTATCTGGGCAGAAAGGCAAATCTTTTATTTGGTTTAACTATAGGTTTAACTACAAATCCCATCTATCCTAGTGAGCATTGCTAATGATCATGGATGAGTGGTAGTTCTTCAAACTATCTGGAGACCACCAGACTTAAGAAGGCTGATCTAGATCATCCAATGTTAGGTTAAGTTGACCCAGAATGGACACACAATTAATGAAGGTTGTCTGAGGTCCTTTTCCCATGGCATTTTTTATGCAAAAGGGCCCCTTGAGCATTGTGCACATGTGAGGAGCGGTCCACACGACACACTCACATGTGCGTGATGCTCCAGGGCCCAGCAGGGACCGCTCACATACTTTTCATTTTCAGCTTGAAGCTGAAAATGGTGCGTGGTCGTGCATCGCTCCGGGACCCCACGCGCACTTACCTTGCGTGTAGAGTCTTGGGAGCCAGGCCAGTCACACTTCCTGTCTCAGTGCAACCTGGGAAGGTCCCAGGCTGCACTGCGAAAGGAAGAGGCGGGGCTCTTGCGCGAGCAGGAAGCTCGTGTGGAGGCAAATAAGCAGGGAAGCAAGAGCCTCTCTCTGGAGGCTACTCGCCTGAGCACCACGCTCCAGCACCGACAATAGGTGAGTTGCAGGAAGGGCCTAAGTAATGAAGATCTGTGAGTTCTTGTAGTAGGAAGATGCTTAACATTTCCATGTTCTTCCTAACTGACCTGCAAGTAGACTGTGAAAAGTGTGATCTCCTAGCCTGTAAATATCAAGATCTGATACTGAAAAGGCCAATTCCTGTTTTAACAGGATGGTGTTCTCAGCTAGTGTCCTGCAATGAAAATGCCTTCCATTTCCATGGGTATCAATCTACCAATTCAGAGCTTTGGGGCCACTTCCAAAAGAAAGAACAGTAAGCCTGCTGAAGAACAGAGGGTTTTTTTTCTTCTTACAATGGTTTTCCATGAAGTCTGCTGGGGAATGAGACCCTTCCTGTGAAGTTTTTAAAAAGAGGCCTATCAAGCACATTACATGGCAAGCCTTTGGTTGCTGCACATTGAAACTGTGATGTAGAAAACCATGTCTTCAGAGAATGAAGAAGAGAGAATTAAACAGGTGGGAATATATGGTGTCAAGGGAAAAGGTTAAGCAGATTCATGAATACAAACGAAAAGGAGAAGGAAAAAAATATTCTTTTTAAGCTAAAGTCAGCGATGTAAGCTAAATTGGATGCAAACATGACTTTTTCTCACAGACAGCCTGCAGATGGACTTGTCAGAGTCTTGAATGTCTCCTTTGTTAAGATAAATGGGCCCAGCTCCATTTTTTGAAGTAAAACAATTGACTGTGCTAAAGAAATCTACATTTTTGCCATGCAGTGTTCAGCACTCTGCCTGCTCCAGGGTCTGAAGATGGTTTTAGTTGCAGAATGAAGGCCATGACATAATCTCTAGACTATGATGACAGTGTTCTTAACTCCTGGGAAAGGGCACACTGTATCGTGCTTGAGAGCCAATGATGTAGACGACAGAATCTGGATTTAGACTTGCATAGTCATATATTGCACTTGAGAGAGGACTTATTTGAAGAGTGGTTCAGCTCAGGTTGTCCTATCTCAGTCCCAGCACAGCTATCAAACAAAAAACCTGAACAACTCCCAGCTCTATAGGTTGTTTTAAGTTTTCCGGGCCGTGTTCTTTTAGTATTTGCTCCTGACATTTTGCCTGCATCTGTGGCTGGCATCTTCAGAGGATCCTCTAAAGATGCCAGCCACAGATGCAGGTGAAACATCAGGAGCAAATACTAATAGAACACAGCCTCAAAGCCCAGAAAACCCGCAACAGCCTTTGGATTCTGGCCATGAAAGGCTTCAACTCTACAACTCCCAGCTCATTACTTACTTCCAGGCAATAAGTACAGAGTCATAAATAAAATCCAACATGGTTCCAAGGCAAGGGAGTGTCCAAGGTCAGTCTGAGTATTCATCAAGGTATCCAGCAGGGTAGAAGGTCAGGTAAGTTCTGACAACTCCTGGAGGGGAAGGACGTCAGCTATAGAGGTCTGAAGCCTAGCACAGCTATGGCTTGATTAATTGTTACCAGTTATAAATTCTGAGAGAGCGATGCTGAGTCTCTCTTTGCTGTCTGCACTCTGCAAAGCTGGGTACAGGTAAGTGTTCCTCTATGTCTGAAGAGGCAGGTCTCTCTGCTGGAGCTGGCACTTCTCCCTGTTCTGTTTGTGGCACTTTAACCTCTTCCTGTACAGCAGGTCCTGGCATGCCCTCTGTTTCAGCCTCTGGCATGCCCCCTGTTTCAGACTCTGAGCGAGAGTCCATGTTTTGGAAGCATGGCATGACACAAGTCCAGTTTAAAGACAAAGGTTACAAAAAAAGAAGGAAAGAGAGAGAGAAAGAGAGGGCCTTGAGTTTACTCACCAGCAATTAATACCTGCTGTGACACCAGCTGTCCATGCCAAGCAACAGAATGCAGGCTCAGTAGGAGGCCATTCACAGTCAGAGACACTAACAGTTAGTACAACTTGCTTGTTCATAGTGGGAAGAAACATTGTCCAGAAACAATCCAAAGGTCCAGGAATACTGTAGGCAACATAGTCAGACAGTCCAGGGTCAGAAAATCTAGGCAGGCAGTGAGCAGGGAATCCTGAGACGACAAGAAACACACAAGTTGTTTCTGGTGTTGTGCTACTGCCCTGTGCCTTCCTCAAGAAGGCTGGAGCCAGCTGGCTCCCAGCCCAGCCTGATTAGTTCCTGGTGCACTTGCTTCTGTGTATCCTTCTTTAAGGCTGCTGTTCACCTGGGGAGGTGAAGTCCTGACCAATGATGAGAGCACATAGGAAGTTACCTAGTCATAGTATTACCTCCTGCCCACTTTGAAGTAGGATTTAGATACCCTAATTTTTGGAACAGACCTGTGTGCCTTGTCTTGTCCCAGAACCCTTTGATTAGGGTGGGAAATTTCTGCTTCTTTTCAAATCACATATTTAAAACAGCTTGTGACTCTTAATCAGTGCAAGTCCTATGCTTGTGTTGAGAATTCAAATAAGTTTGATTATAGAATGATAGATTCATAAAGTTGAAAGAGACCACAAGAGTCATTGAGTCCAACCCCTTGCCATGCAGGAATACACCATCAAAGCATTCCAAACAGGTGGTCATCTAGCCTCTGTTTGAAAATCTCCAAAGAAAGAGATTCCACCACACTCCAACACAACATATTACACTACCAAACTGCTCTTACTGCCGGGAAGTTCTTCCTAATGTTACTTTAGATAGATTCTTAGGGAAAAAAAGGGTCCACATAATTTGATTAAGGACACAGGTAATTACAGTGCTATCTCCAGGTTTAGAGTGATGACTGGGGGTAAAGATTGTCCTTTGAGTGGACCAGTGGAGGTTGCTGCTTCTTCTGCTTTGCTCCTATCACTCTCCACTCTCCAGATAACAAACAGGGACAGCAAGGAAGAGAAGCAGGAGAGAGTGTGCTTGAGAGTGGGCCACTGCAGTGATACCAAGCTCTGAAGCCAGTCCCAGAGAACTGGTTCCCTGGAAGGGAAGCTTCATATAGCTGCAGATCTCTCATACCACAGTGCTGTGAGCAAACTGCTATAGTATTTGCAATACAATCTGTCAGCAAAGTAGTACTATGTGCAATAACATGTGACTTCATTATATCATGTTTGTAACTTAATGAAGGATATCCTTTTGTGGTGCGGTTAATTTTAATGATGACTTGTACGGTTATGGATGTGTGGTGTCACCTAAATGGTGGAGGACAAATATTGCAGGGTTCAAGTGCTGTCTTATGGTATACTTGATGGTGCTGCCTTGTGCTCTATTGTGGCTGTTGAGGTGACAACAAAGTGGATGGGACAAGAGTGTTTTTTTGTTTGTTTTGTATCACAAGCCAATGGCTTGTAGCATTCAGAATTTTTAAAGTAATGGAAAGTTTCTTAAACTTCTTAGTTTCTTTGAATTGCTTTTGTAGAATAGGAAAGGAGGAAAAACTGATGCCTAGTTCAATGAGAATGAGGAATAGCAGAAGACAGAACAAGAGACAGAAATAAAAATCTTAGAATAGAATTGGAGGAGAAGGCTATCCCTTGACACCAGGGGTCCATCCAAATTAGGTAATAACAGCATTAATATACCATTTTACTGCTATGGTTCCATCCTATGGAATCCTGGAATTGCTGGTTTAGAATTCATAGTCAGAGAGCTCCAGTGCCTCACCAGGCTACAAACTGCAGGATTCTACAGGATGGAACTTTGGCAGTTAAACTAGAATAATAGAACTATAATGGTGTAAGTTTACCCTCCACATTTGCAGGTTTAGCTTTCACAAATTTGATTATTTGTAGGTTTCTCCAACCACTGCCCCCCTTACCTTAAGCTCTTCATTTCCAGGGGAGTCTCCCCTCTTGACAGCTCTGATCAGGCTGCATAGCCCTTAAAAACCTGCCTCTGGTGCTCCTCCTCCACCAGCTGCTGCCCGGCCAGCTAAAGATGGCTCACAGCCCAATTTCTCAGCACCACAAACCATCTTGCAATGCCCTTTACACTCAAGGAAGGAAATGGGTCTGAAATCCACTCCATGCCAACCCACTCCATTTCCTTCTTCTTTCCCTGACCTGGTTTGGATCTTGGGTGTCCATTCTCCCCATCATGTCTCAGCCCCCCTCCATCTCACACATACACACTTTGATATTTGTGATTTTTCCATTTTTTCCGGGAATTCTGTGCCCCTAACCTCATTGAGTGTGGAAGGTAGTGTGACTGTAGTGTGTGGGACAGAAGAATCAGATTTGTTTCTGAGTTGTGGAAGTTGTGAGAAGGGTCACACTTGTCCGTATTGGTGAATGGCTGATTCTGGTCCCAGACTAAACCCTGCATTTTGCCTGAATAAATGTTTGTGCCCCTTCATAATAACCATCCTTGTTCTTCTGCCATCACAAATAATTCATCCTTTATTACTTGTATTTCTGAAAGCCTTTGAATTTGCGTGGAGAGGTTACACGGGCTAAAAAAAACCATTCAAATCTTCAAAATAGTTTCCTTTCCTCTAAGTAGGCATGGGCCTTAGAACTAGAAAATTGTACTTTGGCCTGATTAAATCCCTTGTAGATTTTTATCCCCAGACCCCTACATCAGGATAAATTCCAGCCTCCCAACTTTAGATAAAGGCAGTATTAATTTCAGCACCTTTCCCCTATAACCTTTGGAAGAAGGAATGGTTACCATTGTGTTTTTCACAGGTACTCATGACTTGAAATTCCTGTCCTAATAATTAAATGAAAGTGCTCTTTGTTCAGGTGTCTGCAGTTACTGTTTATTCACATGCAGAGATTCTTTGCTTCTATTGTGCTCCAGTTTTCCAAATCACCTTTTAAGGCTCTTACCCCAAATTTTCCTGTACATAGTGCTTTGATTAAAGCTAACATCGTTGCTTGTTGTAGCATGCTTAGTCTGTGGGGAATGGGAAAATTAGAACAATGATTGTGGTGGCAGTGGACAGAGAAAATGAGGATCTGAGCACTAAGCTTCTGGAAGAAGAGATGGAGGCAACTTCTCTAGGTTCAGAAGCTGAAATACTCTCACAAACCTTCCACCATTTCACAGATGAAAACTGGGACTCATGTGGCCAAGCAACAACAGAGTGTGGCCAATATTCTAAAAGTTATTAGTGAGGAAGAACACACAAGGTAGGAGAAGCTGCAACAGTTTGCCTTGCCTAAGCCAACTGGGGAGAGCAAGATTTTGCTCTCTCTTTTACTCCCTGTTGAGCTGAGTGCAAACTACATTTGCACTTTGAATTCAGTCTGCAGCAACTGGAGTAAGCTAAGGACACAGTGGGAGGAAAGAGAGAAACTGGGACATTTTAAAAGCATGTGAAAAATTGGGATGACAAAGACCATCATGACCATCTCTGCCAAAGTAGGACTGTAGTACATAGAACATAATGCCCCAGACTGTCATTCCTCCCATGCTATTTGAGTCCTTTCACTGTGACCCATTCTTCAGGACTGGTAACTATCACCCTTTCCACTCAATCTCTCTCTGTCTAGCCTTTCTTGCCTCACTTTCCAATAGTGTTGCATGATTCTTGAGAACATCTGATTTCCTATATGCTTGTTAATTCCCAATAAAATACCCTATTTAACTTTTAACTGGAGTCCTCACTACGGTTAGTACCTTCCTCTCACAGATCTCTTTTGAGTTATAATTCCCCCCAAATTCTAAGTAGATGCTGGCATTGTGGGTGGACCTCAACGTCCCCCACCTTTAGGGTAACACTATAAATCAGGAACAAATATCATTATAATACAGGCAATGTAGTAGACTGTTTTAGCCATGTCTGACTGGCAGAAGCAAATACTCTGTGTTCAAAGGATAAGTATCTCTCTACCAGTGAGTTTGGGGACAAAATGTTGAAACTGTCCAAATACCTGCCATACTTGGGAATTTCCAGAATGTAAAGAGAATTGGGCAGAAGGAAGCTTGTGCTATGTTTGCCTGATGCATGTCACCAGTAGTAATGTCTGCCAGTAGGTAGTGGGGAAGGGAGATGTTCTGTGGACTCATATGACATTTCTCTTTGTCAAGACATTATTCTTTCAGTGCCACTACCCACATATACATAACACTGTTGTTGTTGTAGTTGTTGTTGTTGCGTGTCTTCAAGTTGTTTCTAACTTATGGTGACCCTAAGGTGAATCTCTCACAGGGTTTTCTGGGGATTGAGAGCATGTGATGTGCCCATGATCACCCAGTGGGTTCCATAGCTGAGAGGGGAGCTGACTATTGGTCTCCAGGGTTGTAATTCAGTGCCCAAACCACTACACCACATTGGCGCTATACATGAGATAGAAATACTGTGACGCAGAAATAATTAGGGATTGGGGATAGGGAAATCTGCCAGTTTCACTTTGCCTCACTTTTAAAAATCCCTGAAATTTATGCATCCTTCTTGTTTACATCTTCACCCAGCCAAATTTGAGAGGTACAGGTATTCCCAGAATGGAGAGCATCCTCCTTTACTTGTTCACCACGTAAGTATTACTAATGAAGAGTCTCTCAGAAATAACAGGCAACCACTGTAATTTAACACTAATATGACTGAATACGTAAGAATTCAAAATGAGATTTTTAAGATAATATGCACTCAAAGCACTGTCCTGGGACAAATAGTTTTTGTAGTTTTGATTACATTTGTTTTTCCAGAGTGCTTTCCATCTCAAATATGAAACAATTGAAAAAAGAAATAATAGGACTGTGATTTGAGACCAGGGTTCAAATTCCCATTTGCCCATGGAAACCCAGTGGCTGACCTTGGGCAAGTCACACTCTCTCATCCTGAGGGGAAAGAAAAGGCAAACCCTCTCTGAACATATCTTGCCAAGAAAACCCCGTGATAGTTTGCCTTAGGGGCACCATAAGTTGGAAATGGGTTGAATGTATACAACAAAAACAAATTCTCCTCAAAAGGAACCTGAAATGAAATTCTTATCCATTCCTAATAGAATGTTTGAAGCATTACCAAGTGTGTATGTGAACAGTCTGAAATGCTATAGAAATGCATAGTATCACTGTGGGATGGAATCATAAGCCATTGGTCCCATGGAAGACCACTTGGCTGTTTTTGAAGCATGTCTTTAATTTGTAAAGCTATCCACCTGCATTTGAACCCTACTTTAGCACTCAATACTGCAAAGTGAAGTAGAATTCCTGCCAAGGGGAAAGGCAATATATTTTATATTCTGTCGCATCCTGCCTGCTTTGCTTTATGATGTTTACACTAAGGATAGCTTTTGGGTACAGAAATATGGAATCATCAGTTCGAAGAAAGGATAATAGAGTTCTAGTTTTCTCTCTGGAGACATTTTTAAGCAAGCTCTTTACGTTCCACCAGAGCTTTTGATGGCAGAGTTAGGAGATGGTGTTACATTCGAAAACAAGGTCCAAACGCCAACAATAACTGAACGTCATCAAGATTGACTACACTGAACCTGCTGTATGAGGCGAAAACCGCTAAAATACTAATCCTATCTCATGGGATTTCACTCCCTGCTGGAACTAATCTCATTAAGTTAAAACCACCTGAGGCTTAGAGAGAGACATACACTGCCATGAGAAATTATATTTATCCCAAACGAGTGACGAAGATGGGGGATGTGCGTGTTTTGGTGGGGAAGGAATTACAGTTTATACTTTGCTTTTGACTTTGCTGGCCTTGAATTACCAGGTCGTTTGTATCCCTTGGGGAAGTTATTATGTCATCTAGCTGCACAATTATGTATCTTATCTCATTTTTGGTTAAACACCTGCTGAGTTTGGATTCTTTTTTTTTTTAAGGAATCTTTTTGAATTAATTTCCTAAGGAAAATAATAAACTGGGACCCTAATACAAATTGAAGGAAAACTACAAGGTAACCTTACCTGAAGAAGCTTTACAATTTGGCAGCAGTTCGTTGAGAAGAGTTAATTTTTTTAAAAGAAGTAAACTTATCATATATCACTGTTACAATTGATTTTAAGGCTCTTCAGTCAAAACTGGCTGTTAAGCTAGGTAGCATTTATTATTTATCAGCAACTGCCCTAACAGGCATTTTTATGCCTTTTTTTAACAACAACAACAAAAAAAACAACAACTTGTGGCCTATTTCCATCACTACTGGTTAAAATTGTGATTAGTAATAGTTGTAGTGCCACCACCATCATTAATAGTGACAATGCTTTGTAAAAGACAAGAAAAATGTCTCTGCGTTGAGCAGCTCACAGGCCCAAGTTCAAGACAGGCAATGCCAGTCTGTGGGTGGCATGGTGACAGGAAGTCTAGATTTCATAAGCTCCCCTTTCCAACTCCCTCCTTGTATTTCATTGCTTGCTTCTCAGTTTTTTCCATCACCTGCCATCTAAATTTCTCCCACTCTCCTTGAAACCTCCTCCCCTTCTCCCTTGCTATTTCACAAGCTTGGAGATGCTTCCCAGAATACCTGCATGAGGCCACTTCTCTGAAATTCTTCCTCGGATACCAATTCAGAAGCAACCTTTTCTGTGAAGCCTTTCTCACAGCTCCCTACTGTACTACAGGGATGAGAAATCTGAAGTTCTCCAGATGTTTCTGGGGCTCCATTTCCTACCAATACTGGCCATGCTGGCTGCAGCTCATGGGAGCTAGAGTCTGGCAACAAGCAAGTTGGCACTCCATTCCTGCCCTACTGTAATTGAGTCTGTAGCCTAGCCTAGCCTAGCCATAGGTGTCCACTCTATATAATTACAGCACTTTGATACCACTTTGGTTTAGTTCCGTTCTACTGAATCCTGCAGTTCTACAGAGCTCTTAGAATTCTCTACCAGAGAGATGTAACAGTATGTTTCATGGAATTCACTAGAGCAGTGGTTCTCAACCTGTGGGTCCCCAGATGTTTGTGGGCTTCAGCTCCCAGAAGCCCTGAGCATTGACCATAGTGGCTGGGGCTTCTGGGAGCTTAAGTCCACAAACATCTGGGGACCCACAGGTTGAGAACCACTGCACTAGAGAGTTCTCAGGACCTCACTAAACTACAAATCACAGGATTACATAGTGTTGTGCCATTGAATTTAAGGTGGTTTCAAGCTGCCATAAGTGTGTGTGGATTCAGCCCATATATAATTGTGTCAATGCCCAGGCCTGGCAAGCAGCCAAGGGAGCCGGCTACAGGTTTCTTGCAGATAAGGCAGAGAATAAGTTAAAGGGCTTTACTTCAGCAGAACAGAACAGGAAAAATAGCAGTAAATACCGGCAGCAGGGAGACTCCCTGGCTGTTACATTACAGCCAAGTGAGCACACAGTCAAAGTCTGTCCGAACAAAAAAGTTACCAGAGCTGGTCCGGGATCAAGAGGTGGTGACGTTCCAGCAGGTCGGGCAGCGTTTCAGGAGGCCAAGCTGAGATCCGCAACAAGCATTTCACCCAGAATGGTCAGTTGTGAGCCGACAAAAGACCCAAGGCTGAGTGATTGCTTTTATAGGCAGATCACTCCTCCAGGTGTTATCGCAGCTGGGCCCTGATTGCCTGGCGTTTTCTATTTAAATGTTCTGACCTCCTGAGAGCACTCTTTTGTTCCCGATGCTGCTGGTAAGTAGGTACCTGCTCTTGAAACTCACTATCCAACTCCTCTGCTGGGTTGGGTCTGGGGCAGCCCCTGGCTCTGCTGCTGGGACTACTGGGGCCAAGGGCTCTGTGCCTGGGGCAGCCTCGGGAGTGCGCTGTGCTGGTGCAGCTGGCTCCAGGGACTCTGGCTCAGACTCAGAGCTTGTGTCCTGGAGTTCCAGGGTCCTGACAAATTGAAACATTCACCCCACCTCCATTTACTCCCCTTGCTCTTTTGTTTCCTCTAATCCAGATTTTAGATTACAAGGTCCTTGGGGCAAGGATCTCTCCTTTTGTACTTTATTAAGTGCTCCCAGATGGAACAATATTATGGTATTACTAATAAATTGTCTCATGCAAACCATAGTTTCTATTGCTTCTCAGTGGTTTGCACTTGCTCTCTAAACTAGGATATCAGACCAGCTTGAAGCAAGGCTTGAATGGCCAGTTCTTGGGTTGGCTTTTACATTTGGATCAAGCAATAGTTTTGGCTATAGTGAGAGCAAGCATCAAGCTTCTACATTAATGATGCCTCATTATTGTAAAAGTAACATTTTCAAAAGCCAGCCCCTTTAAAACACATTGAGTTAATAGCTCGCCTGTAGGGGCAATAATTAGTCAGGAGCAATTGTCGACCAATTAAAGTAATAACAAATGAGAACTTAAAACCCATCCTTTTTGTCTCAGCTTGATGGCTTATGAATATATTGAAGAAAAAATGGGCATTTTAAAGCAACCTATGGAAGCATTATCACTGATTTAGTAGAATAAAAAAAAGGTGAATGAGACATAATTTTACTGCTTGGAGAACTAATCTTTCTCATGATGTCAGAAGGATGTAGTCTCTGTATGGTTCAAATGGTTTTGGATGGGGTATGAAGCATATTTAGCAACCCCCTGTGATTTGAGAAGTGCAAAATTAAAGGCCTTGAGAGGAGCCAGACGTCTAAGACACTTGTAATTACAGTCCTGTTGGGAGTCAGCATTGTGCCAGATCATTTGACCTTCAAATGCAGGGGTTTTAAAACTTCCTATTTTTATGAGACTCCTTTCTGCACCAACACATCTGCTGAGTAGGTTGTAGAAAGATCTATGCCACAGTTCACATATTCTAAGAGGTATTTATTTGTTAGTTACATTTCTAGAGTGATGAAGGTGGTTGGCAGAGTTGTATCAGGCTTATAAAGAGGGAGCGAATGAGTGTTGTCCAGTGTATTTCATGCTTAAGTGGGGACATGAACTTGAATCTCTCAAGCTCCAGTCCAGTTTTCCAACCAATATATACCTTACAGGACCATTGCTCTGTACCATTTCAGAATTCCCACAGAGGAGTGGTTCTTAACTTTTTCTTCACAGAGATTCTCTATAAAGATAATTTTTTGCTGGGGACACCCAAGACTTAACTCAAGATTTAAATATTCAAATATTTATTTAAATATATAATTAATTATTTATGGATTCTGGAGACCAGGGCCATTTCTGCACTAAACTGTTCAAGTGCTATTATTCCACTTACAACATCCTATGGAATCCTGAAGTTTGCAGTTCAGGGAGGGGCCTCACAGGCAAACCCCAGGATTCCATAGCAGTATAATAATCTAGTGCAGAAATGTCCCAGGATTCAAATCCCAGCTCAGACACTGGGTGACATTGGACAAGTCACAGTCTCTCCGCCTCAGAGGACTGCAAAAGCTAAACTCCTCTGAACAAATCTTGCCCAATATACCCTGTGATAGGTTCACCTTAGGGTTACCACAAGTTAGAAGTGACTTGAAGGCAAACGAGAGAGAAGTTTTGGCGCCCACCCACCCACACCTTGCTGCCGCATCTTTGTTGCTGTTGATGTGTTGGTGTCCAGGAACAGGGCTCTGTGGACCCCTGTTGGGGGCTCCACAGACTCCCAGGGATCCAAGGACTCTAGGTTAAGAACCACTGCCATAGAGTATTTCCAACACACCCTTGTGTCATTCTCTTGGATAAATTGTTGAGTCAAGCTTTAGTCAAAATATCCAGTACTGAAGCTTATTGCTTCACACCTTCAATTTTCTCATAAAGTTTTTTTAAAAAATCCCTTGGCAATTTTGGTTTGAGACACTTCTGAGGAACTACAGGGTTGCCGGATCACAGTTTGAAAACTACTCATGGCACATATAGTAATAATACAAAACCTCAAAATATATATTAAATGGAAGAGCAGATGTTCATGGTTCCATAGATTAGTTTGATTTTTTCCCCCCAAGCCAGGGCAGGATGATCAATCTTATTGCGATAAGATTGCTGTTGTGAATTTCTGCTGTTGTCCTTCAAATTAGAACACTGGGGTCAATGGAAAGATGAACTTGCTCCAATAACACAATTACTGCTACTAGAAGTGTTGTACTGCATTATGTAGGACTGTGCTGAATTTTCAGCTTGCAACCATTTGAAATTACAAAGGATTTCCCCTGATATACATTTTCTCCCTCAGCTATTACTGCTTCTTTTTTGTGCCTGTTTGTAACGTTCTGAATCACCTTTTCTGCTCTTCCTCAGACATCTTTTTCCATTTCACTCACTGAGTGATCCTAGCCAATGATGGACTGGCAGCCTATAGTGAGTGCGCTGACGACATGACTTTATACAGCCAGTTAGATTTGGCTATATAGTGTTTTCAGTGAGGGCAAATGAAGCCCCATTGCCATTAACCAGGGCATAAGAAGAAACGTGTATTTTTATTATTATGGTAACAAGGTGTCACTGTACTATGAGGGTTAGTGTATCCCATGAAAACAAGGATCCTATTCCTGTATCTTTACAATTGTGTGGAAGATAGGATTTCAGCATGTATAGCTTATCATTAAGAGTACAGGAGCCCTGTTTTCCTTTTCATGTGTCCACCATAGAGTTCTCTGATGGTGCAGAATTACCATTGCAGGCCTTGTTACCCTAAAACATGGTTGACTCAGAGGTCCACCTGCAATACCAGTGGTTCCATGAAACAGTGGAGAATAATAGCTCAAAGGGGAGGCCTGCAAGCAAGGGGTAACCTAGCAGGACCTTTTACACCTATGTATACCAGTTCTAATGCGGCAGCACAAGTTGGAGATTTAAAGTATGCTTGTTTTATTTGGGGAATTAATAATCACACACATGCAGGATCCAAGCAGTCTTGCAATCACACAAGGCTAACTGAAGGGGAAGGAAGGAAAATAGGATAGTGAGAAGTTAGGCGAAGTGGGTGATATTTACCTATCCTGCAGAGAAGAGACAAAGTGATATGGCTCAGGCTAAGGGTCCAAGGATAGTACCAGAACGAGAATCAGAGCAGCAGAGTGACAGCCTGTGTCCAGAGTACTATGAGTCATCTGGCTTAGAGACAGGGTTTAAATACACCTTTTCCACCCTGAGGGAGAAGGTGTTAATGGCTTCCTGGCAGAGTAGACAATGGGGTCTGGGATGAGCTAATGGCTTTAGCCTTAGCTGATGAAGGACTGATGGGAATTGTGATAGGTCCTTAATGGCTGGGCAAATTGTGAAACAAAGGGAAAATTTGATGGGAATAGGGAGTGAGTTGAAGACAATCGAGAGCAGTTTTGGGAACTATTGTTTCTAAATGTTGAATTGTTGAAGGACATTTACAAGTCCATTATTGCTGGAGCTTGCCTGACTATGACCTGGCCATGCCCTGAGGTCCCATCTGACCTACTTTTGCATCACACATTTTCAGCTAGTCCCCTTCAGCAGCCAATTTTACAGCCATGTCAATGTATAATTTATATTTTGTGGCAATTAAATGATATCTGCCAGTTATTCCATATCATGGAGTGAGGTGTACGGCCTGGTAACAGCCTCATTTCCTAGTATTATATAATGAGCATTTTTTTCCTGCAACTTTTCTGTGCTCCTCCTTGATTAAAGACAGGTCTTTTGTGAAAGGGATGGAAAGTAGCTCTCATACAACACAGCACAACTATTTTGTTTGTTTAAGTTTATACACCTTTTATATTTATTTCTTTATTTTTTCAACACTTTCCACAACTTGGAAAATTTGCATGACAAATCCATAGGAAGCATTCCAGACATGGCTTGTGAGAATGGCTATCACACTTATATGTTAGCTGTATAATACAGAGCTGTCTCCATGGCTGCAGGGGCAGAGAGGTTTTCTTTTTCCTCAGAAATAGGAGAGAGACTGTAGATGTTCAAGGTGGAACATGGAATGCTTCTAAACCCACTCCCCCCATCTTTAGCCTCTTTGCTCAGTCCACAGAAATGTTCAGTGTAGGCTTTGGCTGGTTATTTTGTGATCAGATAGAAATTTTTGATCCATCTCACCTGGTTGTCAAATCTGAAAAAAGTTCTCTCTCTCTCTCTCTCTCTCTCTCTCTCTCTGTTTTTCCCTTCACTTCTCTGAGGGCAATATGAAAAATTGACTAAAGATGCAGTCGTAATGCTAATTTAGTCATGGAATAGTAGGGTTGCCAGACTGAAAACTGGAGAGGGCCCCTGTATCCTTAATGGTTTTGTAGAAGAGGGAATTTCAACAGCTATTGCTTGTCAGACAATCGGGTTCAAAAACTCTCCTCTATACCTGTTCAAAGCCCCTCCTCTACACAGCCATTAAAGGACTGTTACAATTTTAATTCTGGCAAACTTAGGAACAGAAAAGGAGATCTGTAGCATCCATTTCACACCTTTTGGAACAAGGATTTTCCTGACTGGCCTGGGATGGGCTCCCAGCAAAGTCACAGGCCTTGGTAGGGAACTTATTCTGAAATGGTCTTTCTGGTCATAAATGACTGACCAGCTGATGTCAGCCTATGGAGATACTGGATGGTGTTGGTGCCTGGGTGCTCCTGAGGTTGTGGTCTAGAATGAAAAGACACCTATCCTCAGCTAAATTCCACACTTAGCAGGCTTCCCTGAAGGTTAAGGGGTTTAAATAGTTAAATATAGTGGGCCTAGGTTAACCCATCACCTATGCCTTCACTCTGAGTATTTGGACACCATTGACCTTGCTCTGATCAACATGATGAACCATGTTCCACCAGAAGCTATTAAAGTGAATCAAGTAAACTGAAAGCTATTAACCTTTTGTGAATTTCCCCCCCAATAGTTACTCATATGGGAAATATAAACTCCCTAGAAACCAGCAAGAAGAAGGAAAGCACATATGCTTAATCATAACAAAGATGTTTTCTCAGGCATTTTAAGAATGACAGTAGCATACAAACTGGAAAGAGAGAGAGAGTGCAAGGGCTTAACACTTATATTTCTACTAGGTGGGATCAAGATTCCTTGATGATTCTGAGGAGCTGGCCAAAGATCTCGTTTTCTTCAGCAGAATTGCTTATCAAGTAAGATCACTGACATACAAGCAAAGTGGGTGGAATTATGCCAGAAGATAATGAGTGTTCCATACCACTTGCATTTTGTTCAAATACTAGTTTGTGTTTTTCCTTCCTTGTACCTGGACATACTGAAGACGATATGGCCTCGAATGAGGGCTCAATGAACTAGAAATAGAGATTGGCAAAGGGCAAGGTGGGATTTCTGTGCATCAAATGCTATTTTCCAAATTAGGGGGATGGGAAGCTCAGAGTGAATGAGCAGAGAGGGGGAAAAGTGTTAGAGTGGTCTTAAAGCAGAATCTCATTAAAGCAGCTGTCAGAGTGCCTCTATTTTGCCGTCACCTCCTCGATTCCATAAGAGGCAACTGTCGTTTTGAGTGAGCATCCTGCCAAAGAGGCATTTACAAATAAATGAAAAATGTCACAATTGATTTGGTTTCTTCTGGAACAGTGCGTGTCAGCTTTGTCACAAACTGTCTTTGTTACTTTTTCTTTCAGATTTCTCAGGTGGACATTAGGAAATAGCTTTTGATGGTCCTCGACCTTTTTAATTTGACCTGGGTAAGTTCTTTATCTCTGACCTTTTGTTGCAATCTGTGTAACAATTTTGGAGCCACTGGGAAGGCATTCTCCGGCCTTTCCCCGGACTCTCCCAAGTCTCACCAAAGAAAAACAGTATTGTCCGTAATGAGTTAAGCATGTTGCGAAATGTTACCAATAAGGTGATGATGATATTTCATGACTTTCCTCCACTTTGAAGCATTGCAGGTAATATTTAGGAAATATTGGATAGTACAGGTGCTTCTTGTTAAAAACAGTTTCATTGATCATTGGTAATTATTTCATAGTGCATTTCCCTGTTAAAAAGTGTGTTCTGCAAGTTTGATTCCTAAATAATGCAGAAGGGGCAAACCGTATAGAACTGTTCTTTGATCAGAAAAGAATAATAGTTCATAAGTTAATCTTTTATTTATACCTCGCCTTTTAACCAAAGTGGTTACCAAGGTGACTTAGAAAAGTTTGAAAACAAAATCATAAAATAATAAAGAATTCAACAACAAATGCAATGGTCACAACAGTAAAGCAGAAGCAACACAGGCTCAGGGAAACATCAGCAGTACTAAATTAACCATGCTGATGCTGTAGATCCATGGTCCCTGGAGGATCTTCAAGGGTCCACAGAAAACAGCAGAGTTCCCTTTCTGTCAGAGGACAGATGACAAAGGCAATCTATCCTTGCAGGTCTCCCAGGTGCAGCCATAGACACCTCTGGTAGTCCACTGATGATGGAAATAGGAGGTTGTCCCTGTGCACACTGTGAGATGCTTTGAAGACCCTAGATCCACATTCCCCCATTTACCCACTTTCACATCCCCAGGACGGGGTAAGTAAGACAGTTCCAGAGCTGACACATTTATTGTCTCTTGGGTTTCTCTTGCCTCGAATGATAGGATCACGCGATGGAAAGTATTCTGAATGATTTTCCATAGCATTAAACTAAGCTAAGACTCAAGTGAACCTAGGATGAGAAGACCCTAGTCTTAGGTCATTTCTGCACTAGACTCTCATGATGCTATTATTCCACTTTCAACATCTTATAGAATCCTGGCATTTGCAGTTTAGGGAGGTGCCTTTGAGGCTCCTGCCTAACCTGCAAACACCAGGATTCCATAGGTTGTTGATAGTGGAATAATAGTGCTATAAGAGTCTAGTGCGCAAACGGCCTTAGATCCAACTTGCCCACTTTCATTTGAAGGGGGGGACAGGTGACTTCAGAAAAAACAACTATGGCCCTTTTCACACGTGGGGGGCCAAAACGGGGTGGCGCACACAGGGGCGGAGCTTACCTGCTTGCGTTTTGCTCCATCCCTACTCCGTCCCTGCGAGGAGTGCGGTTCCGCTGCTTCACACGCCGCCAAATTTCTGCGGCGTTTGGCAGCATTCGGCAGTGCCCAAAATGGCGGCTGGCGGCGCTCCGCCAATCAGGGCAATGCGCCAGCCAGAAGCCCGCCCCTGGGCAGATCTGCAGAGACACGCTAACGCGTCTCTGCAGATTCTCACTGGGAGCTGCCACAGATTAGTGCGGGCGAGTTTCATAAAAACCACCCGGGAAGGTGGTTTTTAAAAAACTCACAGCACCACCCCTGCGGCTGCGCTAGATCGGTTGGAGGTGTGGCACCTCACTGTTTCCAACCACGCTAGCGCACCCTGCGGTGTGAACGACCTCCGTCTCCGGTCGTCGCACCGCAGGGTTTTACCTCCGTGTGAAAATGGCCAAAGGCCCTTTTACATAAGATGAACTATTTAGTGCTGTGAAGTTTGACACTTGCACTTCCAATCGAGCTGAGAAACTAATTGGCAATCACTGCAGCTCCTTAAGAACTTATGTGTCAGCAATCTGCCCTCTGTATTTTGGATCAGTAGCAGCTTCTGTGTGCTTACCACAGCCTTACTGTAAAAGTGAACTGTAATAACCCAATCTAGAGTCTCCTGGGGAGGGGGGAGGGGTGTTATTGTTGATTAAGTGGTCTTTATTTGTTTCTTTGTTTCTTTGTTTTCTTTGTCAAGAAAAACAAATTAAACATTATCAGAATGTATTGCCATCTTGATGTTGGTAATGGAGTCCTTGGGATGCTCATAATACAATCTCATGCATGTTTACCCAGAAGCAAGTCCTATTGTGTTCAGCGTGGTTCACATCTCAGCACGAGTGTTTAGGATTACAGCCTGAACTACTTGTTCCAATGCATGAAAAGAGCCCATGTTCATTTTTCTTTCAGCTTTTAGCTGCCAAATGCAGGGGAAATATTTTGCTGAAAAAAAAAATGCTAGTGACACTTGATTAACCCATACAGACTTTCTTTTTTTGTGGTGGTGTGGGGACTTTTTTCTTGTAGTAGCTGCTTTCTTTGTAATTATAATGCTAGATTTGAATATTAAATGGATGATGGCATATATATTTCTTGGATTCCTCTCTCTTCCTTGCATTTTTAATATGTGGTGGGGGATAAATGTGGAATGTGTAACTCTTTGTAATACTGCTGTGCATTTTGAATAGGCCATTTTTTCATAGTTATAGCATTTTCTGTTTATGTGCAAACAATGTGCAAACATCAGAAACCAAAACTGAGAAAGCATTCCTAACCCCTAAATCTGTCAGCTGCTTCTTCTGTCTGGAACTTCCTGCTAAGGGGAAGCTAGATTTATTGTTTCTCCATCCAGGCCTTTGGCATTTAAGCTGGTCACAGTTGACTGGATTTTTAGCTAGTTGAGTGTTGTCTGTTTCTTTTGGTTTTTTTTCCAAAAATGTTTAATATGCTTTGTTTTAATGCTATTTTTGTTAAAAAAGAGGTTTTTTAAAATTTGTACTGGCTGACTTTAGCAGCATTTTGGGTGGTGACATGGGATATTTATAAATAAAGAAATGGGGTGAAGGTACCTTATGTATTTGCTGAAGCTAAGCATCCCATAGTCTACCCAATGGAAGATCTACACTCTTTAGCTCCACAATAGAGAAAAAGTATCACTATAAAGATTCTATCTATCTATCTATCTATCTATCTATCTATCTATCTATCTGTTATCAATTTATTGATTCTGTTTTTCTACCAGTGCCTAACTTAAGGTGGCAATGGTGTGTTCTAGAATTGTCTGGGTAACAGATAAATTGCATGATGGAGTACCAGGTACACCATGCATCCATATTTTCCACATGCTCCTAGGACAGGTGTACTTCAGTTAATGAAGTGGATGTGTTCCTGGTCATTAATTATTTACTAGAAAATTTGGTACTAGAGACAGAAATAACATGGAAAGATTCCTCCATTACATAAAGGAAGAGCAGTTCAATCTGCATTAGCACTTTAAAAAAAAATCATATGCACAAGTGAAAGGAAATAACCAGGTCAGGCAGGCCTTGCATAAGTAAACAAAAACATTTTTAACCTTCCATACTCCAGGAATGATTTGTAATTTCACCAGCCTCCACTTTTCTTATGTTTTCCATTTTAGTGGCCAGATTTACAGATTTGTGCCTCTTTAACATGCTGGGGGGAGTGTGCTGTTTACCTTGCCTGTTGTGGGGGCGCATATATACCTGCAGTAGGATCAGCTAGACTAGAATCTCATTCTTTCCCAGCTCAAGATTTATTGCATTGTTCACTGCAGGCATGCTGGTGCAAATCAACACTGAAAGTGGCTGTTTCCCCAGGCCTCCTTCACCATCCTTCCAATGGAATGCTGAACATTCCATGCTGGTAAATTCCTCAAAAAGCAAACTGGGAAAAAAAAAGTACTTTTTGTTTTTTAGATTTAACAATGGAGATGGAACCACCACATAGTCAATGGATGGCCTAATTGTTAAATGCCTTCAGCAATTAAGATGCTGCTTCTTCACTGCTATGACAAAGAAACATTGGTAGGCCTTGGCAATTGAGAATACGCAGGATGAAAAACCATCAATATTGTGAGATCCATATTTTTCAGAAGGGACAGATCGTATCATTAATCTAATCACAATAATTTCATCATTTCAATGCTGCTGTTACTGTAAGCAATGTAAGGCCAGTTGTATTTGATTCATATCCATGTGTCACGTCGATTTACTCCTCTGGAAAATACTGTAGGAAGATTCACCTAAGAAAGTTATGTATGTGAGAATCAATTGCGCACCTCTCCTTAGTTATTCTCTTTTCTATTTGTACTCTCTCTCTTTTTCTACCATTTTTTATATATATATATATATAAGGTTGTGTCTATGTGGACAAGGCTATGTTACATAATTTTTGTCCAGTAATTATGAAACATTAACAGAATGGATAAGCCACTTTTTAAAGTATTAAAAGTCCATTTTACAGATATGTCTCACAAGGCGACGTCTTACAAGTTCCCCTACCGAAGTGGTTGGACATTCTTGCCTGATGTAGAATATCTACCTTCAGTTCAGGAATGTGGAAGTGAGTTTCCATGTGCAGATCCATGCATTATGCAGACGTGTATTCCATGTGGAAGTGCAGTGTCATACCCTCCAACATACTGCAGATGAAAAACAGGGCTTGTGTGGCCAAGCAACATCAGAGTGTGGTCAAGAAAGTAAAAGTTATTTTTTTATATAAAACAAACTGTATCTTTTATTACAGTAACATTAGAAATAAAACATCTTATTAAGGTTCATATAAAGTACAGTGTTGTTACATTAACCAGTTTCAACTGCTGACAGTCTCTAAACCAATAACTCTCAGCCTTAGAAGGCTATTCTCTGTTTCTTTTTCTCAGCTGCTTAAACACAACTTAGCCACCCTCTCTGACCAAGATCTCACTAAAGGTTCACTTTCAAAAAGAATCTCTGCCTTATATACAATTTCTCTCATCCATATGCCCCTCCTATACACACTGTACTGGCTTTCACTCCTAAAGTATTACTCCTGTAGCCTAGCAAACATTTCTTGCCTTCCAAATAGCTGATTGTTACAATGAAGCTCCAGAGACCTCTGCAATTGTGGTTTTGCCTGTGAGTTTGTTTTAAGCACTGCGTTCTGATGGGTGGAAAAAGAAAAATATGCCTTCCCACAGGTGGAAAAAGAAAAATACACCTTCCTACATTCTCATCTCAAAACAGACTTTACATGCAGGAGCTTACTGGGCTCAGATTCTGTGAGTTTTGTTAAAATCAGTAGCCACCTAAGAAAGCAAGACCTTGTGGGTGGTACAATGGCAGGGAGTACTGAGGCAGTAGCGCATCATGAGAGAACAATCCTCCAGTCCCACCCCACCACTGTCAATCAGCCAGGGGCTGCTTTGATCTCAGAAGCCTTTGGCTGGAGCTCTCTGGTACTCTCCCCAGCTTGCACACTTCCAGGTGCTCACTTGCTCCTTTCCCCAGCAAAACTCCTCCAGTGCTACTGCTCCTTTCTCACTCAAGCTGGGCTGGCAGCTACTTAGTCAAATTTTCTTGAGGCTGGAGGGAGGCCAGAGGAGGGCCAAACAAGCTGGAATGGGGGTGAAGTGGGGGAGATTGCGGTTGCTGCCTGGATCCCTTTGATTGTCTTTCCAGGGAGAGTTGCAAGCAAACTCCTTTCCTTCATCCCCCTCAAATGGGCATGAGAGTGCTAGAGTGGCCCTCCTAACATTCCCTGCCCCCAAGACCTCGGTAAGAGTGGTGGCAGTAGGAAAGGCTCAGGTTGGGGGGGGGCTTTTTCAGCTTGGGAAGCCAGCACACCTACACACTTCAGCTGACACACAAACATGTTGTGACACACCGTTTGGGAAGCCCTGCTCTAGCCCTTTGGAAGATTGGTAAAGGACTGTGTGAGTTGTAGGCCAAAACATTGGATGGCCAACAGCTCCTGATTGCTGGTATAAACCACCAGATAGAGAGGGAAGGTCTTCTGTAGTGGAGGCAAAGCATGGCAGTCACATACTACGATTGGGAGTGTGTTTGCCCAAAGGGAAGTTCATTTAGATAAGTGGCGTTTTTGCTTTCAAGTGACTGTATTTGGAATCTGCATAACAAATGTACGTCTTGTGCTGCAGTTGCTGCATTTTTAGATTGCTTATTTGATCTTGTCAATTAATACTCATTTTAAAATGCTTGTTCAAGTACAATTTTTAATTGCTCATAAAATGCATTTTAAATGCTTTTATAGGAACAATTTGGTTTTAACAGCCAATTATTCCTTCCAAATAAAGTGTTAATAGCTAGAAAGGACCAGGGAAATGCTTCTCAGTAACTTGAAATGAGTGTCTGTAAGTGGATTCCCTTGGTAGTCAGAAATTATCTCTTACACAGAGAACAGCCTACTAAGTCTCCTGCACTGTGTATCTGCTGGGTCTCTTTTTGGAAATGCAACATTCATAGAATACACAGAATGCACATGCTTACCTCCTAACTTCTTTGCATATTGTACATGAGATGAAAGCAATGTGAAAGGGCTGTGGAATATCTACCCATTGCATAAGCAAAATGGATCAATCGAAAGCCCTGTGCATAACCCAAAGGGCATCTTTTTAGGATGCCTATAAATCAAGCAGCATGTCCATGTTGTCAAGTATGAGGAATCCTATTGCAACTTTCATTCATTTCCTGTCAGTTCTGACTCCAGTTTTGACCCTAATCTGCTGGCAGTCATGTTCCTCTTGCCCTTATAAATGAGCAGATTGATGAAACGGGACAGCTCACCAGCAGGACTTCAACTACTTGGTATCTATCATTTGTGCATGGTAACCATACTTAGGGATGGGAAACTGCCAGTTTTGCTACATTTGGTTAAAAAGAAAACAACAACAACAGCCTCAGTTTCTTTCCATCTAAAGAAATTTCCATGTATTGTTAAATTCTCTGCCCACATTGCCACTGGGCAAATTCAATAAATACTGTTGTTACAATGCCGTACATCCTCACTCTATGATATGAACTTATTTAATTGGCATGAGAAATATAAATCATACACTGTTATGCTGAAAAACCATGCTGGCAAAGAGGACTGGCTGAACAAGTGCAAAAGTGGGTCAGACCTCAGGGCATGGACAGGTCATAAGTTCAAGGTGTTAGTTGGGAAGCTCTGGAGCTGATGAACTTGCAATGATCCCCTCAACGACTTTCAACACAATCGGGCATGAAGTTGTCTCAATAGAGCAACCGGTGGACACCAACCTGTTTCCTCTTCCTGCCAAAACTCTCCTTTGTTTCCTCACCTGCCCAGAAATTAAAAAGCTATCACAATTCCAATCAATGCTTTATCACCTAATGCTAAGGCCAATAGCCTGTTCTGGACCCCACTGTTTGCTCCGCCAGGGAGGCGTTAACACCTTTCCCCTCAAGACAAAAACTTGGATCTGAGCCAGACAACTCATAATACACTGGACATGGGCTGTCACTGATGCTCAGATTCCCATTCTTGTACTACCCTCAGACCCCTAGTCTGAGCCAAATCAGTTTGTCTCTTCTCTCCAGGATAGGTAAATATTGCCCAGTTCACCCCAACTTCTTGCTAGCCAATTTTTCCTTCCTTCCTTTCCTTTGGTTAGCCTTCTGTGGTTGTGAGACTACTTGAATCTTGTGCGTATTTGTGATTTTCCCCAATCAAACAATCTTTTAAACTCTCAACTGGTGTCCCTGCATTAGTACTGATGTACATAGGTGGAAAGACCCTGTAAAGTTACCCGTCTCTTGCAGGCCACACTTTGAGCTAATAGTTCCTCACCATTTCACAGAGGCACTGGCACCACGAGTGGACCTCCAACTCACTCGCCTTTGGGGTAACACTTTTACCAGTGTTAAAGGTGAGAGAAAAGTAGGGGATGGATGGATATTTATTTATCTATTTCTCATCTCCAGGGCCCCTGAGATGATGCAAAATGCTTTAAAACATTCAATACATAACTAAAGAGAAAAAAAATGTTCAATTGTCTCATAAGAAAGCCTTCTCAAATAGCTTTAAAAACAGTTTTTTGAAAAACAGTTGTAAAGAAAACTAGAGCAGACCCACCCTAATTTAATTATCCAAAGGCCAAACAAACTCCAAAAGGATAGAGCTAGACTGGCCTTTCTTGGGAGGGAATTCTGCAGTTGGAGTGCAGCTACAGAGAACACCCTGTCACATTCATGTCTACACACCACCCTAGACTCATGGGGTTGTGGGACATAGATCAGAGCCTCTTCTCATTACCTTAGATTTTGGGTGGCTAAACATGAGAAGAGGTGGTCTTTCAGATATTCTTCACCCATGTTCTTTATAAGTCAAGACTGCTACCTTGAATTGGGCTTGGAAGCAAACAAGAAGGTAGTTGTGTGGGGTTTTTTTGTTTTTTGGTATGGTCTGTGTTATATAGTCTCTAACATGCACACCTGGTAACAGTCTGGCTGCCACATTTAGCATCAGCTGTAGTTTCCAAATATTTTTTCAAGGGCAGCCCCATGTTACAGCAGACTAACCGTCTGAACAAAAAAGGTGAAAACTCTGATTCATCACAGTCAAGGTTTCAGACATCAGCTTAGCTAAGCACTTCAGGCCTTGGACTTGGATGGTTAAATCTCTTTTGTTTGCAAGTGTTTCACGGAGGCAGTGGCATCGCAGATGGACCTCTGAGTCATCCAAGTTTTGGGGTAACAGCCACTGTTGGTGGTATCCAGCAGACCTCCATGGATCCCAGTTTGAGAACCACTGCTCTAACTCATACATAACTATATTCTACATATAAAACAAAGAACCTAACTGTAGGATTACCACTTTGGCTCTTTCCATTGGCCCCTCAAGTGTATGTATAGGTGGCATTATAAAATATGTGGTAGATGTTATTTGACAAGAAGGTGTGATGAAGCTCCATAAGTTCAGCAAAGCTTTTGCTTTACAGGAAGAAAGTGAGACTGGTTTGTGTGTGTGTGTGTGTGTGTGTGTGTGTGTGTGTGTGTGTGTTCTCCATGTATATATTGAAGCCATAGGTTAGTGACAGAGTGCATACTTGGATGAAACAAGGAAGGAGATATTAAAATAGGATGGGAAACTTGGATTATTTATGTGCATGTGTGTGCGCGTACACACACACACACACACACACACACACACACACACACACACGGAAAGCAAAAGGGTGTCCTGGTCACTTCATGCAAGATGTGAATGTAGCACACAAGCCCCTTATTTTCAGAAGTATCAGTGTAGAACAGCTAAATCATTACTCTAGCACTAAACATATGTATAACGGCAAGCTGTTACTTTGGATAAAATGAATTCAATTTTTCAAAACATTTTTATAAAGGTTTATTTTCTTAAAAAAAAAAATGGGAGAAGCTGCAATTCAAGGGACTCCATGATACAGCATGTTAAAAAGACCATAAGGCAACACAATATTTTCCTTAGAAGTGGTAGCTATTTATTTTCCTATTGAGTATCACGAGTAATTAAAAGGAACCATAACGTAATCCTTTAGCTTTGCATATTAATTCCAAAGAGAGGTGAATTAATCTTCGCTGATTGCATGGTAATTCACAGCTCAGCATGGTAATACTAGAAGGCTATAAATTAATGCTGTAGAATAATATAGGGTCCACATGCACATATATCACAGCTCCTTTAGTTACCATGAGAATGAAATAAAACTCTAAAAAGGACTACATAGACTCCTAATGGTGATCCTAACTGAAACATAATTGAAGTGACTGTATTTATCTTTGGTGGTTCTCCTAAACAAACAGACTTGGAAAGGAATTCCTTACCGAAACCATCTCTGTGTTAAGCATCTTCTTAGTTATTTTTGGATTAGTTTTTAATGTTTTCTTTATATTACATTTTAGTTTTATATGTGTTTAAGCCAGCCAGAAGCTGGGTGGAACATGGGGTAGCCATAGAAATTTGTTATTGTAAATGAGCTTCATCTCAAGCAATTGTGAATATGATAGCAGCCTAAATTGTGTTGTTGACAAGACTAGCCATGGTCAGGGATACTGAAGGCAGTGCAACATCCAATTGTTAGCCCTAACTAGTGGAAACCCATTGCTTCTATGGGGAAGTGGTATGTTAACATTTATGTAGGTTCCAGTGATTCAATGGGGTTACTTTAGTTGGAACAAACAATCGAATTTAGGTCAGAGCTCAACTGCTCTTCTGAGTGAAGTTACAGAGGACCCAAGCCCAGTCAATATACTTGAGCAACTATATATATATATATATATACTTTCCACACGGGGTAAAAAACGGCTTTGGGCGACCTCATCTGGAGGTCGTCCACACCGTGGGGTGCGCTAGGGCAGTTTGAAAAGTGGAGGTTCCACACCTCAAACCGCCGTAGCGCGGCCGCAAGGGGTGGTGCGGCGCATTTTTTAAAAGCCACATTTCATGTGGTTTTTAAAAACGTGAGCGTGCTAACCCGTTGCAGCACCCCATTTGAAACTGCAGGGACGCACTAGCACATCCCTGCAGAGCTGCCTGGGGCGGGCTTCCGGCTGGCGCGCTGCCCTGATTGGCGGAGCGCCGCCGGAAGTCGCCGGCCGCCATTTTGGGCGCCGCCAAACACCGCCGAAATTCGCCAGCGTGTGGAGCAGCGAACGCGCGCTCCCCGCAGGGACGGAGCAACCCATTTTCAGGTAAGATCCGTCCCTGCGTGCGCTGCCCTGTTTCCCCGTCCCCCATGTGGAAAGGGCCTTAGTTTTAAATCTAGGTCTGAGGTCCATCCTCTTCCTGCCCCAGTAAGGACACCTTGAGACCTCATTGTTTTCCTTTACCTTTGTCTATCCAACCTTGATATATCATGGACTCCTGAGTGCTTGGCATCATGGATGCTTCAACTGTCTTAAATACAAATAATAGTCATCATCTAATTAGATTAGCCTGGTTAAACATCCAGCAAGCTGCATTTTTTACCTGCATCCAGGTAAACCGACTCAACAAGAAGCTAGCTTGCAGTTGATTTTTATGAATCAAAGGATCCCAAAAGAGAAGGCAATGGGAAATTGTGTATTTGTGGTAGGGGTTGTTTCATATGAAAAGATAACTGACAAATATAGTTGGGAGCAAAAGGAGTGATCTAGGAATTGGAAATAAGGTAGATATACTGGTCACTTCTCTCCTTTCCTTCCAGAAAAAGTGAAACAAAACACACAAAAAACCTCCATCTTTTGTATAAAATGAGGACCCAACCATATGTTATAATAGCAAGCCAGAAGAAACAGCTATTAATCCCTGGAGATTTTGCTTTGTTTTAGCACTGCCCACAGACAGCAAGAGTTTGTGTTTGAGTGCAGTTGAAACCTTATGTGTGGGAGATAGTTGATTCATATAAGCATGCAAATGAGAAGCACGGGGAGTGGAAGATCTTGCCCATAAAAGTCAGATTAGGGCTGCTGCAAAGTAGGATTTAAGTACATAGACTGATTGACTTGGAAACAACCCAGTGATCACGCCATTCATCATTTTGATGTGTAAATGATTTTGTACTTCAGGGATGGGAAGCAGAAGGCACAGGGACCTCTCCAGGCTTTTAGGGAGGGCTGTCCAATGGATACTTTCAATTCTAGGAGAACTAGGACTTCTGCCTAACCTTTCCACTATAAAGAGATACTTACAGTGAGTTAGGATAGCAGCTAGACTGGTTGAAATCTGCAAAAACTGATCCATCCAGTGTAGCGCATCTAAGGACCATCTGTCAAGAACTCCAAGCCTGCTGCTTGCTTGGGACTGCATGAAAAATGCGTACCCTCCAAATGTCCCATGTTAATAGGGGCAGTCCTGATTAATCCTCTGTTGTTCCTCTACGTCAGTGGCTTTTCAAATATCCAAGTTTCTCCTGTTGTCCTCAGCTTGCTTCAGTTGCTGTTCATAGTGGGGAAAAAAATAGTTTATACTCAATGAACTCAGGAAGAGAGGGGAAGGAAGGCGCAGAATATTCCCTTTCTGTGAGGCTCCGGCAAATGTAAACGGATGTAGCTTCTCTTAGTATGTATGTTCTTTCTCATTAACAACTTTTGCCATCTGGGCTACACTCTGATGTTGCCTAACCACACACGTCCTGGTTTTCATCCGTGAAATGTTTGAAAGCATGAAAGTAAGTGGCTTTTGCCATGTCTTTTCATGGTAATGAAAAATAATGTTAAGCTGTTGGACACCATACATGGCAGATCAACTGCATATAGTTTTGTGAAGCACCAATTTTACAGTTTTGTCACAGAGGGATAATTTTAGGGAAAGCTTCTAGCGAATAGCCTAGAATAAATGAGAGTTTGGGATATCAGTTGAACACTAGTGTAAGGAAGGAGATTATCCTAGCAAAATTGGGAGTTAGTTTTAGTGTCTTGTTTTTTTTTTAAAAAAAAAAATCCATGAGTTAGCTCATTTTGTTGTTCAGCTGTGAGAAAGCAATAAAGGCTTTATAACATTTTCAAATTGCATTTGAACCCAGCTGGAATTAACCTGAGACCCAGCAGTGAAGCTAAGGTGAAATCTTCAGTCCATTTTGCAAAGCCTAATTAAAAGGCCTTGGGGAGGTGGGCGAATGCCTCTCCTTTTGAGAGTGTGCAGTTGTCTCTGCGCATCTCATGTGAACCACAGGCGCTCAGAATATTTTTATTAGAAGATCACCTTGGTGGTTATTGCAGTGTTGCTTTAGTATAGAAGGTTTATGTGAAAGAGCAGTGACCAATTTATAGATGGCATCTGTGCGTTAGTTCATTAGATTGATGTCGGTCCGGATCTGGAAGGAATAGTTTATGGCAAGTGGCTTTGCAGAGCTGGTACTGAGAATATTGAAACTGTAATTCTTCTTCATTTTTGTGATTTTCTTGGGCAATGCAGCACTTGGATGAGAATCTGACAATCAAGCAACTCTGCTTTAGTTTCCCCTTCTTTAAGCACTGGGAAATCTTCATGCATCAAGTTCTAATTATCACTGTCTGGTACTTATGTGTGAGTCTTTTATTTAATATTTTTATTCCAGTATGTGGAACATAAAATAGACACACATGATGTCATCATGAAATATTTACCAATTTACAGGCTAAAAGAGCAATAGCAAAGTTAAGAGCTGAGAGTTGAATTGAGCAACCTGTGCAAATGTTAGAGTGAAACCTAGCTCACTTGAGCACATCTATCATTCAGTTTTGTTGCACTTGAGCACAAGTAATTGAATGTGTAGAGAAAGCTTAAGAAATGGTATAAGGTTTTCTCCTTGACATTAGGTCTGTTGGCTCATTCACTCCTTCAGATTACTGAACAATGATATTTGTATATCTGAACCAATTGCAGGATTCTTCCTTAAGTTACTTCTCTAGGGTACTTCATTTGTTATCACAAAACTACAACACATAGATCTTTCATATAACCTTATTGGTTTTGTGATCCTTCAAGTTGTTTCTGACTTATGAGGACCCTAAAATGAACCTATAGCAATAGCAATAGCAGTTATTTCTATACCGCCTATCAACTAGTGTTATCTAAGCGGTTTACAATGTATTTTAGCTAATTGCCCCCAACAAGCTGGGTACTCATTTTACCGACCTGCGAAAGGATGGAAGGCTGAGTCAACCTTGGAGCCTGGCAGGATCGAACTCACAACCTTGTGGTTGCAGTACTGGCATTTAACCACTGCGCCACCAGGGCTCCCTATCATCAGGTTTTGTTGGTAAGACTTGTTCAGAGTGAGTTTATGTTTGCCTTCCTCTGAGGCTGAGAGTGTGTGACTTGCTCAAGGTCAACCAGTGTGTTTCCATGGCTGAGCAGGGATTCGGTCTCCCGAGTTGTACTCCAACACACGAAAAACTACACCATGCTGGCTCTCTTCACATCAGCTGTGTCACCATAAAGATAACACACAGTCTTAAATCCTATTGTTAGTCCTAACTTGAGCTGAACCACTGAATCAGTTATAACTCAGTAATCATAATGATAGCATAAGTGGTAATGTAAAACAATGAAACATAACTATTGTTAAGTCAACACCTACTTAGATCCCATTGTTCAAGCATTCAGAGAGATAGCTGTGTTATAAAAGACACAGGCCCTTTCTGCACGAGGCGAGGGAATCGCTCCATGCTATTACCTACCGCTTCTTCTGGGGTGTCTGTCCCTGAAGCCCTTCCGCAGGGCTCCTCCTTGGTCCAGGGCGAATCGGAGCAGTGCGAGATCTGTAGATCCACACTGCTCCGGCTTCCAAAATGGCGGCTTCCAGTTGGTCGTGGGTCCCGACTAACTGCTGAAGCTCACCACACCTAAAGCCCGCCCTCTGCAGATTGCAGGCTCACATTGGTGCAAGCCTGCGAATCTGCACAAGGGAGCAGGAACGCAATGGTGCGTTCCAGGAAAATAAAGACCTGTTTTTTCCGGTCTTTCAAAAACACACTGGAGGACCACTTGGGGGGTCGTCTTGGAGTGGACTGAGGTGCGGATCTCTGGTAAGTAGTCCGCTCCTAGTCGGCTCCAAGGTGCAGATGACCTCCCTGCGAGGACGCACTGCCCCATCCTAATTGCCTGGTGCAGAAAGGGCCATAGAGGAATCAGTAGCCCCTGCAGGAGAAAAATCAGGCTTAAATAAGAGACACCTATGTTGAGGAAAACTGTTTACTTAGATATAGAAGATGATGTAAGTTTCTGATTGTTTCAAGTTAAGTTAAGCATGAACAAAACATTCTGAGCAATGTTCCAAACCTTGACACATACTGCTGATGGGATGACAGCAAGAACACCAAAATAAGATAAAAGGAACAAGAGTGAGGTTTGGAAATAGTGTTTGATTTTTATTGGTGAGTTTGGAAATCGTGCTTGCTCTTTATTGGTGAGTTTTTATGGCAAAGCTTTTTGTTGTGCAGTTCCTGCAACTGTGTGTTTTTTGTAAGAATGCTGTATAAAGTTAGTTTAATTGCTTGTTTAGTTTTGAACCTTGGGCTAGCAAGCCAGAGTTTATGCAACACTGTGTTGCTAATTAAACTATTAAGTTAGGCCCCAAAGGGCCTAAATACTCTGAAGGCACCGTTTTCCTTCTGATTTGGAAACTAAGTAGGATCAGGCTTAGTTGGTACTGGGATGGTGGACCACCAAGGAATACCAGGGGCTGTAGACCATATTGAAGAGGAAAGGACTGGCAAAGCCACCTCTGAGCATTCCTTGTCTTTAAAATCCCTATAAAATTCATGAGGTTGCTATAAGTTGTTATAAGTCAACAGTTGACTTTAAGGCACCTGCTTTATTTTTTAAAAGATCAATCTGCTATTGGTCTGCATTCATGAAATTTAAAGAGAAAAAAAATCCTGTTTAGCCCTTTGAAACTAAAAGGGGAAAAAAAAAGATTGGCATAATCTTTTGTGGACTAAGCATTTAATGTACTGTAGTCTACTAAAGCTTATGCTAGATTCCCCCCCCCCCAGTTAGTATCAAAGGCACTACTGGATTAAAAATAAGATTCAGGCTGCTTTTATACTTTGAGGTTCTAGTGATGAGAGTTGGGTGTGAATAGGAGCTTTATATCTCAGTGCCCACCCTCCTTATGTGGTCAACCAATAAGGATTTATTTCTTTTTTTTTCTTCATGGGCACCATCATCTAACATAAGACTGGCATTTATTTCATATATAAAACTAATCATCAGACTGTGCAATGAGTCATTAATAATCAGATAAATTCATTATTGGCCCAGGTGAGAGTGAACTGACCCAATGAAAGGCTTTCAAATCCAATTATCAGCCATCCAAATGCTCTTATTTCCTTGAGTTACAGTCATTTGAGTAGATTTGGGGTAATTCTAGTTAAAGTGATAGAGCTGCATTGTTAATGAGTCCCTTTAAAATGTCACATCGTCATTTCTCTCCCAGAAGAGTAAACTGAAAAGACTGAATTACCGCAGAACCATAGTATAATTTGGTGTCTGTGCATATCTTGCTTAGAGTTTAAATTTTTTACTTAACCCAAAGTAGCTAAAACTGTGTGGGATATTTTAGATGTCAGAAGAGATTACATCTAAAAGAAGCAGGAAAAGGGAAGAAGGGCTAATTCTAAAAGTAAGTAATGTCTTCACTCTTAAAATGGTCACAAAATGTATAATGGTGGAACACCTGAGGCTTTACATATGTTATTTATAGGAGTGAATCTACCAGAATAAGTTCAGTTCAAGTTTTGTGGAAAATATGCCAAGTAGAGTATTTATTACAGAGAAGTGCTGATTAAAAAAAAAGTCTATTCATATGGATCACAAATTAATTAATCTGGCATAGCGGTCTATGAAGGAAGGTTTGCTAATGCTTACTCACCATGATGGCTAGAGGGCAACTCGTACAGGTTGGAGTGACACAGTACCCCCCTCAGGAGCTTGGAAGGTCTCACTCACTTGCTGTGCCCACACACCCCATTCTCTGATTTCCCCCTTTTAACCTTTCTGCAATTTTTCCCCCAACAAGACTCTCACACTGTCAGGGGTTATGGGACAGTTTTGGGTTTTTGCCCCACCTGTGTGTTTTAGGTCCAGTAGAGGCCTTTTACTTAATCAGGAAGTCAACCAGAACTTTCCTGGAAAACAGTTAATACTACTTGTTGAGGAGCTACAGTGGGAGGAAGCAGTTGCTGTCAAGAATGTTATACATTTCTTCTTCCTTTCTTCTAATCATTGGGCATGGTCTATGAGGGAATCTCTAATTGCTTTGCTGTGGTGGAAAGATTCGGGTTTAGACAATTGCTTCCTTATTTTTAAGACCATCACATTTCACCCTTTGAAAAGCCTTAAAATGGCTTTCATGTATTCATACCCCCTGCATTTACACTTCTGAAACTTTGCGTCTTTTTGGCCTTTGATGTGTGCTCTTTTCATATAAATCCCCCCTGCCAAAAAATCATGGTGGAGAAGAGCAGGTAAAATAATCACTTTTGACCACCAATTTTCAGGACACCTGGATCAGATATTATTCTGAAACTTTTCACACTTATTCCTTATAACTACTAATTCTGAACACAAAAAGTTATAGCCTTTTTTTTAAAAAAAAATTCCCATGACTGTTTGTAGAAGTCAGATCTCAGCTTAGGGCTTGGTCAAGTCAGAATAGCCCCAATTTGGTCTGAGTGAAAGTGTACTATTTTGTGAATCACCACATCAAAGTTCAAACTGAATCTGAGGGCCATGCATATCCTTGATTACCATACTACTTATGGTAGAGGTTGACAAGCTCTTTCACCACCCAAAGAGGATCCAGAACAGAGATAAGGTCTTAGTATACCAGTGGTTCTCAACCTGTGGGTCCCCAGATGTTCGTGGACTTCAGCTCCCAGAAGCCCTGAGCATTGATCATAGTGGCTGGGGCTTCTGGGAGCTGAAGTCCACGAACATCTGGGGACCCACAGGTTGAGAACCACTGTAGTATACAAAGAGGTCTTAGTATGTCTATGATGACATTCTTCAACAGCACAGTAATATGTGCACACCAAAAGAACCAATGAGATCTGTGACTTCTTCACTGTTACCAGATTTGTCCATCACATGAAGGACTGATCATAAAACATATCCAGTAATTAGAAGAAAGACCTGCAAACACTCGCCCCCATTTCCTCCCTTTCTGCGACCATAGCCATACTGGGTGGGGTATTCTGTGATCTGTTGAAATAAAAAATCAAGCTCTGACAGTACCTCTGTCTGTAGTGGAGTTCAGAGTTGTAGTTAGGGCCATCCCTGTATCATGATTTCTTAATCTTTCAATACCATCTTGCAATCCCTCTGCTGATTTCTTCTGGCATAGCAAGATGGTAGTAACAGGAGCTGTGGATAAGATCTTACCTCTAAGTGACATAGAGGCAAGACATTTTTTTATCAATTAAATATGCTTCCCAGTGCCTTGCTGCTTGAATGTTTATTCTGTATACTTTCTTTAATGACTGGAGTAAAGGAAAAGAGAAAGTCTAATAAAGGTTTTGTGCCTGTATAGGATAAGGATAACATTTGGCGGCTTTAGAATTGGTGCTTTTTTAAAAAAATGAAACAGATCAACCAAAGCATAATTTTTTGCCTCCTGCTGTTGTTTCCACAGGGAAGAAATACTGCCGCCACATAAGACAGCCATGAAAGCAGTTAAAAAAACACAAAGTTTTTCTTCCTCCAGTGCTGTGTCTTTTAAAAGTTTCTTTGGCAGGGGTTCTTGAAGAGTGCTCTTTTCATTCCTTTGCACTTTGCCAAAGTTTATTTCCAGCTGATGATCACAGGTGGATACCTTCCTTTCAAGGCAACAAAACCCCAGAGATAACTTTGTTGCTTGGAGAGTAAAAATATGTTTTCCTCCATCACTATTTTGTGATTCATAATCCACGGTGAGGTATTATATCACTCTCACACACAGAGAATGCTTAGTAATTCTCTTTGTTACATAATGTAAAGCATCTGTCTCCTAGAAGGAGACATGCGTCAATCCATTCGCTTTGCACAGATTAATTAGCATTATGTTGTCAAGTAGAAACAGCAAAGGTTACGTGCTGGACCTGAATGAAGTCTCATGCTGCAAACATCACAGTTCCCATACATCTTTTGACTGGGTAATGCCATTACTGGGGAGTAGGAGAGGTTTGCGGGGGTGGGTGGGGGGATCAGTTGCAAAAATGCTGCTTGATCCATCCTTTATCCCTTGCTTTTCCTCCATAGTAGTGCTCTGAAACTGGCAATAAGTCCAACTCTGAAATAAAGAGGTCTAATGGAAAGAGTGTGGAGAAATTAAAAAGAAACAGAAAAGTGTGTGTGTGTCTATGTGCACGTGTGCGCACACACACAGGCAATATGTACTCTCCAATTGTCCCAATTTGACAGGGATGCTCCTGATTAATCTGCTATCTTCCCCCTTTTCGTTGCTTTTAAAATGTCCCAGTTTCTCTCTCCTTCTCCCATTTTCCCCCATGTCCTCAGCTTACTTCAACTGCTGCAAACTGAGGCCCTTTCCGCATGACGTCGCTGTCTCATTTCTGCCACAGGATGGCAGTGGTCAGCTTTTGCACGACGTCATCGCCATACCACTGCCATCCTGTCACGGGGCATCGCACTTGTACAGTTTTTGCAAAACGTTTCATGTCTGCGATCACATGGCACTCCCATCACTTCTGGCCATGAGCAACCTGCGGAAGTGCATTTGTGACGCTTCCTTGCATAGCAGAGCAATGGAAAAAGCCTGCCTGCACAATGGAAGGAAGACATGGTGCCATTGCATTCTCTTCTGCATGGACCGAGCGGGTGCAGAGAGGAGCGTTTGCTGACACACTCTCTTCTGGATCCGGGACTGCAGTGAGACAATGCAGAAGAATGCTGTCATGCAGAAATGGCCTGAGCTCAAAGTGCAAAAGCAGTCTGTGCTCAATTAATTCAGCAAGGTGAGAGGAGTGTAGGGGCAGAATCTTGTCCTTCCTAGCAGGCTCAGGAAAGAGCAAACTACTGCAGCCTCTCCTAGGTTGTCTCTTCTTTTTCATTAACAATTGTCATCTTGACCACATTCTTATGTTGCTTGGCTACTTGTGTCCCCTTTTCACCTGTGAGGTTTTGGAAGGTATGGATATGTGGGCACTGACTGATGGCAATTTACTTTATTTAAGTATGCATGTGTTTGTTTATTTCTGCCACACCTTCCTTCCAACATGTAGCCCGTGGAGTCTTACAGCATAGATTAAAAACAACATACAGGTAAAACCCTAATGGTTAAAAAAAACAACAACCTTCTGTTAAAGTACCCCTCCTTTAAAACAGTATAAAAACATTCTAAAACCATTTTTAAAAATGAAAAACAGAGCTCGCTCTCACACACATGAAAAGACTCATCTCTACAATAATTGTCAAATGCCTGTTAATGCACAAAAGATCTTCATTTGTCAGCAGAAGGAAATTAGAGAGGGGGTCATGTAAGCTTCCAGTGGGAGAGAATTCTGCAGCTTGGGAGCAGCCGCTGAGCAGGTCTTCTCTTATGTCCCTAACAGATGCATTGGTGATGGAGAGAAAGCCTTCCCTCAAGGATCTTAAGACTCAGTTAGGCTCACATTCAGTCATTCAGATTGTCTGGACCCAAGCCATTTAATGAGCCATTCCCTGTGCTGTTGGAATGTTGTTTACTTTTTAGTGGCTGTATTTAAAGTTTGAATTTTATGTTTGGTTTGTTAGCCTCAACTTGTTCTTTTCCTTGCAGTTTACCCTTTCATTTTATGTTGTTGCACCTCACCTCATTGATAGCAGAATGCGCAGCACATGTGGTTTGACGGGGCAATGCATTGTAAATGTTATGGGGCTTATGTGGCTGTAAGACAAGACTGGGTGGTTTCCTTTGGGATTTTGTTAAGCTACAACTCTTAAAAGTCTGTACAACTTAATAGCAAAACTTCCATGGATGTTGATGGTGCTATGATTTGCTCCAATGAGATTCTTTTTAATGTACACACAGACATGCAGACACACATACTTACACTACTTAAAGCAAAATTTTCATGCATTCTACAATAAACATTTTAATTGCTTTACTTCTCCATGCATCAAGAAAGAAAAGCTCGTCTCCAGTGAAGCAAATATTTTGCACCTGCTTTTATTTTTACAAAGTTAATTGGACTGGTACCATCTTATTCATAGAGAAAGGGGAAAAATACGAGCAAAAATATTGACCCAATTTATTTCCCTGTTTATTAACCAGATATCTGTATTTGTTGTATCTATAGATTTGGTTACTGGGGAATCACATTATTGAGGCTGAAGAGAACAATTTTCAATAAAAGAGGTCTGTTAAGACCTGAAGGTGGAATAGAATAAATAGTGAAATTATTGTTCTAGATAAAACAACAAACGTGACAAAATCAGCTGCCATACAGAGTAGATTTTCTTCTCTCTGAATGTGCCTGTCCTTTTGATGAACAAAAATTTATTTAATCTCTTGCGATTGCTTTGTAGATTTGTTCCTTTTAAAATGTTTTCCCTGCCCTTCCTTCAACAATCCTTGGTGGAGCATTTTATCCTTCTTCTCTCCCATTGTCAAAAATGATTGTCTGATATGGTTTATCTTGGATCACAGACTGGCCCAGAGTAATGATCTAGGCTTTGTGGCTGGCTGGAGATTTAAATTCAGCAGTCCTAGCCCCCAGTTGAACACCATGCTGGGTCTGTCTGGCCATGAAGAGAAAGTGTTTTTTATGGGTCGATGTCAATGAAAGGTCTGTTTTATCTCTCGAATGGCTTGATCAGCTAATTCAATTGTTATTTTGGAGTGGAGAAGGACTGATGTTTTCTCCAACACTGGTTAGATTTTTGTTGTTGTTGTTTTTGTTTAAACATAGAGGTACACTAAAGCAAGAAGGAAAAGTACACCTGTATACTGAATAAATGCTATATCCATTTAGAAGTATGGTATTTTTGTATGAAAAATATTGTACTGTTATGCATATTGCATATGGTTGTTATCTAGCAGTTGTAAATTTTATGTTGTGCTGTTACTGCATCGCACCTTTATTGTAGCCCTGATGTGTTGTGTGTGTACAGAATATAATGTCTCTTGGTATACCAGAGACACAAAGGATAGGTGCATATGGACCATCTGTCCTAATTCTAGGGTGAGGGTGCAGAGACTGCAGAGTAATTGTCCTTGCCAGAAGGACTATGGTTAAACTCCTATGTATTCCTGGAAGTAGGCCCCATTGAAGACAGCAAGACTTAATTCTGATTAAACAGGCATTGGGTACACCCACACCTGTAGGATTCCACCTACAGCCACAAAAGCACAGAGCAATCCTCTCAGATTGAGGAGGGGCTACTAACAGTGAACCTCTTTTGTCCCTAGATCAAAGAAAACTCATCCTTACTTTGACACCTCCTTGGAGTCACTCATATTTTCCCCAGATTGTTGGGATCTCTCTAAAGCAAATCATGTCTCAAATGTTTAATTACAATAGGTATTTCCAGTTAAAGTAGATGTATTGAAGAAATAGGAATAGTGTGGACTTACCATTCAGCAGTTGATTAACAAAGCCTGCTGGAGAAGAAAAAGGTCTTACCAGTTCTATGTGTTTCTCCAAAGAAGAACTATTGTTTAATAGCAAGCCAGCTCAGCCCAGCCAAGTCCCATTGGACTCACCAGTTTCTTCCTCTACTGATCCCTCTGGAGAGGATCTACACATTTCTCAAGGTTGGAAAAGGTGAGTTTTGATATTTAATACTTGAAACCTCTTTAAAATTTGTGGTGTACTGAGTAAAATTGCTAACTCTGTGCCTTCTTCTACTCTCAGAATCCATGCCCTAGCATCCTGATGATTCCATATAGAATTGGCTCCCACATTTATGTCAGTCTCAATTTACTTCTTAAATCCAGGAATGCAATCCCAAGGCAAAATCTAAGCTGAGGTAGTGGGGGGACCTTGTCTGAGAGCCACCGAGGCAATTTGTGAGACCTTGAGTGCAGGAGATTTGTGGGGCATCCTCTCCCCAAAACAGCCTGTTCCGGGGTCTTCTACTAGAAGTAACTTTCCAGTTGTGGGACATTTAGTAGGCAGAACAAGTTTTCTTGGGCTGCTGGAACTCACCTGTCTCTCTGACTGGAGACTGTTGTAAGGACAACTTAGCTTGATTCTAAATCCCTCACGTGAGCTAATAGAGTTAAGATTGCATTTAAAGACAATTGGAATGGTATTTTATTGTTGATCTCTTTATCTCTCTCCCTCTCCTCTCCCTTTCTCTCTCTTTTTAATAAAAAAATGTTGGCAATGATACACATCACTTTTTTTCCCCCCATTGAATCAAAGTCAGGGAAACATTTAACTTGAGTATTTGCCCTTGTTCTTTGCCTAAGGCTGTGCATTACTATTAATTAAAAGTTTAATGCAATATTAGAACAAAGAATAACTGAATTGTAGTATGTCTTGTTTCATTCATAGATGCCTTAAGAATAATAACCTACAGCTTTGCTTCTGCCACGCAGTACTCCAGTACATATATATATATATATGTAGGAATTTCTCAAAAGAGGAGTTCATACATTTTAATATTATATATCATATTATAAAAACATAATTATTATGTCATCTAAATTTAAATGGAATAAAAGGACTTAGATGTTCTCAGAATTATGTAATATGTACCATCCTGTTTGCTGCCATACATTCCTCTTGTTCTTCCTTGATCTCTCTTTATGGAGATCTCCATACTTCAGAACTGAAGTAAGGGACTCAGGCAGAGAAATAGACTGGAGGAGACAATCCCCTCAGCACAAACTCAAAAGAAACTCAAGAATCAGTCCTGCTTGTGCTTCCATAGCTTTAGAACTGGAGAGCCCATCCCCTTGAGTTTTCCAAAAAAAAAAAAAAAAACCTCTGTGTGTGCGCATGTGTGTGTGTGCACATAAAAACAAAAAAACAAAAACTGTGCATACCTCAAAGTGATAGGCTGCCCCTAGTAGCATTTTTGTTTCCAGGATGAACTACAGGCACTGTTTGGTGTCCAGGTTTATTTTTTAAAAAAAGATTTTAAAAAATGGTGGGTGGATGCAGTCTAACACTTAGAAATACAGTGACCTCTCCACATTTGCGGGTTTCACTTTCGTGGATTTGATTTTTCATGGATTATTTGCTGTCACTTCTGCTGCCTCCCTATGCCATTGTTAATAGATACTGCAAGTCTCATGAGACTGAGAAATTGTGAATGATGCTTGTAAGTCCCTATTAAAAATGGTGTGGGGCAGCAGTGAAGGTGGCAGTAAGCCCCACCAGCCACCCACTTCTGCCTTGTGAAGGAACCCTGATGCCTCAAAGGAATCCACAATGGATTGAAGGTGGTGATCATACTTTTTTTAAAACATAGTGTGGGAGGGCCTAGAGTTATTCATGGTTTTTTGACTTTCATGGGGGTCCTATGCCCCTAATCCTAGTGAATGTGGAGGGATGGCTGTACCACCAAATCCTCACACACACACACACACACACACAAAAAGACTGAGGAAATGGGTACTACCATGAGCTGGAAGAGATAGTAGGATCATTCTACTGGTTGTGGACTTTAGGGAACAGGAAAAAGTAATAATGTGAATTAGACGTGGTTCCCTGTCCTATCTCTTCAGAATAAGAGACCAAGGATCCTTTGTCATTTGTTTAGAGGTCTCTTTCATCACCTGGTTACATCTGGACTCGTAACTCATAATTAATGGCATAGTCCAAGCAGGCAGATTTACCATCAATGTTCCATTTAAGCACTCTAAAGTCTTGGAATTTCAAGATATTTAATATGGGAAAATGAGCAGGCAAATTAGTAATATTGTAGGCTATTTTATTAATTTAAACACAAAGTACATATGTACACATTCCCATTATGGAGGGCCATAGGGTTCTCTATGTCTAGACACATAACTTACCATCAACTTCACATTTCTAACAAAGTATCAAACTTCATACATCATATTCACCTTCATTGTGTTCATTCACCTTTATCATAGCAAGCAATACGAAGAAGCAGCCATACAGTCTTACATTTGTAAGGAATTGAACATCTTCATGTCATCTGTAGATGATATGCACAAGCATCTGTATCACTGACAGTCATTCATGAAAAAAGCATCTGTCCAACTTTTTCTTCTATCTCTTTTGTTTGCAGTTATGTGGCTACCATACTGGTATCAGAACTAGATGGTAAACTTGCATTTTTTAAACACAGATGTCTGGATTTTTAGTCAATAAAGTCTACCCATTTTTTTTAATGTCCAGCTTTAGGGACTTGGACTTTGCAAAACATATTCCATTAACTGGATACAGATACCAGTGGTACTTATAACTCGTTATTTCCAAACCCTGTACAGTAGCTCCTCAACTTTCGTGAGGGTTTGGGGTGCAGATCCTTCACAAAAGTCAAAAGCAAACAAACAAAACCCCCCGAATAAAATGAATAACTCCCCAAACCCAAGTGAGAGCTCCCCATCACATTCCTTCCCAAGGTTTCCCCCTGCATTACCCTGCCTGTCACCTGCATGCCCTGCCTTTTTTCTGCCTGCACAGGAAATGGAAGACTGAATGGAAGGGAAACACTTCCCTCCCACTCCATTTCCCTGCCTGTCAGCTGCACATACCATCTTCTTTCTGCCTGCATGGCTGACAGGCGAGCAAAAGGAAGGGAAAACACTTCCATCCCGCTCCATTTGCCTGCCCATTGCCCACATGACCCACCGTCTTTTTGCCCACGTAGGTGACAGGCAAGCGAATGGAAAGAAAAACATCCCCCCCCTGCTCTGTTCGTTTGCGTATCGCCTGCACACCAAACCTACTTTCTACCCACACAGAAAGATTGATAAGAGAATGGCATAAAATGAGAAGACTTCCTATCAAAATACCTCTTATAATGTCCTTAGAAGTTACTGTTGAAAATAAATAGAAGTGGTTATTTGTTGTGTTCCTTTTAAATATATATTTTGTTCACTTTTTTACACCTGAATTACATACAGATAACTCATTTCTTCCAGGCTCTGTTACAGGCTCTCTTAAGTTGCCATTAAAGTTTTGGCTGTAGCTTTGGCAGTAAGCACTCCAGTAGGAGTAGAGTCTCAGTTGGTTCTGGGGGTAACAAAGAGGCTCCTTGGCACTTGGAATTTCCTCATGTCTGTATAGAATGATTGCTTCTTCTTGCATGGTATATTGTTGGTTTTATTTATTGTCATGTAGACTTCAACTTATGGCAGCCCCAGTATGGCTATGGTGTAGTGGTGTGAGTATTGGTCTAGGACTCCAGGAGACCAGGATTCAAATCTCCACTTGCCCAAGCAAACCCAATGAGTGACCTTGGACAAGTCACACACTCTCAACCTCAGAGGAAAGCACTCCCTCTGAACAGATCTTACAAAGGGTTAACCATAAATCAGAAGTGACTTGAAAGCACATGAGAACAACAACAGCAACAATTGAGAGAGTTATCCATTGCTCTGCTCTGGTCTTATAAGCTCAGGACCAAGGCTTGATTGAATCAACCCACCTGCAGTGCAGTCTCCTTTTTTTCTTACTGCCTTCCACTTAGAATCATAGAATCTTAGAATCATAGAGTTGGAAGACACCACAGGGGCCATCAAATCCAAACCCCTGCCATGCGGGAACATCAAAGCCCTCCCGACAGATGGCCATCCAGCCTCTGCTTGCAAAACCTCCAAAGGAGGAGATTCCACCACAAGCCCAGGCAGCATATTCCACTGCCAGACAGATTTGACCATCAGGAAGTTCTTCCTGAAGTTCAGGTAGAATCCTCTTTCCTGCAGCTTGTATTCATTGCTCCTTGTCCTAGTCTCTGGAGCAGTGGAAATCAAGCCCATTCCCTCCTCAACACAACATCCCTTCAAACATTCAAACATGGCTATGATGTCCTCTCTTAACCTTCTCTTCTGCAGACTAAACATTCCCAGCTCCTTAAGCTGCTCCTCATAGGGCATGGCTTCCAGACCCTTCACCATTTTGGTCACCCTTCTCTGGACACAGTCCAGCTTGTCGATATCCCTCTTTGAAATGAGGTGCCCAGAATTGGACACAATATTCCAAATGAGGTCTAACCAAAGCAGAATAGAGTGGTACCATTACCTCCCTTGATCTAGATCTGATTTACCAAACATCATTTCCCAGTCCATCAAATTGTCTCATGATATGGCCAAAGTATGACAGCCTCATTTTAGTCATTGTTGCATCTAATATGAGTTCAGACCTGATTTACTCTATGACCCACTCTTTTATCTTTTTAGCAGTCCATGTGAATCATAGAACTCTTCTCTAGCACCATGTTTCAAATGAGTTAATTTTCTTCCTGTCAGATCTCTTCATTGTCCAGAAATGCTATGGCCTGATGTTTCTGAGTGTGGTACATACTATTTATTTATTTAGCCTCAAGAAAAGTGGTTTTTACTAATCAGTAGCAAATTTTATTGCACAAATGGTCTGGTGGTGGTGGTGGTGGTGGTGGTAGTGGTGGGGATGGAGGAGGAGGAGGAGGAGGAGGAGGAGGAATATGCTAATTTAATTACATGAAGAAATAAAATTAGCTCATGAAAGTGATTTTTTTTAACAGCTTGAGTTACACATTTGCAGCTAGTTATTCATTCACTTTTAAAGGACGGAAGTAGGGGGAAACAAATTTCTGCTTCATAGTAAGAGAGTGCATTAAGCAACTTGAGAAAATGCCTCTAGGGATACTGTTCTGAAGGGAATAATGCAAAACAAAGTAAGATAAAGGAGGCCTGTTCTGAATTCCTCTCAGGGTAGTCAGCAAGCCCACAAATAAAGTTCTGTTGCATGTGTGTGTGTGTGTGTTCACCTGAGAAGGACCTAATCTTAATGGAAACTTTCTAGTTGGCCATTTCTTTCAGGCAATTATGACAAAACCAAAACGTCTATCCCTGACAGGTGCATTTCTTTAAATCTGTGTCAGCTCTAACCATGTATAATGAGAAGGGTAGTGAGGGATTTATCTTAAGAGTAAAAAGGGATGTTGAATTATTGAGCCAAGTGGACTGTGCTACATTTGCTAAGCCATATCTCTTCCACTCCAACTGCTCTACAACATTTATCTGCCAGCAGGTCTCCAAGGTCCAGGTCCATTGTTCCTCCCAGTTAGAGTAGATCTGTTACACTGTTTACTGGGGGTCCCGCAAGGGACTCCAAATGTGCTCAACTATTGGTGGGGAAAATTAGCTCAGAGCACAAGTTAGCAAAACGAGAGGCAGGGCAACGCAGCGGAATCTTTAAACCCAATGTCTACAAGGTCAGGCCAAGCCAAGAAGCACACTAAATATGAAATAATAACTGTGATTTTATTAAATACAAGCAGTCAGTGTATGTAACACACTCACACAAGTAACTAGAGAAAATAAAGGTGGTAGTGGTATAGAGGAATTTTGAGAGGCATTGTTGAAGAGGGTGATACTACACCTGTCCGAAGCCCGGGGTAGATCACTGCGGAGGTCCGTAGGTGCGCAGTCTCGGAAGGAGACTGAGTGGAAAGCTCGCCGGATAAAGCGAAAGCAAGGCTGAATGGAAGTTCGGAGCAATCCGAGGAAGGTCTTGGAATCGGGGTTTTTTATAGGTAAAATATGACCGTGGGCTAGTATGTACTTGGGGAAGAACAATGAGGTTTGGGCGCGAGACAATGTCTCCAAAAGGTCAGAATTTAGCAGGATTGAGTTAGTTCCGAATCGACAATGGAATGGCCAATATGCAGATGTAGCATACTTGACAGTTAAGCGTCTCACTTGCCAAGTTGCCTGCTCAGGGCAGGGAGTTCTTTGTGGTAGTGTGCATCCTTAATGAAGTGTTTGTCTGAGAGATCTCCTGAAGCGGCGATCTGGCTGAGTCTGGCCTGCCTGGGTGGAGAATGGAATGTTCAGCAATCAACGGCCATGCCTAGTTCTGTGCTTGTCTGGGGGCCTCACAAACACTTGGCTGAGGGTGGCAAAATGGGGTGGAATTATGATATCAAAATGATATCTAATACCTTCCAAAGTCGGGCTAGCAAACAGCGGTAACAGATCCACTGAAATATGGGGGTCTGGACTGCCTTCCACACCTCAGAGATAATTTTTGAGCATTTTGGAGCATGCGCGTGCACAAACGCAAATACACATATATGTCTACTATATAAAAGTCAAAGATTGTCTGTTTGTGAGTTTGTCTGTTTGTCTGTGTCAGGCAGGCAAAGACCTCATAGGATTGGCTGTGTGAGGCAAGAAGACCTCATACGATTGGTTGGCTGTGAAGATTCTGTGGAATCCTGGGTTTGGCGGTTCAGGAAGGGGCCTTTAGAAATCTCAGCCAGAGAGCTCAGGCCAGTTTCTGTGGAGACAAGGCCTACCAGCAGAAGGAGGGCAATGTATTCCCTCAGGAACTAAACTCTGTATGTTAACAACTCTGAATACAGATTGGATTGGGGAATATGGAGAAAGTTACATGTACTAGACAAGATAGACTGAGGAATTAGAGACACAGGATCTCAAATCTGTGCATTTCAACCACATCTAACACCTAAGGTAAGGTAAAGTAAGGTAATTCCTGAGGTATTTCTAACAAGTGTTACCTATGAGAAAATAAAATCCTGGGCAACACAAGTATATATGCGTGTGTGTATGTATTTGTGTGTTTATGTGTACACACACACACACACACACACACACAGAGCATAGACACATACATACATATATAGTCCCTGAGGGGTACAAAAACAGACCTGGGAGCTATATGTGGCCCCACAGGTTGCACTAAGCCCACTTATTTTAGCCCCAGGACTGGTGTGGAGGGAAGGTGTCTAGCAAAAGGCTGTGGGAATGGACTGATCAGTGTCTTTCACACAGGCAAACCCTTTGGTCAGGTCCACAAACATGATTCCAGGGCAGTTGGAAGGCATTTTGGCATGTGCGCATATATACACACCAGTTAAGGCACATAGTACTCTAGGCCATTCAAGTCAATTGGTCATCTCACAAGTACTTCTTCTCTTGCGTTTACAGTACATGCAATAGTAATAAAAGAAACAGCAATTTGCAACTCTTTCATGTTGTTGTGGTATTGGTGGTGTGTCTTTGAGTAATTTCTGACTTATGGCAACCTTAAGGCAAGCCTACCACAGGGTTTTCTGAGGTTGAGAGTATGTGATGCTCCCAAGGTCATCCAGTGAATTTCCATGGCCAAACAGAGAATCGAACCCTGGTCTCCAGGGTCATAGTCCAATACTCAAACAACTATACTATGATGGTCCTCAAATACAATTGTTGTCATGCAACTGTTGTTTATTATGTGCCTTCAAATAATTTCTGACCTATGAAGACCCTAAGGCAAAGCTATCACTTGGTTTTCTGAGGCTGGAAGTGTGTGATGTATCTAAGTGGGTTTCCACAGTTGAGTAGGGAATTGAACCTTGGTCTCCTGGGTCACAGTCTAATGCTCAAACCATTACACAAAGTTGGCTCTTTTCTTTCATGATACTCCTATTCTATTGCCTAAGAAAGAAAATGACTCTGCCAAATATTAGGAGCTGGCCCTGCCTGTTCTAGATGTGGTCTGCTGCTACAGTCATTTCTGTGATAGATAACATTTTGTTTCTACTTTTGCTGGTAACTTCTCCTTCCCCTAAAATTCTTGTTCCATAACCTATTTGCTGAATAGAACAAGATGAATTCCAATAAAAGGTTCAGAGTCAAATTAACAGCAGGTTCAAATATTGCATCAGGATCTTCCCCAGGAATGTTTGTGGTTCCTTTAACGGGCTACTAGATTGACATTAATAAGATAAGGATAGAAAATTTGTAAGGTGAACAAGGTTGGACTTCTGCAATGTGCTGTATATTGGGCTACCTTCGTTCCAAGTTCAGAATCTCTAACTGGTCCAAAATTTGGCAGCCAGAATTGGTTAGAGGTACGTTGACGAGTAAGCATATCACAGTGATATTAAAATCACTCTATTGGCTGCCAATTAGTTTCCAAGCAAAGTACAAAATGTTGTTATTGCCTTGAAGGCCCTACATGGTTTGGGTCCAAGCTACCTACAGGATCATCTCCTCCCATACAATAATTACTGTACACACAGGTCCTCTGTGGGCCATCTACTTAAACCAACTGGGACTAGATTGGCAATGGTCATCCACAGGACCGTTTCATCAGCTGCCCCTAGACTGTGGAATGGACTTCCAGAAGAGATTAGGCAGCAAAACATGCTGTCTGAATTGTAAAAAGGTTTTGGAGACCTATCTCTTCTGGCAGGCCTACCCAGTCGATTTTTAACTATGAATATATTTGTTTTTAGCTGTATTTTAATTTATGATGTACGCTGCCTCAAGCCATGGGGAGAGGTGGGTAAGAAAATAGTAGTAGTAGTAGTAGTAGTTATTTTATTTCATAGTATTTGTAAGCATCTTTTTATGTATATGTATGTATTTAGTCTGAAACATCTTTGAGGGCACATGGCTAAACAGAACCTCCAGGTTTGTAACATTAAAAATGCAAAGTAACAACCAATAAGTCAAACTAACTGTGTACTGGATATGATATTTTCACATACTGGATAACTCGTAACCTATCAACACACTCTAATAGCAGCAGTAGTTTATTCATGGGATTAACATGAGTTCACCTCACGTGCTTCTACCAGAATTTCCAAAACTGATTAGCGCTGGCAGTATATATCTTTCATACATTATCAATATGAATGCGCAAGGCTTTCATTGGTTAGCCCAGCATGGTCCATCCTCCTTTATATTTTCCCAGGCAGGTGCCAGCCTCCAGCTGACTTGTCCTTGAATGGTATTCGACCTGTCTAGTGCCTTCCACAGCTATTTCCACACCACCCCATTCCCATAACATCCTTGCACCAAGTATTTCCCACTTTCCAGATTTGCTGCTCTCCCCCCACTCATCAGATACAGAGTAACAGCAAGTAATCTACTAGATACAGTGCAGCAACAATTAGCAGTTGCTTTCAGATGAGATACACAGCAGCCTTTAGCACTGGTTAAATACATTTTAGCCAGTATGCAAAGAATACATATTTGCATACCCATTCAGCCTATTGATATCTTATTTTATTATTTCATTCTCTTTTCCACTCATTACCGTGGTAGGAATGCCTTGCCACCTAACACATTAAATGCTAGTTATTCGTGAAAGGAATGAATTGCAAGAAACTTGCTATTTTAATTAGTTATTTCCAGTGTTCTGATCCCACCCTGCTAAAGTCATGGATATTGGAGATATTCTTTTTACCTTTTGCCTTAAGAAATATTCTTTCAAAAAATTTTTTTCTTGCTTCTTTGTAATATGCATTTCAGATACTTACTGCAGAATAAATAAAGCTGTCCTCTTAAATTAGAAGCACTATTTAATCAAGGTAGAAGAAATATTCTCTGCATCAGAGGTGATTGGCTGTCAAAACCAAGGAGATGGCATCCCTCTGAAATGAAACAATAATCATTTATACCTTTCTTGGGGCTTGGGAACTATTGCTTAAACTACTCCATAGATGTATGATCACTAACAAGGTCTCCTGAGAAAGATGGCAAAACTACTAAGCTATCAACTCAAGAGCTGAATGGCTCCATTCCCAAGGGTTTGCTTTGCTCTGAAATTAGATAGGGAAGAGTTGAAGAAATATAAGGCAATCTGGAAAAGGAACTGCAACATAATTCCACTCGTCTTTGAAGCAGTCACATGCAAGTAGAAAATGACAGAGCATTAAACTAGCATTTTGGAATCACCATAAAGCACTTGCACCCAAGTTCACTAGTTTTATTATTTTACAACATATTTCTTGTCTTGTCTTGATTGGTTTCTTGTTCTTCTCATGTGTAAGGCAGGTCTCTTAATTGTGATAGGTAGTTTCTGAAACTGGATGATGGGTAGGAGGAAGAGATGCAAACTTCCAAATCGATCTGTCCTCCATCTCTTTAGAGAATAGAAATTAAGCAGATCACAGCACTGTACTTGTGGAATATTGCATCCATGGAGCAAAATGCTGCATAGAATAGCCACATTGCAGATCATTTGGTGTATCGTCACCTTTTCCACTTATCCATCCTGCCACAAATGACACAGTGCCTGAAATGTGGGTGAATAAGCACAGGACCAACTTTCTAGAGTGCAGAGATTGTACCACCACTGTTAAAGGCTAAAAATTAAAGAGAAGACAACAACCATAACGTGGACATATCATGAGAAGACATAACTCGTTTGGAAAAGTGATAACTCTGGGAAAAGTGGAAGGCAGTCAGAAAAGACAAGGACTTTTATACTGATGATTGATTCAGTCAAGAAAGCCTTAGCCCTGAGTCTGAAAGATCTGAGCAGAGCTGCTAATAACAGGATCTCTTGGAGATCTCTTATTCATATGGTTGCTATAAGTCAAAGCCAACTTGAAAGCATATAACAACAGAAACATAGCAACTTGGGAGTAGCTTTCAGGATAGAAAATATGTGCCTCTCCTGATACCACAAATCCCATGATCTCACATCATTGACTATGCTATGACTGATGGAAACTACATTATGTGATGGTCAGGTGACAGCCCTCTGTCAAATGTCAGGAATTATGAAGAGTACAGGTTGTGGAAGTCTAGTCTAAATAGTTATTCACAGCCTGAAGTAATATTGAACTGAATCACAAACCTTCCAACAGCCAGGATCAATTTCATCAGTTAAGAAATAAACTGAGTAGATGGAGCAATTAACTTATTTTTTGCAGAAACGACAGCAGAAGGGGGAAAAAATTGGGAAACCAATGATAAGCTGAATCCCTATAGATGGAGTTTAAGAGTACATAAAGATTATTTCTATTTGTGGATGCATCTTTCATGAGATACCAACTGTAATACAAAATGGATCCAAAATAGTGTGTCCTGCATTGGGCAGAATACAATGTGTACTGCACAGGATACTTTTAATAGTAGCCAGAGATGGAGCATTCATTGTGACCTCCCCCTTGCCCCAAGAAACCTAGTATGAGAACATTCGCAAAGCAGCCCTGCATCAAATACATGATTTCTGGCCAAGATGGTGTACTTTGATGTATAGTGGTAGAAGAATCTGAATTGTCTTCCCCTTGATTTCCTGCTGTAAGCCTTCATGGAATAGACACCGATTCAGATGGCTTTTCAGCTGTAGAAAGAAGGCTTCTAGGCTATACTTGGAAAGAAACATACACAGGGATGGCTGATGGCTTCCATGTTGGTGGGACAGTGAGTCCTCTTCAGATTGTAATCTAAGCACTGAACCCTAGCCCCAAAATAGTTTCAGCACCCTGGATAGCTCTTTTCAAGCTATTCAAAACCCAAAGTAGATTCATCACCCCGTTGCCATGGAACCCAGCAGCCTTCAGTGTTGAAGGAGAAAGGGGCGCAGTGCATTCTGTATCTTCTTAGTTCTTGATTATTGGGATTAGTTCTTTACATTTTTTTTATCATTGACTTCCAACTTGCCAACTCAACTTCCGCTGCACCTCAGCCTACCATCCATTCAAGCCATAATCAATCAAATGGGTTCTTGCCTTTAGAATTTCATGAATTAGCTTCCAAGGAACCACAGGACTTTTAAACTTTTTCCTACCCTCCTTAAATATACATTGCTTTCAGTAATATCTGCTGGGTCCTCTCAAAGATTACAAAGCTTGGCAAATTATCACACCTTTGGGCACCTATAGAAATTAGCTTTTAATAAAAGCTAATTAATGTAATTAACCTTGGCTTTCATTTTCAGTCCTAATAACTATTCATGTACACATGTGAGGCTGTAATTTAATCAATGGGCTTGAAATGGATGATAGACTCTTCCCTTGTCAGCAGCCTTGGCTTCATCTCATTGCCAGAAATCTGTATCCAAGACTTATCACCAGTAGTCTGTCTTCAGGATGGACATAACTCAGAAGCTGAAAACAGAGATGCAATTTTTCACTAATTTTCTTTGTGAAGGAAGCAATAACTAATCGTAATACTTTTTCTTTCTGCTGTGAGAAATTTTTCAAAAAACTATGCTGTATTTGAAGCCTATTCGCAATGTGGGACTTTTCTGTATGAAATTTGCACATGGTTATTTTGCACGTAAAACAGCTTTTTTTCTTTTTGTGGAAATGTTATTTTCTGCAAAGAAAATGATGCCTCCTATACATAAAATGTTGTAACTGGGAACTTATTTTGTGCAAAAATTGCATATGATTGATTTGCATTAAAAACAAAGCAGCATTTTCAGTGAAGGAAACTTTTTTTGTGCAGAAATTTTTTTTGTTTGTGAAATATTATTTTCTGCAAAGATGATGCTGTATTCTGTGCCAAACAACCACATGCAAATTGTGTGTAGAAGAAGTTCCAAACTGCAAGATTATCATCAGTGTAGGATTCTTGTCATCAGGGTTTTTCAAAGTCTGAAAAATATTTTTGACCACTTATTTTCAAACATTCTTTTCATTCCTACCTGCAACAGATTCAGGATTTTTACACAATGTACGCATGTAGCGGAATCAAAAGTATTTAACGCTTCACATTACAGAAGCAGGATTGCATGTTACTCCTTTTGAATAAAAAATACTTCACAGATAAATATAGTAAATCAGTAAATTGGGTTGCAGGCATATATCTTTCCTAATTTTCTCTAAACAATTTCCTCAGTATAGGGTTCATAATGAGTTAATAGGAGAGGTTAGGACTTGAACTAGTCACCATAACCAGGGTCATCCTAAGATATTTAGGTGCTAAGGTGCATTTTCAGGTGGAAGCCACCTGTCTCCGTTGAAGTCAATGTGCATAGTTCCTGAAATCAGCCAGGCTATTTTATTACACAGAGGAAAAAAATCTCACAAGCATCTCTTCCTTCTCTCCTTTCAAGTAAAATACACCAGTAACAACTGCAGGAATCTCCAAAGGCATCCAAAATAATTTGCTGTCTTTCTACAATACCGCACTCTTTTTTTTCTAGAGTGGACAATTCATCCTACGTAATAGCAGGGCCATGCGTCTTTTTAACCTCCGTGTTGGGCTAGCTTTGATATCAACATGTCTCGTTCAACAGGGAAGAATCCATATGGTTATGCTTAGCCTCTGGGTGGGCAACTTCAGTGTGTCCAGGGACCAATCTAGTCTCCCAGACACCCAGCACATGCCACATTCCCACCAGTTTTTGCCCTGATAAATGGAAGGTCAGTTTCAGTTCAAAAAAAAAAAAAAAGACAGAGAGAGAGAGAGAGAGAGAGAAACACCTTTTCGCCAACTCCCTATATCTCGCTATTATGGAGAGTTGTCACTACCAGAAGCTTCCAGGATTGTGCTTCTTCTTGTTTTTTGACCATTACCAATCAGCAATGTTAGGCTGAATTAGTTCAGCATGTTACCCTTTTGTGATCAATACCAAACTGCAGCATACCATTCAGTTGAGGGACAGAAGTTGGAAACTAGTGGTGTTATTTCCATTTTCTTTAAAGAGGGATTAGGTAAAGTTATAGTGTTTTCAGAGAGATGGAAATTCCCCCTTAGGCAATTCCAACTCATTTGTTCTTTGGGAATGAATGCATGTCATTTTAATGACACTCAGATGGCCTGTCAAATTACACAACTCAGACCAAAATCAAAGATCAACAACTCAATCATACCTCTGCAAAAGCTGTTATGTTGCACTGGTGAATGAAGGACTTAGTTCCAATCCTTCCTTGAACATGTGCCTGAGCTTGTTAGTAGATCACCTGGGTGTAATCTGTTTTTACTCTAATAGTTTGCCCACACGCAACAGAAGACTTGCTGCTCTTAGCAGGCCACTGTGTTTTCTTTTTTATGTCAAGGCCTGGGTTTATGGACCTGAAGAAACCAAATCAAGTCCCTGTTCCCTAGGTACGTAGCTGTGGGTTGATTTATATTGTAATTGGGCCTGCTATTGGCAGCACACTGAATTTGCCTGTAGCACCTAGCCAACCTGATGAGTTGCTCGTTGCTTGTCCTCCAGTATTTGACACAGGGAAATAAATAACACATGTTTTATACTGGCTGTGCAACAGTATGGTAACCCGTGAGCAAGATGGTGGTCTTTATAGAGAGACCATTTAAAATTCCGTAAAAAGCAGGGTGGGAGCAGATTCTTAACAAGATTTAAAGGCCCCATCTGGGATGTATTCAAGATTAAATTGCAAAGAGCACTGTATTTTAAGAAGTGTGTCTTGGAGTTACTTATTTATTCCTCGCAGTGACTGCAGTATGGTTATAACAAAGATTCAAGCATTTTTCCCTTTGCAGAATATATATCTATATCTCAAAGGAAATTTTGACCATGGCAGGCATACCTACTCTATAAGACTATCTATAAACAAGCTCATTTATTTCTGTGGTGCTGGGATGACCAGAAATTAAGGCTTTTCATTTATTTAGTGAAAAGTGAAAAAAAAAATGAAATGAAGCAGGGTGGGTATTTGTTTCATTCGTTACAGTAATGCCACTGCTCCTAATGAGTTACCACTGTACTATCTACCACTAATGGTTTTTGTGTTACTTATTCGGAACAGTTTCCTTAGCAATCAAAATAGATCAGATGAATATTTAAAAGTGGGAAGGAGACAGTGGAGCAGGAAAAGGAGGCTGGCACTAAAAGCTATCATTAACTCAAATGCATTTTAGCAAAAACATTGAATGTTCTGCTAGGTCTTCTTTCCACACAGAACCTTCCACTCACAATAGAAAGGGAGATATTTATAGGGCATTTCCACCTTATACTGTTACAATGCCACTTTCAATATCCTGTGGAATTCTGGGGTTTGTAGTTGACTGAGGCCAAAGAGCTCTCTGGCTGAGAATTCTAAAGGCCCCTTTTTTAAACTGCAAAGCCCAGGATTCCATAGGATGTTGAAAGTGGAATAATAGCACTTTAACAGTGTATTGTGGAAATGGCCATAGACATGTGTGGAAAAGAAGAGATTGGGTTGATTGGCTTGCTTGTCTTGCCTGTGTGAGTTCTTTCCTCCTTACAGACTGAGACTTTGTTGAATCATTCTTGTCCCCGTATCCATGTCCTTCCAGTGTTGCCCTTTTGCTTCTTATGAGCGGGAGGACAAATGTTTGTAGCAGCAGAGGTGCTTTATTTAGATAAGCTTTGCACAAAATTCAAACCCCTAGAAGTTCCAGCTTGTACATTGCCAATGGCGACCTTCATGAGCAGAACCAGTTTCATGTTCAGATGTTCATCTTTTGACTCCTGCTGGATGAAGGGAACAACAGTTGCAGAGGTAAAGCTTTCCAATCATTTACCTTTCCAATCATCTGGCTCTATTTAGAGGGGAGATTAAAACATCTGGATGGGGTTTGAGTGTTTGCAGATTACTCTGTAGCTTGTACAAAAAGCAGTTCCCAGTCAGTCATTTGTTGCCATTCCTTTATTTTCAGAAGAGTCTACATTATGTTTGCCCATCATTTCCATTTCTTGTCTTTGAAACTGAGTGAGGCAAAGAAATTAACTGATAGTTCCTCTTTGCAAGTCTGTCTAATATATCAGTCCTACTTTGAGTAATCTCATGTAGTTGGAAAAATGAAGGGATGGGGCATACTTTTGCTTTCTTGAATAGTATCTGCACAGCCAGTGCTTCTGTAGAATAGGCAGAATCTCAGAGACCCAATGGTGGTGTCACAGAATGAGTCCCACTAAAACAGTTTTTGTTGGATACAAAGGCAAAGGCAGGACTTGGAAAATATAACATTTGGGCTACAGCTTCCAGAATCCCTCAGTCAGCATTTGGGATTCTGGCAGTGGTTGTCCAAAAAGCAACTATTTGCAGCTCCAGGTGGAAGCCTTGAGGTATGGTATGAATCCAGGATCAGATCTCCTACATAACTTGCTTTCATTGATGTTACTGGAAGGATGGGTTTGAATGTGCCCTGGCTGCAAACATTGTGTTATTCTACATGGGTTTGCGCACAAAACCATACTAATAAATAGTTGCTCTTGAGTGATTAATATATTTATATTTTCACACACTCCAGCATTTGAACTATATACATTTCCCTGCCTCACCTTCTTTTCTACTTTACTTTGTTCTTTTGTTCCTGGAGTTCTATTGTTCAAGATCCCTTTTATTTCTACACAATCAACACATTCGTTTCTGCTCACCTCTTTCATGCCCCTTGTGTTTTTAATTAACATTTCAAAATCTCAGCTTCTTTCACTATTTTGAATTATCCAAACTGATCTGCATTTCAATAGCATACCTCTAAAATTGTCCAGGTTTCATATTAAACACCAATTAACATTTTTCTTTCTTTTCCTGGGAATGGCCTAGTTCCCCTGAAAAAAATTAATCACAACCTTTGCATCCATTTGACACTTAAAATATTTAAACAAAGGGTATTATAGGTAGAAGAAATTAAAGCCAAATAGCTAGTCTGAGCAAGGAGTAATAAATGTATTATGTTAAGCATAGACATATTATTTATAATGACATAGCCCAGCTATAGTTCATTTTTTATTCAGAAAGATACATAGTGATGCTCTGTATTTATTTAAGTGTGCGTAATATTTCAAAATACAAATTTTGGGAACAATCATCAAAAGATCATTAAGAGAAGCCCCTTTTTTAAATGAACAGAGTAATGAAAGATTTATACCTCCAAGCTTATTTCATTTCAAGCACCAAAAAGGCAAAGATATTCATTTTTAAAGCCTGCCTTTTATGACTGTCTGTGGATGAAAAGAGCGGAAGCCAGCTGGCCCCTCCCTAAACCGCAAACTCCAGGATTCCATAGGAAAGCGGAATAATAGCGCTATAACAGTCTAGTGCGGAAGGAGTCCAAGATGCTTAACCCTATTGCCCAAAATAGGTTCAGCACCTTCAAAGCTATCCAAAACCTGGCTTGAAGTCTCTGCTTTACTTTCATTGCAGTTACCACTGACTGACCAGTGAAGGCTTCTGCCTTGCAGATGTCTTTAATGGGTGTGAATGTCAGAAGAAAGGACTGATTGGTTGGATGAACATATTTTTAGCTTATATTTTAAAAAATGTATGCTTGATTTTATCCAGATGAAATGTACCCAAAGCCTCTTAAATGTGCCAGCTGCTAATTTGAGTTGATTTGTCTTGCACTGATCTTCAGCTGGAAGAAGATGGGAATTTTGGGTGAGAATCTCTCAAACACCATCTTCTATACACCCCTACTTAAGGATGGTCTGAAAGAGCACACTTTTTGTTGCTGTTTGAAAGTACTGTTTTCAGTGCTGAAAACATTCTGTTTTTCCCCATAATGATTATTATCTGAACAGGCATCTGTGGAAAATATCAGACTTTTCTGTAGGTATAGCTATACATTGCAGTATGTGTTATACCTTGATAACAGGCATTTCACTGCAGTGCAGTATCTAATAGCCTATATAATATTTGGATATTAATAAATTAATTACAGAATTAATTACATTAAATACAATAAATTAATTACATTAATTTATAGAGGAGGTTATCCCTCCATCTGTTTTTCTAATCTGTGCCTATCCAGTAGGCCTTACCAGCACACTGGCTGATTTTTAAAAAAATTCTTCTGTGTCTCATTGATTGATTGATTGAGGTTTGGGGAGCTTTGGTGGATCAGGGAAGCATACCAATGTGGTTTGGGCACATTTGGGATAGTTTGTGGGGAAACATCCCAAAAATCATCCAGAAAAAGAAAATTAGACTGTGGGCTTTGGAAGAGCCTCAAGAGTCACAATTAGGGGTCCCAGTGACTGTTTTTGGCCTACAGGCTGCACTTTTCCTACCCTTGGCCTTGGCAGTGTTTCTTCTTTGGAACAATCATAACTCTGTCGAATTTCTTGACCCATGCAGATAGCTTGTTCCATTATTTGCTACAAATAACGTTGTTACAAACAAACAGACCCTGTGGCACACCTAGTGAGATGTCAAGTAATCTGGGGAGAGGTTGCCTGCCTGGCTCTATGATCTGGTTTTGTGACAGTGTAATCTTACTAGAAGAAGTGAAGATGGAACCTCTTGTTATAGCTGCCTCTGTCTTTCTTCCTTTCTTTGTCTTCCCCAATATCAAATTTAGATGGTGAGCTGCAACCAGTTTTCTCCAATTTTGTTGAAGTACAATGTGACGCACAATGCACCTTGATGGCACTATTTTTAAATAATAATTGATTAGAGATCTTCTGGAGATAAAGCAGTAAAGGAAAATTATAAAGGAGAATTATACCAGGAATTTAAAATATTTCTCAGGTACATTTTGATTTCTTAGGATCTTTGGGGAAAAGAGACAGGGGACTTGCATACCACAGCCATTCTTAAACTGTTCCCTGAAAAACTATACTTACTTTACTCTGAAGACTATTCTGGCAGCATGTGGCTAGACATACAATGGGGGTCATGTTACATGCACAAATGCATTTACCATGCTCTCTTTACTTTAAAAATAGCACTTTCCAGGTGTGTGTGATCAGTGGTATTAAATATTTATCTCCTTGCCTCAGTTCCATCAAAGATCAAGTACTAGGATCGTTGCTACTATTTTTGTTGGGACTGCATGAAATTTGGGCTAGGGAGGCTTAATACCCTTTTCTACATACTACAATCAAAGTCCTGATCAAAATCACATGGATCACCGATACGTGATCTTGTATTGTATATAGTATTCAGTCTGACCCATAGATAAGAACAGTTGGGCTCTCCCCACTGATTTAAGGCATGACTACCAGATCTTGGAAAGAACACCTTACAAGTGGCAGTGTCACTCATAACCAATGAGATCTGGAATTTTCCATGTCAGTCAGGACAGTACTCTGAGTTTTAGGTTAAAATGTGAAGGTCCAAGGTTCTGAACTTAGTTTGAGGAGCTGCTTTAAAATTACAAGAAAAGATGTTCAACTTAAATATTAGGAAGAGGGTCTTTACTGTACAAACTGTTCAACAGTGGAATAGACTGCTGGGTGGGGGCTGAACTTTTCTTTGGATGTCTTTAGACAGAGTTTGGATGGGCATTGTTCAGGACTACTGTAGCTGTCTGTTCTTATATCACAGGTGGTTGGATAAGATGGCCATTGCAACCCTTTCAACCTCTATGATTCTATAAGATCCAGTGTGGTGTAGTGGTTTCAGTGTTGGACTATGACCTTGGAGGCCATGGTTTGATTCCCCGCTTGGCCATGGAAACCCAATGGGTGACCTTGGGTGTGTCACATGCTCTCAGCCATAGAAAACTCTGCAACAGGTTTTCCTTAGGGTTGCCATAAATTGGAAATGACTTGAAGGAACACAACAACAACAATGATTCAAACTAAAACTCAAAGCAGACCACCTTACTGAGATGAAAGGCAGTACCACTATGTGCAACACATTACTTTTGAGAGTAACAAGAGCCAGTGACATTGACAATGATGTAATGACTGCAAACACCACTAAGCTACAATAAATTGCTATAAGAGTGTCATTTTAGGGAATTTGGCTATTTGTATGTATTTTCCGGTGATTTTTTTAAAATAAAAAGTCACAAATTTATAACAGTAATGATCTATGGGCTAACATATTATGGAGTTAGTATGTTTACTTTTGCAATAATGTTTCAATACTTGTTTTCTATAACCATGGATGAATCAGTCTATCCATTCTGTGAGAATGCCATAGATCTTCACAGAAATTCACCTGAATTAATCTGTGTTAATCTGTGTGTTTTAAAACCATATGAAAATGTGCATTTAAATACACATTTAAATTTCTGCACATTTTTTTTTCTTTAAAAACAGGTATTTCTGATTGCATGTTTTGTCATTTTAGGCTTTTGAGCATATTTGTGGTAAGGTTTGCAAGTCCATTTATTTATTTTGGACCATGAACTGCATTTGGTGATTCTGAAATCTGCTAGGAAATTAAGTGCTGGTTTAGACATTCGCTGGGGAGGTGCACATTAAGTCATAGATCACATTCCTCAAAAATTCCTACTATTTTTGAATTGCACAGAAGCCTGAGTGGCCAGGGAAGTATGTGTATATGTGGTGTGTGTGTGTGAGTGTGTTAAAGCCTTCTGTAAAGTACAACCTAGCATGGAGAATGTTGCACTGTAGAGCATCAAAAGTCTGTTTCTAGCTAATTATAGATGATGCTTAAGGCCTTGATAACTGCCCTTTTTTGTTTTTGTTTTTTTGGCATATGCACATTTGTTTCTTTCCATGTACTGTCTACAGCATAGCTGAGAACAGCAGGCATCACAGTTTCATTAACAAATGAAATGAAGAGCAACAAAATCTTTTACCTTCTGCTGATTTCCGTCCCTCAAGGCCCCAGTAAGATGAATCGGACTTTCAGGTTGCAAATCACAGAGGCGGGCCAAGCAGAATGAGGAAGCTGTAAATAATTGTCCAGTGTCCAGAGGGTGGGTTAAACAGTATCACTTCCCAGGCTGAACTGTTCATGTGGTAAAGCGCTACTATTGCATGTTTGCTCTCCCTCTCTCCCCTTCTCTCTCTCACTTTCTCTGTTTTTCTTTATAAACATATTGAGAGAACTACTTCAGATAATATCCCTGTTTTTTGTGGTTAAATTCTTCGGTCTTTGAGGCATAATGTGTTATGGGTACACATGTGAAAATATCTCGGTCTCCTTATTGATCAGATTGCACAATTCTGTTTTTTCTCCCCCATTCCTTCATTGACATTTGCATGCATTTACTTACTTGTTTTTCTTCCTGTTAGGCACATTTCTTTATGGATTTTATATAACACGTGCATTTTCTGCATACTTATGCATATTTTCCCCAATCGTATGTATGTATGGCCATTCACTTTTTAAAATGTGCATCTTGTTTTATGTGCAGCTTTTTTTTCTCCAGAAGGCCCTGTAAACTTGACAGATGTGCTAATTCTCTAGGCAAGATGCATTTTACCTCCTCAACAAGTTTCAGGAGGTGCCACCCCCCCCCCCAACAACTCTACTTTCATTGTGACTGTCAAATTCAGCAACATCCTTTTTCTATTTCTATTTGTAGAAGGCATACTGGTAGTGGTTGAAGCTGCTGGCAGTGATAGGTAGGATCACAGCCAAAATTGGACAAGACCACTTTCTTTCCTTTTTTGAAAACTTCTCTAGACTCTCATTCTGATACCTTCTTCTTCTCCTGTCTCTGTCTCTTCTTTTCTACTCATATATTTGTTGTGGAAGGGACAGATTGTCCTTTTTAGGGGCTGGAATTGATTGCTATGGAGGGCTTTTGTCATTAACTCAAAGATTACCCACCTTTGGCCCACACTAGTGTTACCCTGACTTTTGGAGATCCCTGGGGGACAACTGGAGCTGCTTCAAAAATACAAAGGTTGGGGAAATTAGCAGAGCACTGCTTAGCGAAATAAAGGGCAGGGCAGCACAATGAGATCTTTTATCAGATGTTTATAGATTCAGACTGCACGAGAGAGAGAGAGAAGTCAAGTGTCCATTTAAAAGTTTTTTTTTTTAGCAAAATTGGCAGAATTTTCACACACACACACACAAAGCAGTCACACTCACAAGCGCACAAGGACTACTGAGTCTGAAATACTTAAGAATGGGAAAAGCAAAGGGAAAGACAGCAGTTATACTGCACCTGATCTTGGAGGCTGCAGCTCGGGAAGAAACAAACGAAGAAAAACAGGGGGAACCTCAAACTAGCAGCATGACAGGTGCTAGTCAATGGTGGGAGTTCTCCAAAAAGAGAGCTCAAAAAGGGGGCTTAATTATACAGCAAAACATGCCTGGGGGGGCAGACCCTTTCTGGAAAAGAACAAATAGCCGAATCAGGCAGATGGACCTTGTTTTGCAATTGAAACCTCATCCTGGAAACACTTAGTCTCTCAAGGTATCAAAGTTGTGGCCAGACTATTTGATGTGTGCGTGTACGTGCTTCCAAGGTTTTCCTCAGGATACATGACTGGAGGCACATTGGCCTGACCTCACTAAAAATGCTTCAGTTTATAGACCCAGATGTCTACGTTCCTATCCGGTGAACCTCTGGCTTAATAACTTATAGATATTAAATATTACACTTTCCTTGGTTTCAGTCTGCTAGCAGGGATTTCACTAGGCCAAGAATCTTGTGTGTCTCCAGATGTTGATGAACTGCTGCTCCAAGCAGCCCTAGCCAGTATCATCAATGATAGGGAGTACAGGCTAACACATCTGAGGAGTTGCATGATTCCCTTCCTTGGCCTCCACTTTCAGTTAGCTCTTGAGAAGAGAGTCATGGCCCATTTACAAGTCTTTATCCCTGACTGGTCAAGGCCTCTTCCTTGTATATGTTTGCATTGTGTGCCTTTGCATCAGGAGATGGGGCAAGCTGCCATGTATGATTCTAGTGTGATCCCATTCAGCCCTACTTCTCACCCACATATTAATTGAATGTCAACATTTTTTGGCCATCAGAGTGTAGCTATAGGGGGGAGATGAGGACATTAAGGATTTCAGCCCCCAATTAAAATTTCTGCAGTTCTTAACGTTCTGGCATTGTAGTGAGATAGCAAAAACTATTCACAGCTAGAACTCCTGCCTTTACTGTATTTGTGTTTCCTTGTAAAATGATGTTCCTTGTATAAAATGATGCACAATTCAAATGAATTGGAGATTGCCTGAGGATCAGTGGAATGGTGGGAGATGAAAGGCTACAGCAGAGTATGTCTACACATCAGTGTAGTGCTTATTGGGCAAAATAATATTTTTAGATTTTTTTGTTTGTTTGTAATATTTTCAAGCTGTGGCTTGTTGAATATGTGGATGCAGAACCCATGGATATGGAGGGCCAACTCTAAATCCCAAACTGTGGAGATGCTGATCAGTACAGGTTTCTTGTCAACACTTCAAAAACATGTTCTTCAACCATCTTTCAAATATTCTATATAAAAATGTGATAATTATCACTGCATGACGTAGACTAATAAAAGTAATATCTGACGGACTGCTTGTGTTTTGGTGATCAATCAGTCTGTCATTTATGCTTGCTGTTTTGGGGGGTTCAGAAAGGGCTTAAGAGGTTAGTTTTTTGCAAACATTTTGTGTGAAGCATTTTGCATAAATTGTTGAAACTGCAGTGGGCAAAACATTCAACATTTTATTCTTGAGCTGAAAGCAAAATCTCTTAAGGCTAGTAGCAAGGTTTAAGGATTCTCAAGATACTATCTTGCCAAGACTTTTGCCAATGGAAAGAGAAGTTCACATCCTCAAGAATGCAGTAGTTGGAAGTGTTGAAATACTGCCTAGAAGAGAGAGGGAGATTGAGAGAGAGACTCACAACCTTTTACAAATCTAGAAGTCAGGTTTCAGCTGAGAGGGCCTTTAGCTGATGACTAGCACTGAAAGTTGATGGTCGTGGCTATTCAAGAAGAAAGCTGTATATAGTCTCTTAATCTGAAGTGCTTTATTGACAGTTGCACTGTGGCTACAAGGATAGGTGAACAGACACTATTTCCCCCTCACGATTTGAAATATGTATAGCTGTTAGAAAAGAAATGCTAACAGATTTCAAGAACTGGAGTTAAAGAGAGGGTAGTAGAAATATATAATTATGCTGGATGGGTAAACTGAATGGTTTTGTAAAGCTGATGAAAAAATTACTGGTTCTATGGATGTGCTTAAAGACGATTGATTATTCTGAAACCATTGAAATCCCCTTCAAACTTGCACAAAAAGTGTAATATTGACAATCTCGTCACACACACGCATATTCTATCAGATCCTTGAAGATAATGAATTCTTTCATGATCTGTGAATTCAGGACAGAAGAAAGCAACCCAATGAAAACACAAAACATACAGTAAGTAAAGTCATTGTGTTGCACTCAGTTGCCCTTTGTGATTCATAGCTACTGATCTTGTCCTTCAGGAGATGTACCTGCTTTCAACCTTAATAAGCACAAACAAACTGCACCATTAGACAATCTGATTTCAACCATCTTGGAGTAACAATCCACAAGGAAGCTGCATTATCTCAGAACATAAGCTTGGTATTATCTGGCAGCAACTCACCAGGGGCTGAGGCAGAGAACCATCATGAGATTTTACAACACATAGTTGTTCTATTTATATCCTACCCTGGATTTGTAGGGCCAGTTGAGCTCAAGATTGTGGTTCTCAGGAAACCCCCCTCCCTTTCATATCTCATAATGGACTGTTGTTGTTATGTGCTTTCAAGTCAACTCCAGTTTATGGTGACCCTATCATAGAGTTTTCATTGCAGATTGTATTCAGAGGAGGTTTGTCATTGCCTCCCTCTTGGGATGAGGGAGTGTGCCTTACCAAAGGGCTTCTGTGGCTTAACAGGGATTTGAATCTTGGTTTCCTGGAGTCTTAGTCTAATACTCAGACCACTTTCTCTCAAAGTGGTTTTCAAGTATGTGAAGGACAATCATCCCAGAATTTGTTTTATATTTTACTTTGCTTCCCAATGAGCTCATGAGATGACATATAGGACTCTAATTTTATGCTCACAACAACTGTGTAAGATAATCAGGTGAATGAGAGTACTCCTCTGTGTGTTTCATGGCTCAGTGTGGGATAACAATCTGGATGTACCAATTCCCCAGTCAAACACTATCACTGTTACAACACACTGATTTGTGCACCATATTTCAAACTGCGCTCTGAGTTCTGGTCCCTCCTCTGTATGAAAGGGTAGTGAATCATGACATATTTTTATTACACTGTGACCATTTGGACTTCATGCCTTAAGCATCCAGTGTCATCATGGACCATCACTTGTTATTTTCCTCAAATAGTATGATGTAATGAGCAGCTGTTCTGAAGAAGGAATGGTGGTGATGTTATGGTAGTCCATGGGAAAACTAATCCAAAATTTTCTGGATTCTCACACTGATGAACAAGCCTATTCTTAGAAACTTCACAGCAGTCATGGAGCCCAACACATCCTGTCCTATGTTAGAAATTTGAAGGAAAAGAGTACAATTTCCCATGAGAATTAAGCACCCAGGGATCATAGAATCATAGAAATGTAGAGTTGGAAGAGACCACAAGGGCCATCCAGCCCAACCCCCTGCCATGCAGGAAAACCCTCAAAGCACTCCTGACAAGTGGCCATCCAGCCTCTGCTTAAAAACCTCCAAAGAAGGAGACTCCACCACACTCCGTGGCAGCACATTCCACTGCCAGACAGTAAACACAACATGACAGGCTGAGAGATCATTGAAACAAAGACCATCTAGTGCTCCTAAACCTTTTATTAATTCTTGCTATAACAAAGCAGTTGTCATATTTTCCAAGCATCTACATTTTGCAGAAACGTGCACAAAGAACTTACGATGATGCACAGGTTTTTTGTAAATACATCCCGCCTCTCTGCCAAAAGGTGTCTGTTGCTTTGTCATCACTTATAGAAAGGAAAAAGCTGCTGTTCTTATTGTGAGTACAAAACAAGCCAATATTTACATCCCTCTAGTTATTAGACACTTCCTTGCTCATATTTTTAGTTGGCCTGCAATTCCTTGGGCTCAGCAAAGGAGGTCATAACCATCCCAGGTGATGTCCTTCAAGTGTCAGATTTAGGATTTGCTTTGGGCTTGTCTACCAACAGGGAGATGAAATGTATGTTAAATGCACAACTATGACAGCTTTGAACTCCTGGATCCTGCTAAAGTTCAGTGCAAGGAGAAAGAATATTGTTAGTCTGACTTCAATTTCATATGTAGGGTGCTTAATTGAACATTTGATTATTTTCTCCCTAATTTCCCTATGTTTTTGAATTATTTTTATATGCTTCTGATAATGGACTCCACACTTCTCCACACTTCTCAATATATGATTTAAAAAGTCTTTGATCTTTTCCCTTACATTTAGAGATATGACATCTTTTCAAGAATGCCATTAGTCCTATGTAGCCTGATACACTTATTATGACCACAGTGGCTCTTCAAGTGTCACACAGAGCTTAGATAACACTTTGGGACCTTCTACTACTGGGCTATAGCTCCTCTCCCTGGTGAGGTAAATGTTGATTAGGTTGTCACAGAGTCTGTACCCTCCAAGGGAAGAGGTACATCAAATATCCCTGCTTGCATGACCTTGCCAACTCACTCAGATCCTTTCAGGTAGGAATAGACAACTAACTTAAGTCCAACACATCCTCTGCCAAGTAAAAAGATTGCAACACAGGTCTTCTGGATATAGGCCCTGGCAGGACCCTGCTAGTTGGTTGCAGACTGAGAAGCCTAAGTTGGGATAGCCAGATACTGCTAGAGTCTCAAGGATGTCTCACTTTAGTTACTCTCAGTCCTGTATTCACTGGTTCTTTGGTAGTCCTTCTCTTGGGTAGGAGGGCTTGTCCTCAGCCCCCTCCCAGCCTCTCCCTGGACTCCCAATTCTTTCTCAAAGGCAGATAAGAGAAGCCTCAGTCCTCTGGGTACTCAGTCCTTTCCAGGAAAGTCTTGACAGGTCCAGTGCTCAGATCTAAAGGAATCTTTTGCAGCCCTTATTCTGTGCTCATGCTTTTATCTTCCTTCCACCTTCCAGTGGTCAGTAGTGTTCTTTTACTGTCCTCTTTTCCACATTCACCTGCAGAGGCTTTAACTGAGGTTAGTAGATGGTTCTCCTCTCCGCTTGAGGCCAGAGCACTGGGAACAGCCTAGGCAGTGCTACTGGTAGGTCATAGAATCATAGAAATGTAGAGTTGGAAGAGACTACAGGGGCCAACCCCCTGCCATGCAGGAACACCCTCAAAGCACTCCCGACAGATGGCCATCTAGCCTCTGCTTAAAAACCTCCAAGGAAGGAGACTCCACTACGCTCCGAGGCAGCATATTCTACTGCCGGACAGCCCTGACTGTCAGGAAGTTCTTCCTGAGGTTCAGGTGGAATCTCCTTTCCTGCAGCTTGAATCCATTGCTCCTTGTCCTAGTCTCTGGAGCAACAGAAAACAAGGCCTCTCCTTCCTCTACATGGCATCCCTTCAAATATTTAATCATGGCTATCATGTCCCCTCTTAACCATCTCTTCTGCAGGCTAAACATCCCCAGCTCTCTAAGTCTATCCTCATAGGGCATGGCTTCCAGGCCTCTCACCATTTTGGTCGCCCTCCTCTGGACTTGCTCCAGCTTGACCATGTCCTTCTTGAATTGAGGTGCCCAGAACTGGACACAGTATTCAAGATGAGATCTAACCAAAGCAGAGTACAGTACCTCCCTCAATCTAGACACCATACTCCTATTGATGCAGCCGAGAATTGCATTGGCTTTCTTGGCTGCCGCATCACTGCTGACTCATGTTCAGCTTGTAGTCTATTAAGACTCCTAGATCCCTTTCACACGTACTGCTATCCAGCCACGTGTCCCCCATCCTATATTTCTGTGTTCCATTTTTTCTACCTAAGTGTAGGACCTTACACTTCTCTCTGTTGAATTTAATTTTGTTAGCCTTGGCCCAACTCTCCAATCTGTCCAGGTCATTTTGAATTTTGATCCTGTCCTCTGGAGTATTAGCAACCCCTCCCAATTTGGTGTCATCTGCAGATTTGATGAGCATGCCCTCTATTCCTTCATCCAAATCGTTGATAAAAATATTGAACAGCACTGAGCCCAGGACAGAACGCTGTGGCACCCCGATAGTCACTTCTCTCCAGGATGAAAGGAAGCCATTCGTGATCACCCTTTGGGTCCGGTCAGTCAACCAATTACAAATCCAACTAACAGTAGCCCTGTCCAGACCGCATTTTACCAGCTTCTTTGCAAGAATGTCATGGGGAACTTTGTCAAAGGCCTTACTGAAGTCGAGATATGCTACATCCACAGTCCTCCTCTTCCACACAGGTGTTGTTAATTTTGTCAGAGTTGTTACAATATTTCCCCCCTTCTGTTCCCACTTTGTTGTGCAAACTGTAGTTGCCATGGTAGCAGATTTTATAGAAAATACAGCAATGTTCTGTTTCCTTGCTCTCTCTGTGCTCACACATACATCTGCCTATCTCTGTGTCTTTATGCACTTATACACTTAGTTTTATTTTTTTAGAATGATACTTCCTGGACTTCAAGAATAGCTGGAAACAGCACTGAATAATTATATTCCTGTCCCTTCCTTTTACACCTCTGATATAAGTTTAAGGATGGGGAAATCTATCCATTTCACTTTCTCTTGCATTCTCAGTTTTTTTAACCTCAAGCTCTTTCTGTTCTAAATAGAAGGCACATTGCATAGTTTGGTAAATTCTTCAACAACAATCTGAAATCAAGTTTCACCGTAGCTCCACCAGCCATATTCCATACAGACAACTTTTCCCACTAAGGAGAAGATCATATTTTATCTGCTGGCTATCTAGTTATTAGCAATGAAGAGCTTCTCAGGAATAAATACAGAAAAATTTTAATTTAGCACCACAAACACAATTGAATACATGGGGATTCAAAGCCAGACTTTTAAGAGTTAATCATATTAAGCCCTGCGCCTGCATAGGTGTACCTGCCAGAACATGATTTCTCCCACATCTGATTTTATTTTATTTTAGTTAAAATCAAGTTCTTTTTGTCATATTTATGAAGAAATTTTCAAATTCTGCAAATTTCCAATCTTAAAAAGGGGAAACGCAGTTCTGACTGACACTAACTGGGACAGAGCCCTTCTTCTATATTGGCCTCCATTCAGTCCTGGAAGAGCATGTCCCAGCACCAAGTGATTGAGAAATACAGGCATCCAACTTCAGTGCCAGATTTATGTGGTAGCTGCCTGGTTTTTCTGCCTACAATGAACTGTATATGCGTTGATGAACTCTCTCAGTGCTGACTGTACTTGGTGCTCATTTGCATATAGTTTGTCACGGAGTATTTTGCTTTGGGGAAATACAGGTGTGGAGACCTCAATGGAAACAGTAAGTTCCAGTGATGTAGACTCGAGTCGATCGACCGGACTCAAGTCAGACTTAAGTATCTTCAACGACTTGAGTCGCACTCGACTTGTCACTAAATGATTGACAGACTCCACATGAGGCTCATCTTTTTTTAGACTTGCTGCTTTCCTCCCCCTCCAGCCATTCCTGAATTAGCAGTGAGGGAAGGTTATCCTGATGACCCCATCAGAGCTGTCCCCATCAGAGCTGGACAGGCTTCTTTATCCCTGCCTCTCTGCCTCTCTTTTTTTTCCTGCTTTTCACCAGAAGCTGTTTATAGGAGAGCAAAAGAGGATGAATTAAAAGAGGGAAAACAGGGCTTTGAACCTTTTTTCTGGTGAGTGTGGACAAGGACTGGTCTCTGCATCTGGGCTGAGGGAAAGGTTAGGGGTTGAAGTCCCATCAGTGGTAATGTGAAATCCTCCTCCTCTCCATTTAGTCCCTCCTTGCTCAGTCACAAGTAAACAGGAAAGAAAGCCTGCTTGTTCATGAGTAAATGGGATAGAAAGCCTGCTTGTTCATGAGTAAATGGGAAAGAAAGCCTGCTTACTTGCAAGTAAACAGGAAAGAAAGGATGTCCTTTTCAGCCATAGCAGTGTGGAAAGCAGGCTGTCCTGTTCTTCCATGGCTGAAGGCTTCCTTCCAAACCTGCTTGCTATCAACTTAATCCCCCGCCCCCCACACAGAGCACCAGCTCCTTTTTTCCTATTTGCTCCCATACTTCAGACTTGGCTTGAGACTCAACTTGAATTATCTTGCAAGGACTTGAGACTTGGAGTAAAAGACTTAAATACATTACTGGTAAGTTCCTACCCTTACCCTTTATTCTCTCCATGTTGTTGTTCCTCACCAGTAGTACTCCCATTGGTTCTGCATTGCTCCATATCTTGCTTTTCCCCACTGTGATCTTAGATGACATGTGCAACCAAGGTCGCAATATGGCAGGATTTTAACAAGCAGGCACTCAGATATCAAACACTCTTTCATACATACAATAATTTCCTATTGCTTTATTGCTCAAGAGAACTTTAAACTTCTGTGGCCTCTGAGAGAGAGAACAGGAGCCGGGCACCATCATCTCTTGGGCCATTTATTCACTAGCCTGTTATAACGCTATTATTCCACTTTTAATATCCTATGAAATCCTGGAGTTTGCAGTTTAGGGAGGGGCGGCCCCTCCCTAAACTGCAAACCCCAGAATTCCATAGGATGCTGAAAGCGGAATAATAGCGCCATAACAGGCTAGTATGGAAATGGCCTTGGTTTCAGCAGTTGATGAGTGGACCTCCATCTATACCAGCTGCCACATCTATGGCCTCTCAGGGAGAGAATAGCAGTCTGGCACAATGTCATTGTGCCTCAGCCCCAGCAGCTTAAAGCTTCTGTGACCTCTGAGGCAGAGAACAGGAGCCTGGCAGAGCACCATCATGCCTAGGTCCCAGCAATTGGTGAGAGGACCTTCCTCCATAACAGCTTTCACTTCAGTGGCCTCTGAGGAATAGAACAGCAGCCAGAATTTGCTGGACTTAATCCTTTTCACCAATGCCAGCCCCTTTTTCTTGCCTCATGTCTTTTTAGATGAGGGCAGGGAACTATCAAATTAACATTTTCCAAGCTCCTCTGGGAGCCTTTTTGGCTGAAGAGCAGAGTATAAGTGATCTAAATAAATAACATAAGTAAACATGCATGGAGTTCCCCATAATACTAATAGAACTGAGGCCCACTGAAGCTCTATAGTGCTACTAGTGAGTATTTTGATCCAGGTGGGCAACTGTGTCCCTCTAGATGGTGTTAGACAGCAGATCCCACAAGTCCCAGTCAAGATAGCCATTAGAAAGGAATTATGAGAGTTGTAGTCCACAAATATCCACTGGCTGCTACATATCTGAATTAGATGTGTGTGCACATTGATTTTATACACAATTTGTTTGATGCCTTCAAGTAAGTTAGTTAGTTTGGTTTATTGTGGTCCATAGACCCAACAGCACAATCAGAACAAAATTTTACAGCACTAAATAAAACACAGAAATTTAGAAGAGCATAAGCACAAAAATAGTCATATTAATTGTGAGCATTCTAAATACTCTGACCAAATGAAGGAATTGTCTTCTCTCTTATCTTAATGACTATTGACAGAAACTTGGCAACCATGAAGATTACACTAGAACATCTATCCTCTAATAGAACTTTAACATAGAATGTATCTGATCAACCTGGTAAATTTCTTAGTAATGGGTAGATAAACTGTAGGCTAACCTGGTTATTAAAACACGTAGTGTGACATAGTGTCACCCTCCAGCAAATCACAAGGACAAGCCTCAAACAGCAGGGCAACCCAGCATACCTGCCATAAAACAATTCTGAAGGGAAAGCATTGGCTTTAGCAAATAATATATGGTAATTTGGAACAGTCAAGTTCTTACAGATAATATGTCAGAAGGAAAGTTTCTGCATAATGAATGTTCAGTGCACTCAGTGAGCATGATGATAGGAAGTGAGCCTAATGATCACAAAAGACTGTATCCCGAAGTCTTGTTTAACTGATTTTAATGGCATGTCATAGTCCAGGTTAAGGAGAAAAAAAAGATGGTGAGAGACCAATTGTGGCCACTTTAAGGACTATATCCTTAGACCAGCAACTAGTGTATTTGCCCCAGACAAGGTAATTCAGTAAGCCTTTGCTAAGAATGAAGACAATAATTCTGATCCAATGCTGCATAGCTACAATCCATGCCCTGGTTGAAAGGGGGCATTCCCTGGCTTCAAACATTAACACTGAATTAGAAACACATCTAGGAGTTTGAAGTAACTCTCTTGACATTAATATCAGGAAAGATACTAGAGCAGATCATTAAAGAGGCAGTCTGCAAGCACTTAGAAAAGAATGCTGTGGTCACAAAAAGTTAACATGGATTTCTCAAAAAACAAAACAAAAACAAAACAAAAAACCAAGCCATGCCAGAATAATCTCTTTTTTTGATAGAGCCACTAGCTTAGTAGATGAAGGGAATGCTGTGGATATAGCATATCTTGACTTCAGTAAGGTCTTTGACAAGGCCCACCATAATATTCTTGCAAACAAGCTAGTAAAATGTGGGCTTAACAATGCTACAGTTAAGTGGGTCAGTAATTGGTTGATTGATCAAACCCAAAGTGTGCTCACCAATGGCTCCTCTTCATCCTAGAGAGAAGGGACTAGTGGTGTGCCATGAGTTACTACCCTGGACCCAGTGCTATTCAAGATCTTTATTAATGACTTGGATGAGGGAACAGAGGACATACTTATCAAATTTGCAGATGACATCAAATTAGGAGAGGGAGCTAACACCACAGAGGACAGAATAAGAATTCAAAATGACTTTAATGGATTAGAGAGTTGGGCTAAAACTAACAAAATGAGTTAAAATTCTACACTTAGGCTACAAATGCACAGGTATGAGATGGGGGATACATTGCTCCGCACTACAATGTGGAAAAAGGACCTTGGAATATTGCTGATCAGAAATTGATCATGAGCCAGCAGTTTGATGTTACAGCAAGGAAGGTAAATGCTGTCTTAGAAGTATTAATAAAAACATAGTTTCCAAGTTGAGGGAAGCAATAGGGCAACTCTTCTATGCTAGGTGGCATGATTTCACTCTTTAAATATCTCAAAGGCTGTTATGCAGAGGAGGGTACAGGTGTGTTCTCTGCTGCCCCAGAGAGTAGGACCAGATCAAAGGGTTTTAAGTTACAGAAGGAAAGATTCCAATTAAATATTAGAAGAAACTTCTTAACAGTGATTGTTGATCAACAGTGGAAACAATTACATGCAGAGGTAGTGGGGCCTCTCTCTGGATGTCTTTAAAGAGAGGCTGGACAGCTACCTGCTAAGGGTGTTCTAGCTGGATTTCCTGCACTGAGCAGGGGATTTGGCCTCGTTAGTCTACAGAGCTCCTTCCAGCTCTATGGTTCTATGAATTCAACTCAGAACAACAGCAACAACAAACAGACACAAAAAATAGGACTAAACAAACTAGAATGCTTAATTTATAGATTAAATTTGCATGAGCTATGTGATTGACTGCTGTGTAATTTCCAAATTCTGCTATACAATCTCAGAGCTGTCTTAATCTGAATCACTGATTTTCTCCTTCTATTTAGGAAGGCTTAAACTGTATAGCAGAGGGAGGAGAGAAAGAAAGTAAAAATGAAATGAGCAAAGCACAAGTGAATTGGCTTTAAGCATTCATGACCATTTTTTTGTCTTCCATATCAGATTCACTTTTTTCCTCCTCCGGTGTCTTCATTGTGCTACATTTAATTTCACGTTGCATATTCTTTCTTCATTATATAGCCCTGGTAATAACACAAAATTACATTTTTAATTCCCAGTGATACCTTAATCTAACATTGCATTTACCTCTCTTTTTAACTAATCTTCTGCCCTCCTGAGCAGACTTGATTAAAATTACTGCATTCATTTAGAAAAAGAGAGAAAGAAATGGCCTAAAATAGATCAAGTTGAATATTGCTATGCACAGGACCAAGTAACCATTATTAAGGCTAAGGCACTATGCAAAGGGTGTGCCAGGGGTTCATTCTGCATCGCTTGGCTGCAGGGAGGACCAATTCACTTCCAACATTTCTTGTGCTGTGGTGAACTCAGTGAATGATTATAAGGATCCTTTTACAGCCAGATACTATGTTTAAGGTAACACCAAACATTTTCAGTTACAGACTGAAGCATCCGGTGGTTTCCTTGTTGAGGGGGTGTGTGTCGGGGGTTTGAAACTTCTCCAGTTTATAGTCCAAAAATGTAAAGGAGCTATCCAAGTTGCTGAACCTATTATGGAGCTAGGTCTCAGTAGCTTGGATAGCTCCTTGAAAGTTCAGATTAAAACCTAGAGAGGTTTTATTGTCAAAAGTAAACAGAAACAAACGTTGCTTTCATTTCTTATTAAGGCAATGATTAGGAAAAGGAAATCCATAGACCCTTTCTGCTCTGAGAGGGATAGACTACTGGATGCATCCAGCATCATGGTTAATTATTCAAGACGTGTTTCTGTCTCCATCATGGCATGCAGTTTGTGAAACATTGCTATAGACAATAATTTTATTTCTTTTAAATAAATATCAAGAATAGATAGCTTTCAAATTTCCAGGATCAAACCCATAAAGTATAGGCATCGTAAAAGTGCTTATCTCATTGTAGAAAATGGTGGCAAATTTCATTTCTCCTGATGTATCCCTCAGTGGGATGCCCATTTCTCATTTTTGTAGGAAAAAAATAACTATAAAGAAAACATTTAGGATACTTATGTGCTTGTAAATGGTTAGTCAAAGCAGCAGGAAGAGATGTTTTGGGCCCTACAGATCTGGAATGCTGTATAAATTGTTTGTTAGCCTTTGAAAGTCCAGGACACTGCATGGAGTGGTTTGGTTTGGGACCAGTGAATCCCACTCACCACTGTAGGATGGGATATTGCAAGAAAAAATGCACTGCTGATGAACTGGAACACAATTTTAAGGGAAATTTGAGTGATTATGATTCTAAAGTAGAGAATGCCATATGAAGATTTGTTTCCAGAAAAGGCCTGGTGATTATGGTCACTATGTCTTCTTACAGTTCAACCCACCACTCCTGCCTTGTTTTTAATGGGGAACCAGTAGGCAAGTGCATTATTTATTGGAATGGCTTGGCAGTATGAGATGCCTGGGTCATCAGTAGTCAGAGCAGCTGATAGAAGTGAAGAATTAATTTCTTTGGATAGATTAGATCTGCAGGACCTTGGAAAGTTCTGAGGCTTGCAATTTGCTCCAATGAAACTCAGAGGCCAATTGAGCTCTTACTCTGGAGCAGGCTTGGGAGACCTCTTCTCTTTCTTTGTGCAAAGGAAGGGATCTTTAAAGGGCCTGCATTTATGTTAAGAATAAGAAAGGAAAAGAAGTTGCTGGGTCCATAATTTTTAGTAGTAGAATCTGTTTCAGATCCCCTGAGACTTGTTGCACTCCCTATCTCTGAAATCTGTACGGTTGTGAGACTTGCAGTGTGTTTGGCAGAAGTACATAAGGTATGTTCTAAAGCCTGCAAATATTTTTTAAAATGTATACATTTGAAAAACAGGCACAGACATTTTAGTCAATTAGAAAAAATTATATGTTAAAATACACAAAAAGATATACCCTTTGTTTAAAAATATGAGAAAAATTGTATACAATTTTCATTGTATTAAGAACTGAACAACAGTTTAACCAATGTGGTATAAAGGGATGGAGGGTATAATAGGTGCTAGTTTCTTAGACTTCCCCAGTATTGTGGCATCATTTCAAAACAGTCTCGAATAGAGAAGAGTATGAAAGACCCACCATGCCCCTCAATCTTGTTGGAAATAAATGACAAAACTGTGTTTTTGTTGGAAAATGAATAAGGTTTTTGATTTAATCCAGCCTTTCATCTCTTTCTGTCTGTCTGTCTGTCTCTCTCATCCCCCTCCCTCCAGTTCTAAAAGGTCAGCCATGCAAGGAACTTGATAAGCCAACTTGGTTGAAGGCCAAAGCTTTAACTTTCAGAATCATTTGGTTTACCTGTTATATTTCTATTTTTGTTTTTGTTTTTGTTGTGGTTTTGTTTTTAATTGAGGAAATTGGAACTTTTTCTTGACAAATTGCTTTGTGTTCCATTTACTGAGAATGTAAATCTAGATTCTTTTGCTCAGCAAGAGAGAGATAAGAAGCCCAAGTACTTCATCTCATCACAATTTAATTAGAAAACACACTGTTCATTTCAAACCATTTAGTACAATTACCAGAATTAATTCTGGGACAAAGGCTGACAAACAGATAAACAACATAGAAGAAAAAGAAAAGAAAAAAAGAAAAGAAACGCAGAAATAATGAGATTGTTATTGAAGATACGTGTGTCTTTTCTTTGGAGCTTTTTGCCTTCTTCTCTTCTATGTCTTCTTCATGTGTTGGGAGCCCCTCATTGTCCTGTTGATTAAATGAAAACATATCTTTTACGTTATGACTGTAACCATTAATTTTCCTAAAACTTCAGAGTCTCCAGGAAGTGTTATTTTTTTTCTTAGATTGTGTTTTGTCACAGAATGTGATGTTACTTCAAAATTTCACTAAATATTTGACCTTCAAATACTTGTCCCCAATAAATGTTATGTTTTGTGACTTACTCTACAGAGTATTGATGAAATGCAATTCCAAAATCCAGTTTTTGAGGTAGAACCTTAGAAAAACCTCCTCCAAAGACTGTCCCAATGCCTGTGTAGATATGTTCAGAATTATGCTGTGCATTCCATGTTTGGTGGAAATATGTCCAAATTGGTATAATTTACATCTGGATCCATCCAGTTTGTTTTGATTCCACCCCCACCCCAGCATCCTTAGCTGTGCCCTTTTCTGGAATGTGGCCCCTGAAACCTTTCATCTATAGAAATTGAGTTCTCTAACCCTGATGTTTGGATAGCAGCAATAAGCAAGTACTAGGGAGGACAAAGTATTGTTCAGACAACCCTAAACTCTGAAGGTAGGGTGACATAGAATTTCAGATCTATATCTGCATTTATATCTATATCTATCCTCTCCTTTTTAACAGAGTTTGTAGACGGTATTGCAATTTCAACACATGCACAAAATGAAAATCAGTATGGAAACATAATGATGGTAGTTTAATTGAGCTGCTTCTTAAGTAAGCATGCATCATACTTACCAAGGCCACATGGAGAGCTTGGGGAGGGACAGGGAATTAATGGAATAAGCCAGCTAGTAGGTGTTCTTCAGTATCTGAAGAGTTAGTACTATTTTTCGTCTTCTTTACCCGTTATCCTTTTCTGCCTTTTTTTCCTTATGATGCAAACAGCAATTTGACACATTACCATGATGGTCAGGTAATCAAAGGTTGCTTTGTGTGTTGTTTGTCAGACGGCAATCAGAGCAATGTTTAGTTTAAATATTCACGATGTAGCAATCAAACATAAACTACCCTGGATAAAAGAGAATATGCATCAGACAATTTAGGGCTCAACTTGTAGAAAGCAAAATGGGATTCACAATAACTACAGCAATCTGGGAACAGAGTTTCCAACTGGAAGAGTAACTTACTGATGTTATTAAATAGAGGTAGGAAAAGATATCTACAAATAAGCCACATTTATTTCATTTTTAGAGTGGAATTGAATGTTATAAGGCAGACAATTCCGTTTCCCAAAGTAGCAGTCCAGTAGCAAGTTCTTCATTAGTTCTCTTTCACAGTTCGTCCTTCCTCCAAACACCAAGGACAAAAACAGATAGTTGGACCTGTACAGAAACCTTAACATGGCTTTCCTTGTGTTTCACATATACGAGAGTAGACCCCTTGAATAAACAGGGATTTGATAAGTCAATACCAATATAAGATCTATTAATTCAAATGGTGTACTTCAGTTGGGACTAAAACTAGATTTAGATCTGTGTGTTTAATTATCCCAGACAACTATGGTTAGTGTGATCAAGACCAACATATAGTCTAACTATCTGATTGGAGGAAACAGCACAAATTTTTATTATATTTTATTGAAAAAATATTTTCTAGCCACCTTGCAACCCTAGGACTCACCAGGGCAACTTGCAAGCAAAACCAAAATCAAGTCATCAAAAGAACAAATCAACAATACAACATAGCTTCATAACAGTACTGATGTATGGAGAGTCAAAGGTTACTGGAACAAATGAAACTAGACTATTAGTTGAAAAGCAAGACAGGCTGCAACCAGGCTGACCTTTTTCAGGAGGGTTCTCACATCCTAGACACCACAAATGGAAAGGCCCCATTGTTTGGAACCCATATACTTCATTACTGGGATCAGGAAAAAAAATCTCTGTTGTTGTTCCAAGTGCACAGTCAATCCATAGCTATGGAACCAGACCCAAACATTTCAGGGCTTGAAAAGTTAATATGACACCTGAGCCGGGAAATGAATAAACAGCAAATATAGTGTATAGTTAGTGCTGTGGGCCTTCACCTGTTCTACACAAATTAAAAGTCTCCATCCTGCTTGGTTCATCATGTCCTGCTCCCTAGTAAGCCAGGAAACTTGATTGGCTGTACTCTATTGGAGGTGGAGCTCATTAGAGATCTGTACACTGCCCTGACTATTTCTCTGTTTCAGAGATCAATCAGGACTTCAATGGGATCACCTGCTAAGAGAACAGAAAACTCCCCAATAGCTATTGGGATCCTTCTGTCTCCCAGGCCAGGTTGTGTTAATTGATGTGCACCCCTCAGAGGATCAGAGTGCTGGTACATCTAATTCCACTGGGTAGTTATCTGTCAATGATGTTAGAATTGTAGGAAGTTCCTTCACAACCAGATCATCATCATCATCCTGCCTAGCACAGAAAACTAGAACTCTTCCTTTGAGTCACTCTATTCCAACAGTCAGGGGGAGGGCACTTACTGAATGTTTGTCCTGTATGACTGTTTGGTGCACCCAGGCCACCCACTCAAAACTAACCAATTTTGGGATGAGACATCTGGCAAAGATGAATCAGTATTGTTGTTAACTGCCATCAAGTGACTTATGACAATCCTATGAATTAGAGACCTCCAGGTCACTCTATCTGCAACCACCCTGCTCAGATCTTGCAGATTCAGAGACATGTCTTCCTTGACTGAGTCTATCCTTGGGTAATGTCATCTTCTTCTTTGTGCAAATGATATGGCGGAGAGTCACCTGAAATCTTGTTTGACTGAACACTTTCTTAATGGGCTGTCAAAATATGTAGAGACATAATTGATCATCAAGGATAAGAACATTAACAAGTATTCCTGACATCCTATATGTGCCTCCAGTAAGTGAGTATCTCCAGTCAGGTTCCAAGATTATAAAATTTAGCCATGGTGATATGCATCTCAGGATAGTTCCCCCCAAAAAAAATGGATTAATGAATGTTAGTTTTTCCTAAATGATAACAGCATTCTCATGAGGCTCAAGTACCTTTTAGGGAAGACCACCCAACATCTGACCATTCTTTGGCCCTTGCTCACCTTGCAGAGAAATATACAAGACCTATGCAAGGTAAGCTCTTTGCTGCATTTAGGTAAAGACAGCATTTTGTTTTACCCACAGAATGAAGCTTTGGGATAAATTGGAAGCTATACTGATGGATACTAGTCTTTATTGCCTAATTAACATGTTTTACAATGATAGCCACCTTCAAGTAAGATGTAGCTCACAGGGAAAGCTCTCTGGCATTCTACCTATGTCGAGAAGGGTAAGACAGTGTTGCATTCTTGCACCAACCCTGTTTAACCTATATGTGAATGTTAGCTTTTTCCAATATATCTTTAGTCTGCATTCCCATCTTTAGACACTAGGTGTCTCCAATGTAAGATAGGGTGAGCTGGAGGCAAGCATTCCTCCATGTGGCCTCTAGACCATTCCATCTACTGTTCCCTCTTCAAGGCTCATATGTTGTCAGAGAGAGGGAGGAGAGGGAGGAAGAGAGAGGAACTCAATAAGTCTCCTTCTTTGGAGGTTTTTAACCAGAGGCTGGATGGCGATCTGTTGGGAGTGCTTTGATGTGTGTTCCTGCATGGCAGGGGGTTGGACTGGATAGCCCCTGGGGTCTCTTCCAACTCTGGGATTCTATGATTCTAAGTGGAGGGGAGGACTGGAAAGTCTGAATGAGTACCAGTTAGAATAAAAAGGGAAGGAAAGGGTGTAGGGGAGAAGGAACAGTGAGAAATAGGGAGCATGGGGACTAAGGGGTTTCTAAACTAGAGAAACTGGCGCTTAATGGTCTTTAATAATTTTAGATATTTATGCACTCTCTTGCTCTCTCTCTCCAGAAACGCTCACTGTCTCTTTCCGCATGGTGTACCCAGTGTGACACTGCTATATAATCAATTAGTTGTTTGCAGTCCTGGGTACTGGGATTTATTAACATAAAGCTATGTAGTAATTGGACTTTCAAGGACATTTGCAGTGTAATACCAACATAAATGCCTGTATGTATATTCTCCATCAATTTTCATTGTTGCTTTCACACAGACATTCTTCCCTTGTTTTCAAATTCTAAAATCCAAATCCAAATGTTTCCAAGAAACTGAAGTGTGAATTGATAATCTCAGTGCTTTAAAAATGATGCAAAAAAGGACCAAGGGAATTTTCTGAAAAAGTAGTGACTTGACAAGTGCTTACTAGAATCCCAAATTTTATCACTATATAGAAGGGGAATTATTCATACAAAGTACGTCCTGCAATATTAGTCCATCAGCCCCTTGATATTACTTTTCTAAAAAGTAATTTATATTGTGCCTATTGAAAATGGCAAGTCTATAATATCCAAGCCAGTCACTTTTTTGCAGTAGATGATTGATCTAATCATGAAGGCCAAATCTACTTATCCAGTCATTCATGACCTCAGAAATGGCCGTGGTGGTGGTGGTGGTGGTATGCCGTCAAGTTGTTTCTGATTTGTGACATCCCTATAGCAAGGGCAGGAGGGGTTTTCTTGGCAAGAGTGGGACTTAGAGTGTATCTTGCACAAGGTCACTCAGTGGCCTTGAATCATTGTTTCCTGTAGTTCAGTACTCCAACCTCTACATAGTACTGGCTTTTAGGCTGTAGGTACTATCAGTGAATGAAGGTATGTGAGTAAAGGTAATATGGTAGTTTATGCTTTAGATTTATAGACTACAATATGGTCCCTGCATGAGATGAAATCTGAAGAGCATAGGGAGGAATGTGTGTCTTCTGAGTCAGCTGAGAGTTTGGAAGCAAGAACCTGTGCCTAGATAATTTATTTTAAAGGCTTCCTATGCTTTACAAAAAAACAGGATTGTAGTCAGTACCTTATAAAAATGCAGAAAAGGCTAGGATGAAATTAAGAGTCAGGGGGAATCCTTAATTACTCTGAGAGTACCAAATTTCATCTGAACTTGGAAGCTAAGCAGTCTAGCTTAGTGAGTACTTTGATAGGAAATCACCAAGGATTAGCAAGTACTATTAGCAAGTACCAGGAGAAGGGAATGAAAAATCAGAGCTAAGTATTCCTTGCCCAGGTAGACCCTGTGAAATCCATGGAATCGCCATTATGGCAAATTGAAGGCACACACATGAAACGGCGAGGGGCCCTTTTGTGCTCTTTTGTGCTGAACCCTGGTATCACTTTATGACAGAATCAGCCACGTAGATTGAGAGAAAATAAGTGTAAGTTTCTTTAGTTTATCAAATATACAGAGGTTGCTGGTATTTTGGTGCAGAAATTGGTGGAGATTTTTTCATTTTCTTGTCTAATACAGACAGCCCTGAATAGAGCAATGACCATACTTTTTTTTTTTTTTAAGAGAATCTCATGGTGTATTGCACCACAATGGCCAGCAGAAAATCTATTGGTTGCTTCTTACTGTGGACTGCTCTTCAGGGAGTCACACTGATGGGGATGAGATAAAGATAAATATCAAGGAGAGGCTTCAGACAAAACACAGAGGGAATGAGAATGATTCATAGAAATTATCACAATATTCTCACGCCTCTTCTGATTACCAAGAATGCATTTATTTATTCCTGGAGCAAATTTGTCATATTCACCTTCTCCCACATTCATCTGAAGACAAAATTCTCACTTATTCCTAGGTGATGTACTGATTCTCAGTTTTGCTTTCACCCACATTCAAGTTTTGGAAAAAAATATAAAAAACAGACAAGGGGAAATAAACCATGTTCAAAAAAAACAGGCTTAAATGATATTTGATCACATATCCCCACTCTACATGTTTCTATCTTCTTTGCAAGGGGAGTGTTCTGCATTTTCAGCCAAGATGAAGAAGTTCACTGAGAGGGAAAAAAGAACCATAAATTTCTCACCCTACTGCACTGTTGCTTCTAAAACTACCCGATATTAACTGCATTGTTGGGATGAGTCCTAGCACCATCCGATGAGCTGTCATGCTATACTTGGAACAGGTTGGGCCGTAAAATGCTAACCTGATAATTTTCACAAAGGTTGCTGGCTAATTTTATTTGAGTTCATTGGGTCCCAAAAGCAAGGATGACTCAGATAACAAAAACTGTGATTACATTAAACAAAGCTGAGAATTAATTTGCAAGGCACACAAAGAAGAGAATCAGTTCAAACATGTTAGCTCATAAGGAGCGTGTTAAGTTTCAGGAGGGCTTTGGTTATATGTTCCGCTTCTCATAATTGTGTCAAGCTTGGGTGATACCCATTCTACTCTGACATTTACAGTTGGATGGAACCTGTTGGATTCTTCATTTTATTTCTCTATTAAATTTTATTTATATCCTGCCCTTCTTGCAACGTGGGAACCTCGTCTTTATAAACTCATCAGTGTGTTAGTCTGTCTGCATTCCACAGACATTAAAAAACAAATACTCAGATGAGAAAAAGAGGAAGCCATGATTTTAACAAAGATGTATGGCAATGAAGACAGTCCACAAATGAGTCACAAAGAGCTAGCAGGGACAAGAGAAGTAATAGGAGAAACTTTCAGTGTAACCGTTCCCATTTGTACTAGTCAAATTTCTGTTGATACAGCCATTCTCACCATGGGGAGAACCATCTTGTATCTGCTATATAAAATGTTAAAGAGAAGGAACCTGCCAGGAGAGGAGAAAAACAACAAGAAGAGGAGGAAACAGCAGCCAGCTGCAGCAAGAACAATGTAAATGCAGCACTAAGTCCATTGAATACATGGAGATTCAACCCCAGATTTTAGAGAGTGAAGCACTCAAAGCCCTGGACCTGGTTAGAGAAATCTATCAGTGTTGGTTCCACTTCCATTTGGATTTTTTTCCTGCTGTTTTTAATCTCTAAGCTTTTTTTTCCATTGCAAATGTGAAGAAATTGACAGATTTTATTGAATTCTTATTTAAAAAAACCCTGAAATGAAATTTCCATTCATTTCTAGTAGAAAAAGTAAGGAGATGCAGAGATGTTGGTTCCATCAGATCTCTCCAGACAAGATTAATTTTAGGGAAGCAGTTTGTGCCAATTTCCATCGAGGTCCTTCTTTTTAAGCAAGCAGGTTTTTCATTTTTCAAGCACCTTCCTTTGGAAAAATCACCCCAGAGGAATGATGGCATTTTCCTTACACTGTTTCAGACATTCTGCAGCAAATAGCTCCCACTGGATTTACGAGTTGAGAAGCAAGTGAGATGAGTCTTGCAGATCATTACTCATCTACAACAACTAATGCACTGGACAGGATTGGGCTGCTCAATAAACCTGCAGAAATTATATACTGTGTTTCCATTCCTGACCCAGAAAATAGCCAAAAGCTTGTCCAAACAAAAGAGTGTGTTCCTGACCATAGAAGAAGAGTGGTGTGGTATGGCATCCTAGCCTATCATGGGAAGAAGTTGCATAGTGCAGGAGCAGCCGTTGAGAAGGCTGTTTCACCAATGGTGTCTGTGGCAGGGGCTAAATTGAAAAAAGATGCATGCAAAAATAAATATAATGAGAAAAAATGTATACTTTTAAATAGAAAATATGTAACATATTCATGGATTTTTGTGTGACCAGGATGGGGAATGTCCTGCAGCTCCATCAGAGGCAGGAATGGAATGAAAGTGGGAAATGGAAAACTCAATGACATTGATACAGATATATGTCAGTGTCCTTATGTGGCTAAGAAATTAAACACAAGATGATTGTGTCCTAGTAGGAACAAGCGCGTTTCTGAATGCCTGACTTGCAAGAGACAGGGGAAAAAGTTAACTCTTATCCCAGCAGTCTTCCAGAGTGCATTCATTTCCTTTGTCCTAGAATGACTGTCTGTTCTGATCTGCCAGTGATTGCTGCTCATGTAGGGAGGGATGGCAGTAACTTGGTGGCAATTGAGGAGTGGTACTTTTCAAATTATCTTAAGCCAGCCTTGTTCAGGAATTGTGCTTAGGACAGACTCAGGTCTATCCAATAGTCATTCTTCACCTAAGCACGGCACATTGAAAATGGATGTGCTATATCATTGTAGGAACAGCTGGCATGAGTACAGTTGTATATGGCCAAGTATGTGGCTGAATAGGATTCAAATCTGTGTCTCCCAGTGTCCTAATCTAACACTCAAATCACTGCACAATTCTGGCTCTCTATGCTTTCAGAACATCTGTACCTTTTACATTTGTTTGGTGCACTGGTTGAGAATTTGATTTCACTTTATTTCTTACCAAGGGTGGAAAGAACTTGAAACTTGGGGGGGGGAGAAGAAGTTGGAATGGCATCTCCTGAAAGATGCCATTCCAACTTCTGTTTAAACACCTCTGAAGATGGAGAACCCACCACTTTCTGATGTAATCTATTCCACTGTTGAAGAGCTTTTACAAGGAAAAAAAGTGCTTCTAATATTTTGGTGAAATATCTTTTGTTGTAATTTCAATCCACTGATTTTATTCCGTTCCTATGAGTAACAGCAAAAAAGATCACTCCATTTTGTATATGACATCCCTTTATATAATTAAAGATGACTATCATCTTTACCTCACAATTATCACTTTTCTAAACTAAACACACCCCATTCCCCAAGTCTGTTCTTCATAAAGCTTTGTCTCCAGACCTTTGACTATCTTGGTCACCCTTCTGTGGACTAGCTCCAGTTTGTTGATGTCCTTCTGTGCTGCCCGGAACTGGACACGGAATTCCAGGTGAGGTCTGGCCAAAGCAGAATAGAGCGGTACTCCTACTTCCCTTGATCCTATTGATGTAGCCTAGAATTGCATTGGATTTTTTGGCTAGCATATTACACTGTTGACTCAGCCTGTAGTATACTACAACCCCTAGATGTTTTTCACAGGTACTGCCTTCAAGCCAGTTGTCACTCATCCTATATTTGTGCCTTTTCCATTTCTTGTCTAGATGGCATTCAGTAGCAGAATGGCAAGGTGAGATTATGATATCAGAACTATGACCAGCTCCCAGTGAGTAACTTACTTTGACAGACTAGAGGTGAGCTGAACCTTTGCTGCTAGTGCAGACCTCCCAAGCTCTATCTGCTTAATTAAAAAGAATAGATTCTTAAAAGACCAGCCCCTTGACCTGAAGATAGGCACCTCTTTTTTATTTCTGTTTCCTCCCACTTGATATGCTCCAGAAGTATGCATTGCGGGGCAAATGCATTACTGTGCAAGACATTCAACTCCTTGGACTCAATGGAAGGAATTCTCGAAGGTTATAGCTCTGCGAGTTCTGGTTCTTCAGGTTCCTGTTTACCTGCTCCAGATTCAATATACTCCCAACCAGTCTCAGGCTCAGGCTCAAGAACCCAGTCCAGTTCCTCAAAGGCACAGCAGTTTCAGACCTGAATTGTTGTTGTTGTGTGCCTTCAAGCCATTTCTGACTTATGGCAACCCTAAGGCAAACCTATCATGGGGTTTTCTGGGGGCTGAGAGTGTGTGATGTCCAAGAGTGTGTGTCCAAGGTCACCCAGTGGGTTTCCTTGGCTGAGCAAGGAATTTAAACCTGGTGTCCAGGGTTGTTGTCCAATGCTCAGACCACTACATGAGGTGATTTGAATGCCATCCCCTTATTCCAGGATCCAGGCTGAATGAAAGACCAGTTTATATGGACCATGCCACCTTTATAAACCTCAGGACAACATTGTGATGGGAAATGAAAGGCAGCCTTGATAGTAGCTTGACTTCCACTAAGAGAGAATCTTGTTAAATTCTGAAAAACCCTCCCTCCCCAGGGGTCAGAGAGATGTTTCACAAGTGAGAACATGTCATGAAGCATCTTTTTAAAAAAACAAAGAACTTGTGGAATGAGCAAACACCTTTCCAAGTAATCTTTTTTCAGAACTCTCATACAGTCTTGAAATTGATTTATTTCTTTATTGTTACCTTCTTATCTGACAGCATTAGGCATCTGCCATTGTTGAGGATGATAAATGTGCAATCTCAAATGAGTATATTATACACACATTTCATTGCCATAGTTGTGATTGCTTCTCTGAATGTTTTCTTTTTTGGGGGTATAATTTGGAGCCTGCCACTTATACTCTCCCCCTCCCTTTTTTTCCCCTTTGGTCAGTAGTGGTCAATTTAGTTAATGATATTTGCAGAAAAAAAATGATATCACATGATTAACTGATTGGCTGCACTTAACAGCAACAACAACAACAACAACACCTCATGGGCTGGCAGAGCTCCACTGTGGCTCACTTCCAGGGTTGTAGCTCTGTGGCAGGCTGTTTTCTGCTAAAACATTAGCTTCAATTTTATCTTCTTTTCCCCATCCTCCTTCCCATTGTTTAGATGATTAATTGAATTGAAAGTGTCTGTTACTGTTCCTCAGCTATTAGACCTATTCCTGGAAACTCATTCTTATGGGATTTTGTACTGCCTGCAATGGCATTTCAGAACCCTTTGTCAAGCACCCATTAAGAAGGTTGGCTACCCATTTGTTAAACACTCTTCAACTAGGTAATTAACAAGTGTCAGCTTTTATAGCATTACTCACTTTTAAAAAAAAAGAAAAAAAAGAGAGAGTCTACTGATACCTTCCATCATTTGCATTCATTTCCTTCACTCTCTCTTTGCCTGTCTAGCTTTTCAGCCATTTCCTGCTATGCTGAAAGAATACATTATATCAAGGCTGAAATTTAATATAATGATGGGCAAAATTCTACCACCGAGACCAAAAAAAAAAGTCCATGTTAAATTCCCTCCATTCATATTTCACAAAAAGTAGTTAAGGAGATATGTGCATCAGCTGGCTCTCCCTGCCCTAAGGTGAGAAAAACCTACTATGATATTAATCAACAATGTGTCATTCTGCAAATGTTCTACTCAGCTAAGGAAATGAAGGAAAGCACGATCATTACTACACCTCCTGAGAAAGCAGATCCACAAGGACATTTGCCCCAAACGTCATCCCATAATTCCATCAGGAGGTCCAAGATACAGAAGAAGAAACAGGACCACCAACAGTCCTCCTGAGAAAACCAGCTCCCTCAGGTCTTGTCTTTCCCCAACTGCCACTCATCAGGTATTCCCTTAAATGAACAAAGCCATAATATCAAAAACTTACCCCACAGTTTTGATCCTTTCCTTTCCTTTCCTTTCCTTTCCTTTCCTTTCCTTTCCTTTCCTTTCCTTTCCTTTCCTTTCCTTTCCTTTCCTTTCCTTTCCTTTCCTCTCCTCTCCTCTCCTCTCCTCTCCTCTCCTCTCCAATCCCCTCCTCTCCTTTCCTTTCCCCTTCCCAGTTCTTTTCCCTTTTATGTGACATTTCATTTCATCTATACCCTGCCCTTCAGATAAAAAGTATTTCTGGGTGGCTTGCAAGTCACTAACTTAACAGTTTCCTGCCTTCAGGCCTATATATTTAAGACACATGACATAAGGGAAAAGGAATGGCAGTGGGTGAAGGGATTAAGTTCATCTGATGCTGGCTGCTCTTCTTTCCCTCTGAAACCAGTGCAGTGGCAGTTAGAATATGGAGACACTGACTGCTGGATGTGATGGAGCATGGTGGAGCATGCCAGCTGTTCCTCATGCCCTCAGAGGTCAGAGCAATGGCAGTTGGAATGAGGGGGACACTTCACTGGCCACTGGGCAGGGTTCTATGGACCTGTTCCTAGCTGCTCTTCTCTCCCTCAGAGGCTACAGCAATCATAGTTGGAGGTTCACAATTTAAAGGAGCTATCTAAAGTGCTGAACCTATTTAGGGGGTAGAGTGGATACCTCCTGTTGAACTGAAACTCAAACATGGACTGGCTGACTTCTTGACATAAAACCCAATAGCTACCGCTATATAGAAGTAAACTGATATTCTGAAAATAGCGTACCAATCACTTAAGTAATCCACAGGTCACCTTTATTTATTTATTTATCTATTTATTTATATCATGGGATGTCAGGGTGGCATATGGTAAAATAAAATCCATTTAGCCATATTGGAACAGTTTAAAAAACTGTGCAAATAACTCAGACTTAAAAAAGAGAGATCAAGCAATTTGACAATGCAGTTTAAAAACAATTTAAAATAGTTATTAGCAGTTTAAAACAATTTGAAACCATGTGCCTAGGCAGATTTGGATGCATTTTGGATGAAGTGAAGATTTTGAATCATTATGACCCTTCCAGATGCTAGATGTTTGCATACTGACTTGATTGCCTGGTTAGGGGCACATGCATTTTGCAGATCAGAGATACATTTTTGTTGAAAGAAGGGGTGTCTCTGCTTTATGCTTATGTTCTTTAAAAATTCCACATCCAGCAGCTTTTGTTGTATGACAACTGGAAACCAGAAGTTCCCATCAGTCTTTCATTGGGCATGCTTGAGAGCATAAGACTTGGCAGTCTCTTCCTGCCTAGGGAAAAAGAAGCGTTAAGAGAGTTCAGAGCTTTGCCTTCATTTCTTACAAGACCAGGTGTCTCATTTTTTTCTCAGCTTTAGCTAATATTCTTTTAAAAGAAAGAAAGAATTTAAAAACAAAACAAAACCCAAAAGCCAAGATTAAAAATCTTGAGGATAAGACCTGTGTGAGTGAAAAAAAGTGACAATTGTTCTTGTGCAAATATTCACTGCATCCAACTTAATAATTTGCTTAACAACAGAGGTGGACCTAGGGTGGGGGAACTGGGATGCATGCCCCAGATGCCAATGTCAGAAGGGCACAAAAAAGAGGAATTCTCTCACCTGCTTCCCCACTGCTGTTCACCCCGCCCACCTCCACCTTCCGTTTGCCCCACCTCTACTGCCACTAACCCCGCCCACCCCGCCCACCTCCATTCACCTCCTCCTCTGCCCACCTCTGCTTGCCCTGCCCACTTTCTCCACTTGTCCCACTAAAGAATGAGAAGGAGTCTTCTTGGTGGCTGGGCATAGCCTCTGGAATGCCCATCTCTGGGAGACCACAATGTCCCCCTCACTGCTATCGTTGCACCAGCAGACAATGACTAAAAACCTCAAAACCCTCCAGCAGGCTTTTAGAACTGAAGATTTTTAAAGAACAGACTTTATGATGTGGTATATTGCTTTTATTAAATTATTTTAAACTGCTTTTAAAATTCTTTTTAGATCTATGTTTTAAATTGTTTTCATATTGCCAATAGTTTATTTCTATGTTGGTGTTTACCTTTGTGTGCTTTTAGCTATATTGTACTTGTTTTGGGGAATTTTGGGGAAAAGACTGGTGTTGCTGTTGTCAGGAAAAAGACCAGCTAACAAGAAGTTGTTCTCTTTATAATGGCTGAGAGAGAGAAAAAAAAAGATACTGTGACAGGATACCTTGCTGAGAGACACTATGTTTCTCCCTGACTTCTTGAGCCACTTTGAATTTGTTATCTATAAAACCAACCCTGAGGAAATGAAGATAAAATTAAATTACCTTGGATAAAATGGATTAATTTCTCAACCAGAGTAAAAGTGTTGTATGGCAGGGAAGTAACAATGGAGATTTGGTCTCTAGGGAACTGGCTTTCATACTCTAGATCACTGGAAAGGCATACCTGGTGACTTCATAATAAAGTTCCTAATTCTGAGCGGTTGCTTAGCTGTGGGAGTGCCATATGGATTTCCTTCAGTGAACAACAATGTGATTATTTTCCATTCTAAAGCTGACAGAGATAACTAACTTGAGATTTTGAGATCCCTGCAGAAATGGTTCAGAGGCAGTTGAGGTTCCAGGGTTGATGGGACAGTGATTTGCTCCAGTGATTAATCTGAATGTTAAAAGTCCTATACAAGGTGCTGGACCTTTAGTTTGGTTCTAAAACCTAGAGTGAGTCCTCGTCCCATTGTCATTGGAAGCATCAGCTGCCACTCGGTGGTTGGGTGCAACAGAATGATTGACTGAGCAATCAACTGCTATGCAGCTACAAGCAGTGGCTGGTAATCCCTCCTCATAAGAACATAAGAAGAAACTAGTTGGATTACACCAAAGACCTATCTACTAAACACCATGTTTCCCATTGTAGTCAGCCAGACTCACATATCCCCCTAAACATGCCCCCTTTTCTTTGAATGTTTGAATTAGCTGTGAATTAACTATGGTACAAATTCTCAAGATCAGCAATTTCACAACTGATTTATTTCAGAACTCTTGGGTGGATGCCATCCAGATGAAGGAATGGATCTAGATGCAGTTGTCCTGCTGGAAGTGGACCTTCCATCTGACAGGACTGTCCTTCCTATGATAGTCCACCCAATCCCCTTTCCCGCACAAAGGGGAAGAATAACCCATTGAATTGAATGAGATGTAGCATGAGAAGGGAGAAGATCCCTGGTTGGAGGTACCTTGCATCAACAGAAATCACATATAGCCAATGGCTATAACCAATACTGGAGAATAACGCAGCTCTCTCACCAGGTCTGGAAGGCATATCCTCATTGGTCTACAGACAGCTTCCAAACCTTAAACGTTTACTCATTCAATTACAACAAGAGACATAACATGGATGGTAATACAGGTATAAGACCCTGCCAGAAACCCAGATGCCAACTCTGTCCCCACATTTATTCTGGGAACAATATTACAGGGACCATCATTCACAACATCAAAGGTACATTTATATCTTCTTCCTCTCCTATGATATATATACCATCCAGTGCCACTGATGCCTGTCTACACTACATTGCACAAACAGGACAATCTCTACACACAATAATTAATGGACACAAAACTGGCATTAGAAATGACAATGCCCTACCACCAGTTGCAGAACACTTCAGCCTTCCCAGACCCATAGTAAGGGATTCACAGGTTATGGTCCTTGACCAAGGAAATTAAAAAAGAAGACTAGAAAAAGAAAATGCTGGACTGAAATATTCCATTCCATTGACAGAAGCATGAACAAAGGCAATGGCTTCATAGCACACTACTTACATTGATACAAAAGTCCTCACTACTGCACATATAACAAAAGAAATATTGTCAGGGTTTTAAACCCTGGAAACTGACTTTTGATGAACAGATTTATTGCCTTCACACATCAACACTAACTGGCCACTTTAAAGATCTGAAAGAACTGTATCACCTTACAGATACCTTTGAAAATTTAGGGCAAGGGACATGATTTGCATCTTTTTGGATCCCATTATGTTCTATCTCACTTTCACAAGTGTATAGATGTGCTTTATGCTTGACCATTTATTGTCACTTTGTACTGCATATGAAGAAGTGGTTTTATATCCATAAAAGTTCATCCAACAATAAAAAACAGTTACTGGTTTTCTTTTCTCTTCCCCGTTCTTCCCTCCTTGTATGCTACAAGTGACTAAGATGGCTGCTTCTTTGAAAAACACCACAGGTCATACACAGTGAAGGCACATGCAAAGAATTTATTCAGCTTTTGTACAACAGCCTCTGTGGCTCCATAAAAGCTTTTATATTTCATTGTTGGTTTTAATTCTTTTACTCCTGTTCTTGTGTGCCTTCAAGTTACTTCCAACTTACAGCAATCCTATGGTGACCCTATCATGGGGTTTTCTGGAGGTTGAAAGTGTGTGTCACACCCAAGGTCACCTAATGAGTTTCCATGTCTGAACAGAGAATGGACCTCTGGTCTCCAGGATCATAATCCAGCACTCAAATCACTATACCATGATGGCTCTTTTACTCTACACATTCCTTTTTGTTTTCCTCAGTTAGGTAAGACATTCATTTTCTTAAAAAAAAAGAAAAAAAAAGAAGCTTCGTTGCCTCTAATTGCTTCCTGGAGTTTGCTCATTTACCATGCTGTTGTTCTCTTTGGCTTGGTAATGCATTTCCTAACTTGCAGTATACAGTATATTGCAGTATACATCCCAGCTGAGCTTCTAGTGTTGTGCCTTTCAACTGTGATGTAGACTCAAATCAATAGACTCAGACTCAAGTCAGATTGAAGTCGCTTCAGTGACTCAACTTGGACTCAACTCGGCCACAAATGAGGCACTGACGCAACTTGACTTGAGACTTGTATATTTTTAATGACTGACTTGATGCCCTTGGTTCAGTAACATAACACATTCATCCAGAAACTTTACGGTTTTGAAAAATGCCTCCATCTCTTTTTGCCTACTAGTCACATGACAATCTCTCTCAAGCCCAAAGTTTGGGTGCATTTCTCAGAGCGGAACAGCAAACAGGTTAAGCAATGGGCTTGGGGTGGGCTTGAGGTTTGCTCAGCAGCCTGTCCCCACTGCATATTGGAGGAGCCTTCTAAAACGTTTCCTAAGAGCAAAAGAGAAGACTCGTTCCCAGACTTTTGAATCTTCAGTAATGAGGAGTAAGATAGGATCCTATTCCCCACTTCTGAAGCTGCAGATGGCAAAACTACAAATGTGGAGAGCCAACTCTGCTTAAATTGCTAAAACGGAATTTATTTCACTCTATCCAATAATTCTGGAATTTTGGTATAAAGTTGGCTTCCAGACCTGAGACTTGACTTGAAAGTATCTTCAAGGACTTGAGACTTGAAAGTAGAGACTTGAGATTTGACTTGAGACTTGGAGTAAAAGACTTAAATACATCACTGCCTTTCAATAAGGCAATGTATTCTAGAGAGATTTGATCTTGTTTACTTTCTTTCTTTTTATCACTCTCCCTTCTCTTTTTCTTCTAAAGTCAAATGTGACTGTGTTGGAATTTCTTTGCAACATATACATTGGATATGACTGACTGCACTGCAGTTCCTATTTGCAGCCATAGGGGTGAATGGTAGGCAGAAGTGCAAGGGAGCAAGGAACACAGACACATACTTGTTGGGAATATAAAAAGGCCACAACATTATTGGTTATAACTGTAAAAGCTTAGTCTAACAGCAGAGCCACACATTGGCCGACCCACCTGTTATCCAGTGAGTGTTAGTTCTCCTTCGCAAGGGATGGGGGGTAACTAAGGAGTATTATAAATGGGATCCCACATGGACATAAGCCACAGTGTGGTTTCCCTGTCAACTGGTCCACAACCCTTGTGCTGGGCATAGTATTTGCCCAAAGGTTCTTTAAGGAGACCCCATTTATCAGGGATAATAAATGTACGGCTTCAGTTTCTCCAAACTAGATCTGGCCTCAAGCCACACAGCCAAAAGTTGTGATGAAGTGAAAAGACACCATCAAAGCAGAAAGTGTTTCATCAGTCATAAGGTACAAGACCTATGCAAACACCAGACCTGAGGCAGGAAAGGCAGGAAATCTGACAAGAACCCAAATATAGGTGATATGCCAAAGACACACTCTTAAATTCCTTGAGTAGACTTGGCTGCGGCCTCCATATCTGCTCAATAATATACACTCCCCAACAACCAAATCTGACCTCTTGATTGGCCAGCCATGGCAAAGATACATGTCTGGGTCTCTGGGAAGAAGAATAGCATGTACCTGGCAGCTTCCTGCTATCTGTACCATGCCAGCAAGTTGCAAACGAGTTCCCAAAGTGGCTCTTGCTGGTTAATGCTTCCAGATGGTCCAAGAACACATGATCTGACATCTGATCTGAATGACATTTAGCCAGAGCTTTGAACATTACTTTAAACAATAATTATTTAGGGAAATTTATAATTCCAAAATTAAAAAAAAGCCTCCCAAAAAGTAGTTGGGTAGGTGATTTTAAAAAATACTTTTCCTATTTCTCAAAAGTATCTAGAACAGTTGTTTGTTTGTTCTTAAAGCCCATTTGAATCTGATAAACTGTCTCAATATCCAAAAGAGTGCACATGACACTGTGAACCATGTGATGACCCTCCACCACTATTTACTGAGGCCACACTCCATGACAGATTTTTTTAAAGTTGCAATTTCAATGCAAAAAGGAGCACCCTTATTTATTTATTTTATTTGCATGCCTCCTTTCTCCCAGAGTGAGACCCAAAGCAGCATTCAGAAACAGTCAGTTTGAAAAACCATACACTGCAAAGGGTTTAATTACAAGTTTTTGTACATAATTGCCTTCAAGCTTTACAATAAGAATTCAGTTTCACCTCTCTAGTTGGTTCCATGACCAATTGTTCTAGGACACAATTGTTTAGGGACTCTCAAATATAGTACTTATTTGTTGTGATTGACTTGTTTTATTCAGTCAGTATGAAGGGAACTGAAGTTACCATTACTACAACATTTCTTTTAGATATATCCCTACTTCATTCTTCATCTGAAGATTGTCCTGAGCATTTTGATCAGGGAGGGGACAGCATACTCTCAGTACTAAATTACTTTGGGGCCTGACATTTCTGGTTAGTGTGATTTGGTTCCCTCTGATGTACAGAGTGATAATGGCCACAGTATTTCTTTCCCTGTCTTTCCTACACAGATTGTATCCATCAAACTGAGAGTGAATAAAAGTGAAGGGAAGAGAGAAATAGTTATGCTAACTTTGCAGCATCCTCAGCTTGACCACAGCTACATCTGAGAGGTCCCAGAATGTTCAGAAAGTTTAGAATGGGGTCCAAATTCAAAAAACCCTGTCTAAATGAAAAATGCTTCATAAACCCACCATCCATGATTCAGTGACTGACTATCTGTGGCTTGGTCTGTGTCATGGCTTACTTCTGAGAATGTACAGTAAGCGTGCTGTCGACGGTTGCCATCTGAAGATCCATGGTTGTGCCACCGTGCACCATGCTACAAGCCTCTTATCTATTGTTGTGTGACAAATAATTCCACACAGCTTATCAAAGGTGACAGCTGAGGCTTTTTCGCTTAGACACCTTGACAGTGCTTGTGTTAAACAGCCAGAGGCCTACACTCCATTAAGTTTTTGTAAAATGAACTGCCTGTAACTTGCTGTTTCCCCTGATAGTGGCAACTGTGGTGATGGTTGCAAGCTAATCCTCTCCAGTTGGTTGGGTTGGTTTAGTGAGAGCTTTCAGTAGCTCTTTTATCCCCTAATATCTAGTGCAGTGATTTCAAGGCAAAATATTAGCAATAATGGAAAAGAAATAATTTAGCCTGAAACAGTTTGTGCTGCAACTCTGAGAGCTACAGAAATCTCTCCCATGTGCAAAAATGCTCATTTCAGCTGTGGGGAACTGTGGCAGGTTCATGGGCCGTTTTTCTGTGTTTGGAATTTTCTGGGGACTACACAGACTGCCAGAAATTAAAACAAACAAACAAATAAACAAACAGTAACTTTCAAGTGGTTGGTGATTTTGAAAACATGGATTTTTCTTTATGTTACATGATATATGAATGCTCTGCTACTGATTTGAAAGGTGACTTGCTGCTCCTAGAAGCTTCCGTTCACTTTCTGTCTTTTTTTGCTCAGGAAAAGGATACCATAAAGTCTGTATGGGTCAAGTGTTACCCTAAAAAGTGGTGGACATTGAGGTCCACCCGCAATGCCAGTGTTTCATTAGAATTTAGGGAAGTTATAGCTCAAAGAAGGTCTGTGAGAGGAGGGTAACAGCAGGATATTTTTACCTACATATACCAGTACTAACTGCAGAGAGGCTCCAGTTAAAGATAAACAAGTGTTTTATTTGGAATAAATAAATACCCAGGAAATCAGAACTCTAAGAAACATGCAAGACTGTCTTAAAATAAGTTATGAAAGGTTGGATAGAAAGAGAACTTGAGGGAAGAGGGTGATAGTTACCAATCCTAGAGAAGAAGGATGAATTGGAGAGGCTCACATAGCATCTTGAGGGTAACACAGATGAACAGTGGTCTAGGAGCCATCTACTATACCAGACATGCTATGTCTGACATACTACAAGTTGCCAGATCCAAAGTTGGGGTTTATATGCCCCCTTTTCCCCCTGTTTTGAAGGAGTGTTCTAGCAAAGCCTTAAAATTTTCTCAGGGGACTGACAAAGGGTTCAGGTATAAGCAATTGCTTTGACACCAGAGTGACAGAATTTATGGGAATCATGATAACCTCTTGAAGTCTGAGCTGGTAGGGGGAGCGGGAAAAGTTTCCCTAAGTTGAGATCAAAAGGGATGATTTCTGATTGTCTTATCTATTTGAAATGCAAAAATCTGAGGTCGATGGAGAGATTACCTTGAACCTATTTTATGCCAGGGTTTTCCACCTAATCTCCTTTGATTTTATGCCTGACCATATATCATGTCAGTTCAACCTTTTCTGGTCAGCCTGCCTTCAAAAAATGTATTTCCAGGCATATGAAAAAGCACATCCCACAGGATGGGGTGCAAGGTAGGGTAAGATAAAAATAACGTCGGTGACCTTTTCACATAGACCAAATATAGCACTATGATTCTACTTCACTTGCCATGACTGCATCCTGTGGAATCCTGGGGCTTGTAGTTTTGCAAGACATTAGAACTCTGACTGAAAATTCTGAATCCTGTTCCATAAACTACAAATCTCAGGATCCCATAGAATAAATCACAGTGGCACAACTCTATAGTGTGAAAGGATCCTGACCCTTGCATACCTTGCTTATATATTTTTAAATAAAACTGATATTCCAAAGACACCCCAAGTTTCTAGTCACTCAGAGAGAATTAAATCCATTTGTATTGCTACCTGAAGAACTTCCTTCCAATGTGGCAACATAAGGAACAGAAGTTGTTGTTGTTGTTGTTGTTGTTGTTGTTGTTGTTGTTGTTGTTGTTGTGTGGTGAGCCAAATCTGAAATTAAACTGTAGTGCTTCTCATAATAGTATGATGTTAATACATACAGGACCAGTGAATCACTTCTTTTCCCTCACCTTCACACCCAGTATCAAAATGCAAAACGGAAGACTCTGAGCTGGGACTCTGAAATATAGTTACCTTTTGGTATGCTTCCCTGATTCCCATTAACGTTAATGTATGAGTTATGGGGTAATATATGAAATGATTTACTATTCATTCTGTTTGCTGTGTTGTAACTGGGTGTTACTGAAAACAGGGTGCAGCATTATGTGTCATAAGAGTTTCAGTGATTAAATATAGCAGAAAAAGTTGCATCTGAACTAGAACCTGAATCTCATACAAAGTAAGAAGAAATGTGAAGATTTCCAGTCAGAAGCAATTACAGCCCTCCTCCACATGTTTGGATTTGACCTTTGCAAAATTAAGTATTTGAGATGTGTCCTCTTGCCTCACCCCATTCTCCTCCTCCCATTCGCTTGCCTTTGCCCAGGAGTGCTGCCTTCCTTCTCTGTGTCCCTGCAAAAGGCAAGTGAATGGGTCATAAAAAAAAAGGCAAGCAAAAGGCTTGTGTGCATGCCTGGGTGCCCTGCCTGGGTGCCCTGCCTTCTTTCTCCACACCTGGACAAAAGGCAAGCAAATGGAGCAGGAAAGGCTCGCCTACACCTTCTCTGGCCACAGGGCTGCCATCTCCCATTTGCTTGCCTTTTGCCCAGGCATGGAGAAGGAGGGAAGGCACACCTGCCCAGGCAAAAGGAAGGGAATGAGAATGGGGGCCCGAGAAGGGAATGGGAGGGGGAGCAATCATTCAGGCAGGAGGAGTTATTCATGGTTTATTGACTTTTGCGAGCATCTGTGCCCCAAGCCCTCATGAAGGTAGAAGGGCCACTGTACTTGCCTTGCCTGCCTCCATTAAAAAATGTGGAGTTTTAAACCTTCCAAACTGATTCTTATCTTTAAGATAAACTAAAAATTGCAGTCTGTGGACTGAAACGGTATAAATGAGAGTATCAATTTACATAGGTAGGGAGGCAATCTTTCAGGTACCTTTTCAGTTATTTATGTCACGGCTCCATTCTGCATACAGATGAATCAAATATGAGGTATTCTGCTTATAAAGAACATCTCAAGGATTTCAAGAAAAGTGAAAAAAAAAAATTCCATCATCATTATCCAGTTTTTCTTGAGGGACGCTTTTACACATATCCTCCAAAAGGAAAATGTTTGCCCTTTAAAGAATTATATCTTGTTGAGTTAAGTAACCCCACATTACTGCTTTACTGCAGACTGTATATATAGGTGTTCCCTTGTTTAAATTCTCCACAAAATATCTCTCCAGTACTACTTTACCCTTTTCTATTACTTTCTCATCTTTCAATAATATCTCATTTATTCTCCATCCGTATTCCCTCTTTTGGTCTTCCATTGTTACTCATAATGGGGTGTGATCTGATCTAATCCTGGGCAAGGTTTCCATTTTTTGGATCTGTCCCACAATTCTTTTAGTGCACCAAATCATGTCAATCCTTGACCATGTGTTATGTATTTCAGAGAAATAGGTATACTCCTTTCGCTCCCCATACAAGCTTCTCCATGTATCTACTAATGTTAAGTTTTCAATTTTGCTACTGTTCTATCTAAATCTGACTGAATAACTCAGTTCCAATTCCCCATTATTATGATATTTTGGTAGTCAACTTCCCTTACTTTTTTCAAGAATTTCTCATAGAATTCATTTTTATTTTCAAGTGGGGCATATAGTCCCACTAATAGCACTGTCGTGCTTAACATTTTAATTTCCACTCCTACATATCTACCCTGGGCGTCATTTATGACTTCTTTCACTTCATATTTTGGGCTCACATAAACGCCACCCGTCTTTTCTTTTTTCAATCCCTGATGAAAGTACATTTCCCAGTTTTTTATTATTTAATACGTGATTTCCTTTTCTTGTTATATGGGTCTCCTGAATACAATAAATATCACATTTTTGTTTTTCCAAATAGTGAAATATCCTTTTCCTTTTTATTATTGAGTTTAATCCTCTGATGTTCCACGATATTAATTTGAGCCTCATTCTTTTGGACTTATATTTATACTACTCTACTGTTTCCAACTCTGATGATATCTCTTCACCAATTTCTTCTTGTTCAACTTCTTCTTGCTCTTGTTCTTGATCTGTTTCCTCTTGTTCTTCTTCTCCTAATTCTCGTTGTTCTTGCTGAGAGTGTTCTTTTAATCTATCTTCTGATCTCTTCGTGACAGTCTTTAAACCATCTTTCCTTTCACTCCCTGGTATTCTCCTTCTTTTTTCTTCCCTCTTCTCTCCTGTTTTCAAATCCTTCTCAAGTCTTTTCTTCTCCTCTTCTTTAAATCTTTTTAAGAATTCCTCTGCTCCGTGTTAATCACCTGTCTTTTTTTGGTTATACATAAATATTACTCCTTCAAACTTCCCCCATCTATATGAGATTTCGTTTCTCTTCAATTCCTGGGTTAAGAAGGTGTAGTCTTCCCTCTTCTTTAGTATTTCTGATGGGACATCCTTGAAAATCTTCAACTCTGCTTCTTCAATTACCAGTTTGTTCGTATAGCTTTGTTAAATTATCAACTCTTTAACTCTTTCTCAAACCAGGTACACAACAATGTCTTATGGCACCTTCCTTTTACGGGCGATCAGCGAGTTAATTTGAAAGATCCAGTCAACTTCTATGTCCATTTGTTCAGTTGGCCAATCTAAAAATCTGGCCAATGCTGGAACAACTCTATTATAAAGGTCCTCTTCTTCCAATTCTTCCAAACCTCTAATTTTAATACATTTTTCTTTATATTTTACTTCCAATAAGGTATTCTGTCTTTCCACATGCTCAATTGATCACCTGTTCTTTTCTCAAGCATATTCGTTCTTTCCTGTATCTCTTCAACATTTTTATTCATATTTCTCACATCCTTTGTAACATTTTCCAGCCTGCCTGCCAAATTTTCCATTTCTTTCTTCATTTCTTTGACTTCTTTTTTGACTTCTGTCATAAATTCTTTCATTTCTGTTCGCACATCCAGTCTGATCTTCTTAACTTCTTCCAAGAGGAGTTTATAGGGGTCCATTTTTCTTGAAGGCCAAAACCTTTTGGGCTGGAATACATAACAAAATACAAGGAGTAATAAAAATAAAATTTTCATTATCCCCCAAAATTTATCTTCTTAATATGATAGAGGCTTTACAAACAAATAGATCCAAAAAGAAAATAGTCCTCTATATGATTACGGCTGCTAGACTATGCTACACACAGGTATGGAAAGAGAGACAGTCTCCAAGGCTTGAAGATTGGTTGTTAAAATTATTTGATACCACAGAGGCTGATATTGTAATAGAGTCTTTGGAAGACAAAGGAAAAAGGAAAATTATTGAAGAATGGAAATTCGTTTCTCCTATTTGGGAAGATCATTGGAGTAAAAATGCGGTAGCTTTTTTGGAATAGATATGGAATATGGGTTTTAATGGATATAATAGAGATTTTTCTATTTGTTTGGAAATTCTTGTCCTAGAGATAAAAAGGCGATAAGGAATGTAAAGAGTGTAATGCAGTGAAGGAATAGGAAGGTGTACCTAGAAAATCGAATGTTATTTATAAGATAAAATGGTCGATTAGTTATGCTATTTGTAAATTTAAATTTAAGATTTACACTTAAATATAACACATAATTTGGAAAACTAGAAATATTTTAAATAATATATACAAAGCAAATGTTACAAATATGTTATAAATATGTTATTCTTATTGTTAAACTGACCGTTTAAACATATATGTTGACTTATTTACTATGTTTTTGTGAGATTTAGAAGGAACTTACAGATAAGAAAGCGTGTGTTAAATTGAGTTTCAGCAAGGGGGGAGGGTATAAAGGGGGAGGGGGGATTAATATTAGGTATTGTGAATGTATTATCTTTTTGTTTTTGTGTAATGGATTCTGGGTTAGTTTATGTATGGATTAGGGTTAGTGGGTTAGTCTGTTACACAGGGTTAGGTTTTATGTATGTATGTTATTAATAAATAAAAATTTAATAATATTAAAAAAATAATATATTACTAAAATACAAAAGATTTAAGACATAAAACAATGCAATTAAACACTTCACTAAAGAAAAATAAACAGCACCCACTACTTAAAAAAAAAAAGGAAAATGTTTGATATAATACCAAGGCATCAGGGTTTTTTTCTGACCAGCTTCTGTGAAAATGGAGTTGTGATAACCATGCCCTAGCTGAAAGGGAAATATGTTTACAATTAATATACACTCAGATTATAAATTTGTGTGTAAAATCTAAATAAGCACAATAAATTTGAAGACTCTGAACAAGACAGAGAATAATCCATTTTAAATCTGTTTCCTGCCCCACTCTAGCACATTTGTGGCCCTGGAAAATCAATCTTAAGACATTAGGAGTGAGCATTATTCACTTCTAGGTTTTAAACTATAGGTGATCTCTTGGGATGGGAAAATGAGTGGAGATCAGATGTACTCCTGATTTTAAATATTACTCTTAATGTCCTGGAGTGACATTAAGTTTGAGGGACCCCATTCTCCAAGTGTCCATCTGGTGTCATCCCATGAGTGTGGTTGACACATCAAGTTTGAGGGTATTCTGTGCCAAGTTAAATGTAGGCCCCACAAACACCAACCTCATATCGTCCAAGTAGACTTACCAGGGGTTTGAAATGTGAGCAGGCCATGATGAGGGGTGGGTGCCTGCTGTAGTAGAAGGGGTGGTACTCTTGCTTCCAACCACTAGTGTTCCATGAGGTGAACTGGTTACAGCAGCTGCTGCCACCGTTCCCAGAATGTCTCAAGTTCAATTGCCATGTCCTCCAATAGTATCAGAGGTGGTAGTTTGGATTTACCTCATGCAGTGCCTGTTTTCACAATACTGAGCTGTATATTTTATGTTTTAGAATAAATAATACGATATCAGTGTCACCTGTGAAAAAGAATAGCATTTGCCCAGATATACTATCTCTAAACACTATGTACATTTTTTTTTAAAAAAAGGATAGAATAAAAATGTTTTTAATGGGCTATTGTGGAAAGATGATAAGTTTTTAGAGTTTTTTTTTCCTCTGGTGTCAAGTAGAGAAGCCATTTGGCAGAATGACCTAAGAACTGGGCTTCTGTGAGTCCTCAGTTACTTAGGTGTGCTTGATATTTTTACATAAAGTCCTATAAATTAACTCATTAATCAAGCATTAATGGCCTAGTCAAAGCAGATGTTGAATCCAGCTGCTAAACATAGTTTTAATGGGCTTCCCTCTCCTTCTCTCTCCCCTCTTTTTCTCTCAATCTCTTATAGAGCCAATTAATTCTAGCATAATTTTATACTCCTAGGGAAAAAATGTGTGGTGTTTGTCAGCCAGGGAAGATAACTGGAAAAGTTTCTGAATACTTATCATCTAATGACTTAAGGTTGCTTAACTTGCCTATGAATTTTGACATTATTCTTAGCTGGCTAATGTGTCTGGCCACTGTCCATGTTGGAATGGATACCTGGACACTTTTTAAGTAAAGTTACATAGTTGTCAGAGTTGGGCACATTATTTCTACCCCATCTGAGTGAAGCCATGATGTCTGCAGTGGCAGGAGTGGGTTCCATTTCAGTGGAATGGTGAATCTAGTCACCAATTTAATCTCAACAGGCTGAATTTTCACCTTTAAGGATCAGAGTAAATCCAGAGTAGATTTAACACCCCACTGGCATGGAAGCCACCAGGTGTCCCTGGCCTGTGGGATCACTGGACCCACCTATTATGGTGCATCCCTGCAGCCTTTCCCGAAGGAAGGGCTATGTCCATATCATGCCTTTGAAGGATGCTTCACACAGTAGGGGAGAGCAATGTAATTTGAGCCATAAACAGTTGCCCCATAGCATCAAACTGTAGTGACCAAAAAGGGATACACTGGTTAAAGGAAGACTGCCACCTGTTGACTGGAATGTATTCTTGAAATGCACTAGCACATACATTTTAATTAATTAAAATTAATGAATGTATTTTCAGAGCCAAATAATGCTTAGATGAACATTCCTAATATTCTGTTGACATGCCTGGCAAGTTTCAAGTGTCATAGTTTTACAACTCAGATGGACAGACAATTTATATTATTATTATAGATTAAAAGGAAGATGAGAGAATTCAGAAAGACATGTGAAGCAACTCTCTTGATAGGATGATTGTTATAAAAGATTCTCAGCACAGACTTTTGCAACTGTGTGATTCATACATGTTGTTAAATTCTCATTGTAAGCCATTTCCCATACTCTCATATGGTAATGAAGTTTATTATCTTTGACATGCAAAATTATGGCAGATCTCACTGAGGTATTTTCAGATTTCACACAAACATCTTAAATACGGTTCGCTTGATCAAGATTGTTGAATGTGGAAAACTCTATCCAGAAATTAATAAGCCTCATAATCGCTTGAGAGTATGATAAATGGCTTACAATGAGGAAATGATTTACAATGATTTTTTTTCTTTCTTTCAAACACAGAGAAAGCTTGTGCAACAAAAGCAGAACATGCTAGGGTCAAGTAACTCTATGGAAAGCTCGCTTTAAAGCAGAAATTATTCTATGGTTGTATTGGCTCTTTCACTCTTGGTATTTCATTTTTTGATGAAAGATTCAAAAACAAAAATAAGTGAATCTATCGGCAAGTTCTGTTGAAAATATCTACAACAGCAAGCTGGTTTTCCTCCCTTTACCTCTTATAATCATTGCTACTTTTTAATTTGCTTTTGTTTCTTTATTCATTTCTCTGTGTGTGCGTGTGTTTAACTTATACTATTTCTTGAACACAGAAAAGGTCAGTCGGGTAAAAATCTAGTGAATAAATAAAGATGTTATAATCTAAGAGCCCTAGTGTTGCAGCGGTTAAATACCTGCACTGCAGCCACACAGTTGTGAGTTCAGTCCTGCCGGGCTCCAGGTTGACTCAGCCTTCCATCGTTCTGCAGGTCAGTAAAATGAGTATCCAGCTTGTTGGGGGCAATTTGCTAAAAAAGTTGTAAACCGCTTAGAGAGCACTTAGTTGATAAGTGGTATAGAAATACACATTCGATTGCTATCTACACAATTTGTTAGCCAGGAAATGTCAAGGGCCAACTGCAGTAACTGCAAGTACATTTCTAGTTCCAGTTTTGAGTGGCTGTTGTCATCCCAAAAGTCCTAAATGAGAAATTACAGAAAGGATGATTTATGTTTGGCCACAGTGTGCCCACCAGAAGAAAAAAAAAGACACTTTTTAGCGGTGGCCCAATTCCAGTGGAATGTCTTCCTCCTGAATATTTGCATGACTCCTTCCGAGACCATGTGTATCAACAATCTGGTTGCTCCAGAACACTTATAATTGAATTTGTGCAATTCTTCTATTTAGTGAATTTTACTCTAATGGTTATTTCAACTGTTCTTTCAATTGATGGTATATTATAATTCTACTGTTATAAAATTTAACTCTGTGAACCCCTTTAGGGACCTTGTCTTCAAAGGTAGCTTAGAATTTTTTTTTTAAGAATAAATTAAACAAATAGGCAACATGTGTGGCATGTTGCACCTGTTTTGATGCACAAGATCCCAGGCTCACTTCCTAGAATCTCAAAATATAACTGGAGAATGGCATATCTAAAACCCTAGAAAGATGCCACCAGTCATTATGAACCAATGGCTGGAATGTTACTTTTGAAAAATAACTCATTTCATTATAATGTTAGGTGTTGAAATACATGGCTAATTATGGTTATCCTCTGTCATTAGTTAGATTGGCTGTTATATTACTTGTTAGCTCTTGCTTTTAATTATATAAGGTGGTTGTGTATCTGTTTCTGTTTTATTTTAAACTTAAATACAATATCCTCTATCACTCAGAGCAGCACAGGATAGTATCTCCTCTTTTCCCAGTGATTTTAACAGGATGCATGAAGTGTGGGAGGTACCTGACCACAACTTCTTAGGATTCCTAGAACAGGAGTGCACAAAGTATGGCCTGTGGACCATCTGTGACATTTGGACCTCATTTTTTGTGGCTTCTGAAACCCCCCAACAGCCACTAAAAGTCCCACAACCCTCCAATTTTTTTAAAAAAATTATTTTGGTACAATTTTCAGACATTTTACCTCCCAAACCACATAGAAAGTCCTCCAAGCATGTACAAAATACCCCCACAAACCTCCATAAACACCTCAGAACACCATAGTATCCATAAATATTTCTGTTCTCCTCTTTAGTCCTTCTCAAAATGGCAACAGGAAGTGATACAATATCACTCGCTCATCATAGAGTTGCTCACCCCTGTCCTACCATGTCTTATTAATGGAGGAATGGCATTTTTTAGGTATTCAAGGATAGCTATGTCCCACATCTCCTGAACTGTGTAATTGTTGGAGTAGGAAGATAAAGGATTCCACAGTTCTCTACTCTTCATTCATAGGACCTTGATTTTCCAATTAAGTAGAGAACAGAACCATTACTACCCAGCACTACCTTGCATAATTAAAAAATAACCTCTAATGACATTATCATATAATAGTCCATTCCAATCAAAAAGCAAAAGCAATGTTTGATTGTCACTAGAAATGTCTAGCATAGTAGTGACATTGCTGGACTAGACAGTGGGATTACCATGTTTTCATATCTACTCATTTACGAAGTGGATTGAGTGATTTGCAGCCCAAGTTACCTCATGAGGTAGCTATGAAGACAAAATGTGACAAGGAATAATCAGGTTTGCTACCCCAAGTGTCTGGTAGGTGTGGAAAGACTATTACAAAAATATCTGAAAAATGATCACAAAATGTGTTTCTTGAGGGTCAGGAAACCCTGGAACTGGTGATCAGCTTTGTAAATTGTAAGATTTTTTATTTTTTATTTATTTATTTATTGCAAAATCTGCATGTGATTGTTTTGTGAAGGAAACAGCATTTTCTGTATAGAAAAAAATATTTATGTGTAGAAAGAAAGTACTGTTTTTTGCAAATAAAACTTGCAGGTGAATTTTTGTGCAGAATAAGTCCTGAATTGTGAATATTCTTCAAAACCTGTTCAGTTTTCAAAGACTTTCTCACAGTGTGAAAGCAATTGCTGAAATTACTAATTGCTTCCTTCAAAAACAAAATTTGCAAAGAATTGCATTGCTAGCATCTGGAGAAAGGTCAGAATGTCAGCAAAATGAATAGGTACCACACAGGCAACACTAGGGTAGAATCTGGACCTTCTCTAAACTTGTCTATTCTACAAGATTATCCACATCATGGCTATGAACCTTTGGGCCAATCATTACACAGTATCTTTTGGTGCCAGGCAGACCTTGAAATGTAATTAACTATTCATATGACTACAACAATGGATGAAACTAAAATGCAAAAAGATTACACATTTCTCTCCAAGGAGTGGAATGGTAAAACTGCTGAATTGTATAGGTCTCTGATTAGCCTTAATAGTACATTAATGACTCTGGAAAGGAGACATAATAGCAAACACACTGAACTGAACAGGTTTGATCAAAGGGCAAGAACACAACAAAAGGTTGTTAAAGGAATCTGCGTTTACATTTCTGGTGTATAAAATAAAAGAGAAAGAAATAGATTACTTGGACCTGTCAGGCTAGTAGCTTTTTGTGATGGGGAAAAAAAAAAGGCAAAACAGAATAGCCCCAAAGGCTTTGCAGCAGCTACATAGAGCTACAAACATTTGTAACAGCACAATTATAAGTCCATTTTCTCTGCTAGAGTTATTTAAATGGAATATTCACTGTGGGAAGTTGACTTTGTCTAACACACACACACACACGCACACCCCTCACAGTGGCTCTTTTATATTTCTATGGGGAAAATCAAACCAGTGGTGGTGTCATAAGAGTGAGGGAATGGGTTGCAAAAGTGAAGTGATCTATGAAAATAAGTGGACTTTGGTCCATTGCTGAACATGCAGATGTGTCAGCAGCTGAACATTATAGGGAAAAAAAGAGTATTGATACTAGAATAGATCTTTTGGCCATTCTGCACTAGACTGTTATAGTGCTATTATTCCCCTTTCAACATCTTATGGAATCCTGGGGGTTTGTAGTTTGGGGGGGGGCTTTAGAATTCTCAGCCAGAGAGCTTTTGGGCCTCAGAGGTCCCACTCTAAACTGCAAAATCAAGGATTCCATAGGATGTTGAAAGTGGAATAATAGCACTATAATAGTTTTACTGAGGCCAAAGAGCTTTCTGGCTGAGATGTCTAAAGGCCCCTGCCTAAACTGCAATTCCCAGGATTCGACAGGATGTTGAAATTGGAATAATAGTGCTATAACAGTGTAGGGTGGAATTGGCCAAAGGTTCCTCTTTCCACTTTTAAGCTTATCAACTAGAGTTTGTTATTATAGCCAAACGTGTTAAAACAAGCCAAGATTAAAGCATTGTTGCTGTTGTTGATGATGATGATAATAGTAACAGGAAGAAAAAGAGAAGGAGAAGGAGAAGAAAAAGAAGGAGTCATAGTAGTCTATATTGTTTATTATTCTGGCTGATTTTCAAGCTACTGTTTTAACCATAAATGGTGAAACGGTGTCCATCTGGATGTTTCTGAACTTCCATAACACCATCCCACAATGTCAATTGTCAGGGATAATGGAAGCTGAGGAACAACTATACCTTGTGGGCCAAAAGTTACCCACGTCTGGTTTCAGTCAACCAGAGTTTCTCCGAATGTGGGTGTTGCAAGACATTTTGATAACTTAGAAGTGGAAGTGGATGATTCTGTTCTCATGACTGCTCAACAGCAGTTTAGTCTTATGTCTGAATGAGGCCATCCTGTTGGGGTTTCATTTGGGGGATTTCAGCCCATTTTAAGCGCCACATGGGCTTTGCTTACAAAAGTCACTGAAAACTACAAGCAGCGTAGCGCTTTCCCTTGTCACTGAGGGATTCAGGAGTTGTCCACTCTTCTATTTTCAAGCAGACTTCTTTTTGGAGGAAAATAAATGGCAATCATTCAATGCTAAGAAGATTTTGCGGACTGGAAAGAGAATTGTTACAGATTGCTCTCAAATAAAGGGAAAAAAACCAGAGGGAAAAAAAGAAAAGAATCATTTACTGCAAGATTAAAGTGTTTACCACAGGGCCTGTTCCTATTACTGCAGGGTTCAAACACACTAGCCTTTATGCTCTTTCCCTTCCCCTTTCTATAGTACAAGTTCAGCGGCCAAAGTTCGGTCTCTAGAATCAGATTTTTCACTATTGTTGCCAGTTCTTGTCCAAGACAACTTAACAATAAATAGGGAACAATCCATCTTTCAGTCAAGTCAGTGGTGAGATGTCTATTGACTTGAGAGCTCGTTCTCATGTTGGCCTCTTAATGTGGAGGTGACCAGTTCAAATAGCTACTCTAAATGTGCTCTGCTGAAGCTGCTTTGCTCCATCTAACAAGAAGGACTTGTCACTGCTATCTTCTCACCATCCTCTCATCTGTCTTATCTTTTCATTGAAGAAGAAACAATGGTGTTTGGCTGCACATTTTCCTTGTGCTCTCTAGCATCTCTGTCCCTGTTTGCAGCTGTGAGGGAGAAGAGCAGGGAGATACAGTGGCACAGAAACTGTCGTAAGAGCTTTGAAAGGCAGTAGTCAAAACCAGAGTAGCAAAGGATAAAAAATACTTAAAGCCCACAGCTACAATATGAATCAATAAAGCAAATGTCCATGATACAGTAGTACAAGATGCTCTATTATATATAGATTTAACAAAGTAAGTATAACTACAAATTGAAAAATGATGGGGAAAAAACACAGCCCATGCAATATGAGTGCCAAGTACTTTAACCTGGACTAAATGGCCATTATGAAATGAATAAAAGTCAATTAGTTAAGTACCATCATAGGCTTGCAGTGATAGCAATAACATAAAGTTGAAGATAATTGAAACAAACAGAAATGTAAGCACAAAGTTGGCAGTTGTGGTCAGTAATTATAACAATTAAAAATTGAAAGAGAAGCTGGTGGGCCAGGGTTTCTAGATTTGTTGTTGTTGTTGTTTGCCTGCAAGTCATTTCTGACTTACAGTAACCCTAAGGTGAACTTATCATGGGATTTTCTTGGTAAGATTTGTTCACAGAGGTTTGTTTTTGCCTTTCTCTGAGGCTGAGATTGTGTGACTTGCTGAAGATCACCCAGTTGGTTTCTGTGGCCAAGCAGGAATTCAAACCCTGGTCTCCAGTGTCATAGTCCAGCATTGAAACTGATACACCATGCTGGCTCCCAGATTTCTAGATATACTCCTGTTTTGAATAGTTTTCTTCATGTAGGCTTGAAATATTAAATATGCCCTCAGTGTGAAGACAGCCAGCCCATTTTCCTCTGACTTTAAAACTAAGTCCTCAGATTAAAAAAGAAGCATATCAAAAACACTGAAATGCTGACTACAGTGGCTTCTCCAAGTGTAGGCAGCAGTAGAATCAGAAGCCATAATTGTGCATTTTGAAGAGCCTGGGCTTGTTGACCAGGTGTGGCAGGGTTTTCTCAGTAGCAGCACCTCAGTTGTTGAACTTGCTGCCAAGAGAAGTCAGACTTCATCCTCTTTGAACTTACAATTATAGGTGTACTGTTTTGTATCCCTAAAACCAGAATTGGCTTTGGAGAAGGTTTTTGTATGCATGGGTGTTTAAGTGGATGAAATATTGCATTGGAAGACATATCCAGGACAAATCTACCAAATCATCCCCCCAAGCCATATTTCCCATGTGGCAGGTCCCTCAAGATTGTTATTCCCCTGGTGGTAGAATGCTAGGGGACCAGCAGAGAGGTGCCCAACTATTTTTCTTTAGCTTATGGGTGAACAAAGTAAGGACCACATGCCGTCCTTGGGACAGTGTCTTCTGAAACCCCCTCAAGGCCAAAACTCTGCCTATTTTTTGTTTGTTTTTTTCACACTGGGCTATTTTTCATTCAAAAACTTTCCCAAGACAATCTGAACCACCCAGAGATTAGGTGATTTACTTTCTCCACTCCCCAGAGCCCCCCAACCCCCACCAAAAAGAACCCAAAAAACCACACACACACAAAAAGCCTATGTATTAGTTGAAATGGCAGCTGGAAGTAATATTACAAGAGAGAAAATGTCCCCTTCCTAGGAAAGGTGCAAGGGGGGCATGGGGATGCCCCATGGCCACTCTATTAGCTGGATGCGTTGTGATAGGCATACTCTAGGATCTCCTGAGGATCCTTCAGCAGTCACTGAGGATGACATCATTGCTGTGCATCCAAATAAAGGAAAATAACTTGATGCATCTCTGCTGTTCTCTGCTGTCCCCTCTGCTTTCCACTGACATGGAAATCTCCATTTTGCAGGTAGAGGGGCTGCTACACAAAAAGATATGGTTTGAGGGAGGGATTTTGGTAGACACTATTCCAGCTTCCTCAATGACCAACAAAAGTGGGTTAAGATAGCATAAGTTACACTAGGGCCCCCATAGCTCACTAACAGGATGTTAGGTTCACTAGCAGCAATGTTTGGCTTGTTTTTAAAGAATGTTTTTATCTCTTGTGGATCTCCTCGGGGTCCCTGGTGTTTTGAAAGGCACTAAGCATATATTTTTCTAAATAAATAAATAAATAAAAATATCACTTCCTGATACATATTCCTTTTCAAGCTCTGGTCCCTGTGTAGGCATTCATCCTAAAGTTGAAGAAGGAAGGTATTTCATAATGTGTGCAAAAATAACGGAGAACTCCTAGCAACCACTGCTCAGCTGCTCACAGTTGTTTAGCCATGCATCTTGGAAGAACAGCTTGAGAAATAGGTTTTGTTGCACAGCTGACAAATTTCAGAGAGGAATGGCCTGTTATTACTGTAATGCACATCTCCTGATGTGTGTCAACAGTGAGTAAAAACAGCTCTAGGGATTATGTTGCTGACCTGCTGAGAAGGGGAAGTAAGTCAATGACTAACCAACTTTTGCTGTACTGTGCCATGTGACTTTCATGCAGTCTGCTGGTAGAATATGTAAAAAAGCATTTCAGACAATTGTATTCCTCGTAAGAAGGTTTCTGTCAAACAATGGCTGTTGTTGTGCCACAGGAAAGATATACTAAAACACCCTTTTCATGGAAAAGTATAAAAGAGGAGATGGGGGAAAATTAGCTCGTCATCAGAGAGAAAACCCGCTGAGAGTGCAAAGATCCTTTCACATTGCATAGTTATAGCACTATGATCCCATTATAACTGTCATGGTTTGATCCAATGGAATGATGAGATCTGCTCTTTAGAGAACCAGACTACACCAAACTACAAACCACTGGATGCCATTGGATACTGCTTTGGGAATTAAACTGGAATATAGGGCCTTTCTGCACTACACTGTTATAGTGCTATTATTCTACATTCATCATTCTGTGGAATTCTGGAGTGTGTAGCTTACTGAGGCTAAAGAGCTCTCTGGCTGAGAATTCTAAATATCCCTCCTTAAACTACAAACCTCAGAATTCCACAGGATGTTGAAAGTTGAATAATAGCACTATCACAATCTAGTGTGGAAAGGCCCATAGTGTTATAACTGAGTGAAAAGGCCCCAGAATGCACAAGTGATCAGTAGAGTGAACTAGGTGAAAACCAATTCTCAGAAGAAAATGGGGAATCTTGATGGCTTGTCTCTAAGAGAATAGTATGATGCTGAGGGATTTAGAATTGTAGACCTGGAGAGGGCATTGCTATTTTGGGCATGTTCAAAGTATTGCCAGACTTGGCTGTGATGATGATTTGCAAGTGACACTAGATTTCTATTTATATCTTGGGTTTGAAGGATTCATGATGTATCAAGCAAACCAAGGACACCCTCCTACACTAATAAGATCTTTTCTATGACACTTCTACCCATATCTGCTAAAAATAGGTTACAAGGCTTTGATGAGAAGTCCTTTTCCTATGGATTGTTGATCCACTTGAAAAGTCACTTGGAGATTTAGCTGATAGTCAGGGTCCCAAGATCTCTGGGTGTAAACTCTCTTCTCTGGTTCTCAAGGAAGGGAAGAATCTCAGGGTGGGATAGCTACCTTGAAAAGTACATGCAGACTTTGTGTGGATATTTTTCTGATATGAATGTCACATTCTGTGTTTCTGTGGTTGAGATTTAAAGTATCATGCTTAACAGCATCACCAGGAGTACCCCTTGTAAAATCATCAAGGACTGGCCACTAGTTCTAAAGTTTTGGCCTTGAAATCTTTAGGTCTGGGACAGTTCTGACTTTGGCAGTTCTACAGCTAGTAGAGTCTAAAGTGGCCAAAGCCAGAATGAGAAGTGAATGGAGCAATCCCCAGAATCTGGTCTGAAAAACAAAAATGTGATCTGTAGTATCTAAAGCGCTGAAAACTTTATGACATTGGCCCTTTCCGCACCAAGCAATTAGAATGGGGCAGTGTGTCCTCACAGAGGTCGTCTGCACCTTGGAGCAGACTAGGAGCTCACTAATTACCGGAGATCTGCACCTCAGTCCGCTCCAAAATGACCCCAAATGGTCCTCCAGCGTGTTTTCTAAAGACCGCAAAAAACAGATCTTTATTTTCCATGCGCCATTGCGTTCCTGCTTCCTTGTGCAGATTTGCAGGCTCACACCAATGTGAGCCTGTGATCTGTGAAGGGCAGGCTTTAGGTGTGGCAAGCTTCAGCAGTTGGTCAGGACCCACGACCAACCAGAAGCCGCCATTTTGAAAGCTGGAAGCCACCGTTTTGGAAGCTGGAGCAGTGCGGATCTACAGACCTTGCACTGCTCCGATTCGCCCTGGACCAAGGAGGAGTCCTGCGGAAGGGCTTCAGGGACAGTCTGCATTGCTTCAGCCCCCAGAAGAAGTGGTAGGTAACGGCACGGAGTGATTTCCTCGCCTCGTGTGGAAAGGGCCATTATGTCAGGTCAGCTTTGCCCTCCCTGCCATGCAAGATTGTGTCACATAATGCCATTCGGTGCCATGTAGTGCTTTGATGTTGAAAATGGGACATACAATGCCACATAGCACTCTGATGTTTCAAACACAGACTAGGAGGGGATGATGGCACTGAATGAGAAACGGTGTGCTGGGAATGAGAGAATGTTATGGTAACAGAACTTTGATAAGAAAGAACCAATGCAGCTTCAAGGTTATGCAGTTGGCAGGCAGGATGAAAGTCTGGGAAAGTAGTTGTTTCAATTAGTTGTCAAATATGATGCTTGTCCATGCCAATTTGAAATGTTACAACTTATAAGGTGCTGCCAATCCAGTAATTTTCTAGTCTTGGCAACGGTCCAAATGTGCAACTGTTATTCAAACTTCTAAACCTGTTTTCTGAGACTGGAGTTGTCATGTACATGAAATATTAGAAAAAGGGTTACTTTGGTTTTAGGGCACAGCTTACGTGAGCAGATGTCCTGTGAATTAATGTCCAGGTCTTCAGTATTTGTCATGACAAATTATGTTACCATTAATATGAAAATGTTCCTTCCTTGTACCAAATTTGGAAGTATTTGGTAGAAAAGAAAGATATTTATATTAATTGCTATTTGCACTTTGATAACCTGCTGAACTTTAAAGCACAAGCTTTGCGCTTAGCTTCACTTCCTGAAACAACTTCCAGTCTATACCAGATTTTAAGTGGCTTAGTTGTTAACCCCAAGAGATCCAGTCTTAACTACTCTGTACAAAATGTGCCATGCTCTAATAAATGCAAAGGTATCTTCGTAGTTCAGTGTTTCCACTTGCCACTTTTCTTCTGTCTTTCCCAATAGGTAGCAACTTTGTCTTTACTTCTGTTCCTGGAAAATAACAGTGAGAAAAGAATGACATATAATAAAGTTGATTACTATCTAGACTTAAAACCTGGCCTTCTGGGTCAAGCAACAATATTGTGTACATTGAATTTCATTAGCAGTAGATTAATGTCTTTGGACTATCAGAAGAAAAAATAATGTACAGCACTGTCATTGAATTTGCGCTGCAAAATGATGTAATTATAGTCTTATAATTATAGTGATTATGGAGCCAAGGAGAAATTGAATATATTTTCCCCCAGTTTTCTTAATGATCTTTGAGTAGAACCATAATAAAAAAGAGTGCTTAATTTCTTGTATCTTACAAGAACATGAGAAGTGATTCATTTCTCCCCACTTCAAATATTTATCAGTCTTTCGAAGACATGTTGTATATAAAAGTAATGAATAAAACACAACAAGAACAGAAAAAGGAATGTGTTTTAATGCACTGCACATGAACGCTCACAGTTTCAGGAAGCAATAACAGGCCCTTGCATTATTTAAAGATGAGTAATCTACAGACTCCCTCTTCCCCCTGGATAGGTTGCGTTGCATTTATGCCACTTATGAGTGAAGTTCTGTGGGGGGGTTTTTTGTCGTTGTTGTTTTTTTTCCTTCCTGTAGCTGGGAGCTATTTCAAAATCACTTTGTTTAAAGAAAACGTGATCCTTTTTGGCATGGAATAGCATGCTGCTTCTTTGACAGCCAATATGAAAGCAGATTCACATTTGAAGCAGGGCAAAACCAGTTAAAACTGAGCTGTAGGTTTCAGGTCAGCTAGAATCACATCAGACATTGAGACGTCATTAATTTTTTTTTAAAAAAAATAAGTAACAAGTTACTTGTTTCTTGTTTAATAAAAAGGTGGCTCTGTTGTGTCTCATTATACAAAAATATGTTGTTCTCTAACACATTATTAACATATTACATGGGGTTCCTTTTAATTACATCTTAGGAAAGGGGAAAAAAGAAAAAACAAAAGCACTGAACAACACTGAAATGGGAAAAAAAACACTAATCCTCCAAAATATTCTCCCACAGACAACATCTTAACATTACCAAAGTCATATTCAAAATAAGTAAATATTACTGGTAAGATTAAAAATCTAGCCATGCTGTCAGTCATCACATGATTTTGCTGATATTGTTATCTTTAAAACATAATTAACAAAAGAAACGTTTATGCATTACTTTCAAGCTGCTCGTCATATGAAATAGAAGCCCTGGTAATAAAAATGGAGAGACTATAGTTCATTGGTAGGGCATCTGTTCTGCATGGCTAGGGTCCAGGTTCACTCCCTAGTGAAGTGGGCAACTGTAGAGAGCTAGGAAGTCACATTAGTTCTCCAGGAGGCACCATGGCCACCACTACTAAGTATAAGTTGCCCCTCTCCAGTGCTCCCAAGTGCAAAGGACATGGAGGGCATTTTCATCATAGGCCAAGAGAAGCCTCTTTTAAAAATAGAAGGAAGTAAGCTGAAGTCATTCCATTTCTTCTTCCGTTATTTTCTCTTTTCTTTTCTAATTTTTTTCTCAATTCTATATAAAATGTATTTAATAGAAGAAGAAAAATATATGTATTAAGTTATAGACAAGAGTATAAGATCATTCATTCAAAATTATGAGAGAATAAAAATACTATATCTCCTTAATCATCTTAGATAGTTAATTCCTTATCTATTAAAATCTCACACAATGTATTAAAGTTCTAGATATCTCCAAATTCTATTAAGTTATTCACCTATATAAAGATATATAGATATTTATATAGATATAAAAATCTATATAAATTTATAAAGGACATAAAAGAGGAAGAAGAAGGGTGAAAGAGAAAAAGAGAGAAGAAAAGATTACTGTATCTATATATCTATTACTATCAGTCTCTCCCATTTTTCTCTCCATAGCTTTTTAATACATTCCCATTCCTGATTAACTTTTGTCCTATTTTGATTATTTAACATACAGGTTAGCTTATCCATTCGATACATATTAAATATTTTTAAGATTCAATCTTCAATAGTTGGATTGGCTTTCTCTGTTCAGTTCCTGGCATATAATATTCTTGCAGCTTTTACAAAATGCATCAGAAGTCTACCATATTTTCTCTGAATTCCTTTCATTATATTTAACAAATATAGTTCTGGAGACATAGGGAATTTAAACCCTAGTATTTTAGTAATAAGATTATGTATTTCTTTCCAATAATGTTTTGCTTTTTGACAGAGCCACCACATATGATAAAATGTACCTTTTTTGTCTTGACCCTTCCAGCATTGATCTGATGTTATTTTATAGACCTTAGCTAATTTTGCTGGTGTTAAATACCAATGAAATAGGAAATTAGACTTGGAGATGTCAATGAATTAGAAATTAGACTTGGGGAGCAAATTAGACTTGGGGAGGGCAATGAAAATGACTGTTACCACACCATACAGCCCCACTCTGTGGAATGTGCTATTTTCATAATTGGGCATATTTTATGGCTGAAACACATGTTTGAAAGTGGACTGGCTGTACAGATATGGCAGGTCAGGATGTCATCAGATATTATCAGTTCATAAGTTCAGAGAGGATTAGGTGGGAAAGTCTAATGCTAATGGGTCTGGGATAATCTCTTCTAAAACTGTAAGTTGCAAGCACTCCCAAAAATAATAGCAGGTGAAACTGTCTAGGTGAAGCAATCAGGAACCCTACTATGAACGTATCCTACCGAGATCTTTCCCATTCACAGTACCTGACCAAAACATGAAGATTGTCAGGACTCACATCAATGTTTTGTCATCTAAAGTTAAGGCAATCAGGCCATTCTGGACTCCTTTTATGGGAAAGCTATTACTGCTTTGTCCATGCATCCTCCTTCAGGGCAGGAAATAGGGTATTAAAAACCCTAGTTCCAACCCCAATAACTTGTAGTACTCTGGATGTAGTACATGGCACCCAGATCTCTGTTCCTCTGTGCTACTTTCAGACTCACTGTCTGAGCCACTCTACTTCAATCTTCCATTTCAGCATTGGTAACGAGTGCCTTTTCCACCCAAAATCTCTCTGTCCAACCTTTCTTGCCTCATTTTCCAATGGCGTTGTATGGTTCTTGAGAATGTCTGATTCCTTGTTTGTTATTCCCAAATAAAATACTCTGTTTAACTTTTAACTGGAATCTGCTCTACAGTTAGTAGTGATATATGCTGGTGAAAAGATCCTGCCATTACCCTCCTCTTGCAGGCCTCCTTTGGGCTATAATCCCCCAAATTCTAAGGAGATGCTGGCATTGTGGGTGGACTTCAAAACCCCCCACCTTTTAGTGTAACATGACTCCCACATGCCCCAGCATTCTGGAAAAAAAAGATTCGGGGAGAGCTCTGGGGGACACATGTAGCCTACAAAATGCATTTTACTCATACCTACTCTAGCATATTCAATTAAAAGAATTAAGTAGTCTGGGTTATGCAAAACTCCCACTAGAAAGGTGCTTGTAATCAGAATAGACAGTACTGGGGCCATTTCTGCCCTACACAGTTATAGTGCTATTATTCCACTTTCAACATCTTGTGGAATCCTGGGGTTTGCAGTTTAGGGAGGGGCATTTAGAATTCTCATCCAGAGAGCTCTTGGAACTCAGTAAACTACAAACCCCAGAATTCCACAGGATGTTGAAAGTGGAATAATAGTACTATAACAGTTTAGTGCAGAAAGGCCCTAGGAAAGATAGTTTGATTTGATGTTAGGCAGCTTCTTATGCATTCCCATTGTTGTGTTCTGGTGATTTGCAGTTGATAAGCTGCAGCATCCACAAGGACCTACACAGCATCATGCCCCAGGTTTGTGTGTCAAACGTGTTTGCTTTGTGTAGAGATCTGTGAGTCTTGAGAACTCTCCCAGGCAAAGAACAGTGATCACAGTGGCATCTATCTGACAGGACAGAGAGTCTATGAAAGGACAAGTGGAGGCAGCACAGTCTCATGGACTCTGTGCATATAATTTCAGTTGGCCAGTGCTTGATCCCTCTTGACATTCTGGATGACAGACCATACATGTGAGTACCTCTAGCCAAAAGTGTTGCTTTCTTCCAGTTGAGTACACACATTCTTATGTTCCAGGTGTTCTTGCATTCCTGATATGTTCCTGCAATCAGTGTTTGAGGCTCCCCTGTCTTTGTTTCTCCTGACCACTTATCTGCTGACCTAAATCACTTAGGCCATTTCCACACGAGGGAACCAAAACGGCGCAGTGCGTCCCCTCATGGAGGTTGTCTGCACCTTGGAGTGGACCAAGTCTGGACCACTTACCTGAGATCTGCACCTCAGTCCACTCTGAAACTCCCCCAACTGGTCCTCCAGCATGCTTTTTAAAGAACGGTAGAAACCGTTCTTTAATTTTTCGGAGCGCGCCATTGCGTTCCTGCTCCTTTGTGCAGATTTGCAGGCTCACACCAATGCGAGCCTGCGATCTGCGGAGGGTGGGCTTTAGGTGTGGCGAGCTTCGCGGTTGGTCGGGACCCATGAACAACTGGAAGCTGCTATTTTGGAAGCCAGAACAGTGCGGATCTAAGACCTCACTATGCTCTGATTCACTGTGGACGAGAGGAGGAGCCCTATGGAAGGGCTTAAAGGACAGTCCGTGTTGGTCCGTGCCCAGAAGATCCGGTAAGTACCGGCATGGAGCTATTCCCTCGCCTTGTGTGGAAATGGCCTTAGTGAACCTAGAGCATTTGCTTAGGAAATCTTGACTAAAAATCACATTGTACTGCAGAAATTGTTTTAGTTTTGTTTTGCTCTTGCCAGAAGACCTTGTTAGTAGGTCACCCAGAAAGTCCACCGCCCTGCTTTGCCAGAAATCTTTGCTAAGGTCTCATCCATCTCATAACATTCCAATTTTCCCCATCACCTCTTCAATAAGGATTTAACAGGACCCAGAGAAAGGTGTCTTTGAAGTCTAGATCTGTTTTATAGAAGTTCTTTCCTTCCAAATTGTTCCCTTCTGTTCCGCACACACTGCTTGTTTAGTGGGGAAACATCAGTTCTATCTTTAAACAAGTGTTTTGGCTGGATTCATCATCCCCAACCCCCCCCCCACTTAGGACCACCTTCCTCCTACTCATCCAGTGATCTCAAACTGGGAATCCAGTAACAGAAGCCACCGCAAGGGTCAAAGCACAACATTTGTCCTAGGAGACAAATTCATGCAACATTATCAGTTCAAAGCTTTGGAACTTGTACACACTGTAACATCTGAATATTCTTTCTTTTTTTCTTGATGTTGATATTTGATATACTGCAAATAGCAGTGGAAATTGCAGACAGCTCTTCCCCATGTTCCTAGAAAGGCAAAAGCTTTCACCACCTCTCCTTAGTATTTATGGACATCTTTTGCACGTAAATCAAAGATCAGTAGTTGTCAGTGCTTATCAGCCATTGTACATGCTTATCTACAATCCTGCCAGTTAGATCTGGGAGGGAGACTCCTAAAAAAATAATATTCTCTCTCTCTCTCTCTTTCTAATTCTCCCTCCCTCCCTCATTCTTCCTTCTCCACAGTCTATAATAACACTAACTTTTCTGTATTCTCTTTTTTTTACTGTCTCCCAAATGTAAGGCTCCAAAGTTATTGCAGAAGATTTATGGTGGAAGACAAAAAAAAGTGGACTTTCAGCTTTTGATATTCAGGGCAGACTTTTACCATTAAGCCAGACTTTCCACATGTGTGTGTGGTTCTTAAACTGTCTACAAGTGTGCCTCAACAATACCTCAAGACATCCTTTTCTTTTTACAACTTTTAACAGTTATTTCCTGCTAGCAGATGTGAGCTTTATGCTCTTCCCAGCACAAAGGAGCTTTCAACAACTGAAGTCAGTGGCACATCTTCCCCATGAAATTAATAACATAAAGCTTTGCATATACATTACTAACAAAGATGTAAAGAGCCAAAATTTTTGCCTGTAGCGGTTTTTGAAAACCAACACTAATTTAGGATATACTTAATCCCAATGAGACATTTATTTATTTGTTTGTTTGTTTATTTTTTAGATTTCTATTATTTCAATCAAGTTCTAAGTATGTGATATATTTACACATAGATATATATGTGTGCATGTTAATTCTACAAAATTTATAAATACCACCAATCTACATTTTCCTGTTGCCATGTCTTCTTATGAATTCTGTTTAAGATCTAATTATTCCATAATTGTAAATATGCATATTTTCTGTAAATAGTACCCCTTTTCTGATTTTCAAGGTTTCCATGAAATTATGTGGAATGAGATAGGTAGCAGCATTACTGTTAATAATCTTCTCTACTGACTACTTCTCCTCAGGTCTGATCCCATCTTTGAGGTGAATGAAGCAGCTGCCTCAAGCAACAGATTTGGGAGGAGGGTCACAAAAGGGCATACATTTCTAGTGACCTAATTTGTTATTTCATTTTTACTACCAGGAATGAAAGAAGCTTGTGGGACTCTTTACCTCATGTGCCAAATTAACTTGGCTAATTAAACTCACAGTATAATTAAAAGCAGTTAAAAGCAAGACCATTAAACAACAACAAATGAAGAGTACAGCACATTCTAAAAGGCCTTTCCACCCTAAGGAACAGCCATCAAAGGCCTGTTGAAAAAAACACTCTTCACCAGCCAACAAAAAAGAATACGCTATCCTATCTAGTCAGGGAGTTCCAGAGCCTGGGAGAAGCCACCAGGAAAGCCTTCTCCTGTGTTCTCAACAGATTTTGTCTTTGAAGGTTATGGGACAGACACACAGGTTTCTCCAGAAGATCTCACAACAGAGGAAGAAGTCATCATCCTGGACAGATGTGACTGGTGAGATGCTTCAGGGTTCAGTCCTGAGGCTAGCATTGTGCAACATCTTTATAAATGATTTGGAAAAAGGAATAGAGGCCGTGCTCATCCAATCTTTAGATGACACCAAAGTCAGAGGGGTAACTGATGCCTCAAGATACAAATTCAGGATTCCAAAGATTCCTTAACAGATGAATTTGGGACAAAACTAACAAACTGAATTCCATCAGGGATCAATATAACTTTTAGGCAAGAAAAATCTAATCCTCAAATATAGGATAAGTTATACCTGGGTTGACAGCAGTAAGTTTGAAAAGGATCAAGGGGATTTAAAAGATCACAGGTAGACATCAACACAGTGATATGACAGCAAAATATCTAGTGGAACTACAGGCTGACTAAACAGAAGTATAGTGTCCAGATCAAGGGTAGTAATAGCACCACTTTGGTCAAACCTCATCTGGAGTGGTCCAGTTCTGAGCAACACCATTTAAGAGAGATACCAATAAGCCTGGAAACTAAACCTTATGAGAAACAGATGAGAGAACTGGGTATGTTCATCCTGGAAGAGGGAAGACTGAGAAGTGAAATGATAACCCTCTTCAAATATCTGAAGGACTGTAACTTGGAAGATGGAGTGAGCTTATTTTCTGCTGCTCCAGAGGATAGGTCCAATGCGTTCAAATTATAAGAAAGGAGATTTGATTAGGAAGAATTTCCTGATGGTAAGAGCTGTTTGACCATGCAACAAGCTATCCTGGAAGACAGAAGAGTCTTAGTTGTTGGAGTTTTCAAGCAGGAGCCCTTTCCTCAGCTCATCTTTTTTCTGTGCTGGGGTGTGGGGATCATGCAAGCAGCCTCCAGCAAGAGGCTCTCGCCTCCCTGCTGCTTCAGCTTCACATGAACTGCGCCAGAGCCCTGCCTCTTCCTTCTGCAGGGCAGACTGGGAGGTTCCCAGGCTGCGCTGGGGCAGCAAGCACAACTGCCGCAGCTCTGGAGGCTCCACACACACCAAGTGTGTGCGGGGGCCCGGAGCAATGTGCGATCACGCACCATTTTTGGCTGAAAGTTGAAAATGAAAAAGTATGTGAGTGGCACCTGCCCTACCCAAGCATCATGTGATTGTGAGTATATTGTGCAGATCGCTCCTCACAATCACACGATGCTCCAGGCGCCCTTTCACATGGCAAATGCCGTGTGAAAAGGGCCAGAGTTTGGATGGCTATATTTCATGGATAAATATAGCCTAGATTTCTTCACTGGGAAAAGGTCCTTGGAATCACTTCCAGCTCTATAATTCTGGGATTGAGTTGCGTGGCAGTTTTCTGCTCCCTCTAAGGTAGCAAAGTGTCTTGGGCCAGGCAGGACACTGACCTGTATACATTCATTGCAACGTATGAAGAAAGCACCCAAACATATAGCTGTACTTATGACAGACTGTCTGTTCTGTCCCAAACTCTGCTTTTGCAAGACATTTGCAGAATATTGAGGAAAAAGAACAGTAAAAATGTATGATAATAAATTTTCTTTCTAAGCAAAAATTGCCAATACCTATATTATTTGCCAGTACCTGTATTATGCATGACCAATTTCATAGGTAGCATCTTCAAAACCCTTCTTTCACATGAAGCAGCAAGTGTACTACGTAGGCCATGCTCATATTTTCCATGGAAAGAAAAGGAAACGGAAATTACACTGCAAGATTTTTTTCTTTAATGGAGAAATTTTGCTACATGTTTAGGGACCACTGGATTTTTTAAAAAAAAAATAAGGCAAGGCTATAAATATCAGAGGATTTTATACATGTCTTCTGTCTCATAGCTTTAAAAATATAGGTCCCATCTAGCCAAAGTTAAGCAATTTTAAGTCATTGTGATGTCAGAAGTTAGCACAAGTTTAGATTTCATAGACTCATAGGGTTGGAAGAGACCACAAGGATGACAAAGTCCAACTTCATGCCATGCAGGGATACATAATCAAAGCATTCCCAGTAGATGACCATTCAGCCTCTGTTTAAAAAACCTCTAAAAAAAGGAGACTCCATGACACTCCAAGGCAGTGTATTCCACTGTCAATGTGCTTACTGTCAGGAAGTTCCTCCTAATGTTAAGGTGGAATCTCTTTTCCTGAAATTTAAAGCCATTGCTACATGTCCTAGTCTCTGGGACAGCAGAAAACAAGCTTGTTCCATCCTCCATATGACATTGTTTCAAATATTTAAACATGGCTATCATGTCATCTCTTAACCTTCTCTTCTCCAGGTTAAACATACCGAGCAACATACCCAGCTTTCTAAACCACTCATCGTAGGGCATGGCTTCCAGGCCATTTTGGTCACCCTCATCTGGACATGTTCCAACTTGTCAGCATCCTTCTTGAATTGTGATACCCAGAACTGGACATAGTATTATTGCAAGTGAGGCCTGATAAAAGCACTACAGAATGGTACTATTACTTCCTTGCCCTGATCCTATACTTCTATTGATGCAGCCTAGAATCACATTGCCTTTTTCACTGCCATATCATCAACTTATGTTTTGCTAGTGGTGTGCTATGACTCCTAGATGTTTTTCATATGTACTGTTGTCAATCCAGATATCACCCATTCTATATCTGTGCATTTCATTGTTGTTGTTGCTTTGTCCTACTTAAGCATAGCACTTTACATTTTCCCCCCATTGAAATTCATTTGGTTAGTTTTGATCCAGCTCTTTAATCTGTTAAGGTCATTTCAAATTCTGATCCTGCCCTCTTGGGCACCTCATAATTTGGTGTCATCTGCAAATTTGATAAGCATGCCTTCTATTCTTTCATCCAAGTCATTAAGAAAGATGTTGAATATCACTGGACCTAGAGCAATAACCCACAGCACCTCACTAGTCATTTCTCTCCAAGATGAAGAGGAGCCATTGGTCAGCACACTTGCAGTTTGTTCAGTCAACCAATTAGAAATCCATCTGACAGCAGCACTGTCTGGCCCACATTTTACTAACTTGTTTGCAAAAATGTCATTTGGGAACTTGTCAAATGCCTTACTGAAATCAAGATATACTACATTCACAGTATTCCCTTCATCTACAAAGCTGTCTCCCATCATACTCAATTGAGGCTTGAATAATCCTTGATTTTAGATGGCTCATGTTTTATATTAGTGATGCTATTATATTTATTTATTGAAATATTAATGTCTCACCTGTGGAATTTCTGGGCAGTACAAAAATAAAACAATAAATAATGTCAAAACATTTCCATATTAAAACAATAAAATAGCTTAAGCTGGATAAAAACATACTAACCATGACAAGTTAAAACAACTTAAAGGTTTCCAACAATTACAAAATTACAACAATTACAAAACCATGTCCATGTCCATTTAAAATAAACATTTAACACTGATGCCAATCAGACGTCCAAGGGGAGGGCGTTCCATAATTGGCTTTTTCCCCTGTCCTCCTGCATTGTGTTGCTCCCACAGATGGGACATACAGGAGCTCCTCCTTCAGATGTCAGTCTTGGGCAGCTTATATATAAGGAGAGACACTTCCTATCATTCCGGGAAAGCGTGCCATAGACATAATCATGATTTTTGAAGATAATGAATATATGTAAGATACTATCATAAGAACACTTTTCTGCCTTCCTTGTATGAACAGGTCCATCTATATGCCGAAAAAATGAATTGATTCAAAGATAATACCAGGCAGGAATATATTCATAAAACAACAGGCTTAAATACTCTGAAAGCACAAGAACCCATCTGATCTCAGAAGCCAAGTAAGGTCAGTTTGGTTAGCACTTGGCAGAGAGACTACCAGAGATATGATGTTCTGTAGGCTATATCCAGGAGAAAGGCAATGGCAGAACACCTCTAAGAAGATCCTATATAATTTATGGGGTCACCATAAGTTGGCAGGCAGCATTAAGGCATATAATTTACTTTGTTTAATGGGAAAACATTGTGGCCTTTCAGGAGACTTTGCTAATGACTTAAAAGCAACCATACTTGAACAAAGAAACAAACATTCCTGAACCAAACAAGTTCAAAGAGAGGTTCTAGCAAGAAGCTTCTGAATTACAACTGTAGCTCCAGTCAAGATGACAGTTGTCCATCCTACTATGAGTAGTTGTTTAGCAATGCTAGAATTTTTTTTAAATCACTTTCTTTTAGAAATGATTATTAGCCCTTTTTGAAACATATATTTACAGCATATTTTAATGCACATCCTTTTCAGACAGAAGTGCAGCTGAGTTCAATTCAGTTACTTCTAGGAAAGTGTGCATAGCCTTGCAGCTTGAAGCTTTAATTAATTTTCATACACTGTTTGCATTTTATTTCCACTTCACTTTATTGTTTCCAGTTTTCTCGTAACACTCCTGCAAATACATACCCATCAACTAAGGATAACACTTCATGAATCTGATGGCCTCTAATCTAGGAGGGTTTATGACATAATAATTTTCTGACTCTTTAAGGTGAGATACAAGGTTCTTTAGTGTATTTGCTGGATTTTCATAATTGGATAAACTCTACCTTTCCCTTCCCTGTGTAATTCTATTTTTTTTGTAAGCTAGTATTTGATGGCTTTCATTTCAAGATCTGAATCTGTAACATGGGATCTAGCTATCAAACAACAATCCAAAGCCAAGACCAAAAATATTGTTTAATTTAATTCTAGAAGAGCAAGCAAGTAGTGCTACAGTCCTAGGTTTGCTTAACAGGGAATAGGAAATTACTGTTCAATAGACATAGCATATCATTTGTGGTGAAAATGAATGAATGAATGAATTATAAATGAATGAAAAAATGTTTTAAAAATTGAAAATGGGGGTCCCTGACCTCACATTGCTATCTCGAGGTGCATGGTTATAACTTCTGAAGAAGCTCTTAACACATATTTAAATGCAAAGATTCCTAAAATCTCTAGAGTTTTCCCTTATCTTGTATTTATCCATTTTAAGAAATGGCTCTTTGTCTATGGCAGCAATAACTCATCAGGATGTATTGCTAGATGCCTCCAAAATTTGCTGCAGTGTGTTTGGTTGTCATCTCATTTTCAATTTCAATTTCAAGTCAATATGGTGAAAATCTAAAAGAGAGCTTCCTAGAAGCAAAAGGGGGCCACCTATAACTTATTGGTAAACTCATGGTAGATCTCTTAAGTATCACAGAGACTGGTTGTTACTCAAGTCACAATAACCTATTTTAAGTTAAAATTAATGTTACTAGAAGGAAAATGGAGTCCTGCATTAACTCATGGTAGATACTACAAAAATCTGTCAGAATGTGTTTGGTTGTCACCCAAGTTGCAATTGCTAATTTCAAGCTGAAATTTCAAATGGGAGACTTCCTGGAAACTACCGTAAATCATTTGGGAATACACACACACACTGGGGGGAGGGGAGAGGGAGATGGAAAACAAAGAAGGATACTCAGAACCATGGCCATTATTATTTCTGAGCTTGTCTGTTTATTTGTTTGAACTTATACTCTGTCTTTCTCCAAGGGGTAGCAAAAAAAGGAGGACTGGTAACAGAGGAGAAACAGGGTATTAGCTATAAACTGTACCATGTATAGTTCACTCGATAAAATATTTAATAGCAATTAGAGGTATTAAAATATATACATTTTTTTCATCATCAATCAAGATACTCCACTGGGAATTTTTTTTTTTAAAAAAAAGTTGTCACAGGATTTTTCAGTCCTTTCAAGAGCAAACAAATGAGTCTTTTTTTCCCTTCCAATCACTACTACCAGTGGCAATCTTCCGACCTGTCAAAATGAAGTATGTGAAGATTTGCATACATTTTACAAAAGATTTCTTTAATCCAACACTGCACTAGTGGGCATCCATTGCATTCCTCTGTCCTCCTGGTGGACCTCTGTGACAACCAAATATCTGCTCCAGGGGCTTTTCTCATCTTCTGGAGGAAGTTTGAGGGGGTGCAGGGGGCTGCAGAGAAAGGAGGGGTCATCCTCAGAATCAGTTCTAACAGTAGAATGCATTCAGAGTTGTAGTAATAGAGGCAGAGAGGAATGAGAGCATTGCCTACCCCTCCCTAAGAATTTTTTTTTTCACACATGAGATTTCCCTTCACTCCCTAAATTTCTAGCATTGCAGGAAATAAGACATTCAAAATTGTTCATACCTGGAACTCTTATCTTTGCTGTCTTTACAGTCTCTTGGTCTCTTTGCCTGCTCCGTTTCTTTGGTTGCCTAAACTCTCTCTCTAAATGCTCAAATGATCCAGTTACTTTGGTGTTAGAAATTTGAAGACTGAAAGAAAATTTAATTAGGGGGGCAGAATTTGTATGGAGGCAATGCTTTCATTTTGCCAGCTCCCCATAACTATTCCCCTGGTTGGGATCCTGCTCACTGTCACCAAGGCACCACAAGACTTCTTTCGGGTTTGTGCTTGAACTTAAGGGAGGAGGCATCATGGTCATAATCTATCCCTTATTATTGTATTAATCAATTTTCTTTTCCCTCTTCTTCTAAGAATCTGTCCTGGTCAACTGCATTTTTAGAAACAACAGGAAAAAAAGTGTTCTTTATACTGCATGCAAAAACTACATTTTCTTTGGGCAGTTTTTAAACTGGGCATTTAGCAGAACAGCTCAGTAACTTGGTTGTGCTGCCTACAATATCTTATTTGTTTGTTCCCTTTCAGAATTGTAGATCTTTGTTTCTTGTAAGAGCTGCTTGCCAAGTGGCCTGAAGCCACAGAGAAATTACTTTTCTGGGAAAGCTGCACGTTTTCAACTAGCACACAAAATTACCAAAATGTATTTAGTTAAAACAAGAAATGTTCTTCTTTGGCTGCACTTTTCTTTAAAGGACCAGGTACTTTTAGATTGTTTGGCCAGGTTTTCCATCTGTTTTTCTCTCTCTTTATAGTTCACGTTTGCTCTTGCTTTTTAGTCTTCGTTCATGTAACTCTTTGGCAATCCATTGTGCAGCATGCAAAAAAGAGAGCCTAATGGGCACAGAAATAGGTTTGCATTCACCTAATCCAAATTTAAGGAGATTTCATCATCACTCGCATTTCATCTTGTTTCTGAATTCCACTTTAATGCTTTGAGACCATGTCAATCATTGCAGAAATGTTTCAGCTGCTTAACAAGACACCCCACCCTCCGTATTTCAGTAATTTGGCTGGGGAACGTTATGTGGAAATTTGCTTCAGGCTTTGATTTCATCAAAGAAAATGCAAAACTGGGATGGGGGACAGGCAGGTGGGAAAGTGATATTTAAAAATAAAAAAAGAATAGTCATGCTTAAAAGAAATGAAGGCACGCTGGAATCAAATGTACCCTTTTGGTACATGAATGTTTTTGGGAGAGCAGTTCTGCTTTCGTTACTTTCCATTGCCTTGCTTGAAGAGAAGCGGCCTGCATAATCAGTAATCAGCTACTTAATTGCCACCTTTTCTCATTAGCACACCAGTGACAATTCATCCCGTATCTCTCCACATCATTCTCTTTATTTCTAACCTGATGGCAGTTGCTTCTGTAGTCAATATGTTGCCACCTTCACTAAACAGGGAGGACCAGCAGGTTTTCTCGAACTACATCATTTGCAGAAGTGCAATAGATCTGTGAGGGAAAGGTAGGGAGTCCAAAAGAACTCAATGAGAACTGAACAGTCTGCCAGAATGGAAGGGAGTGTCTTAATAAAGGGCTCGCCATGGCTGAATGGCTGAAACACGAAACAGCAACACTCTATCTTGCAGTGTTTTGTTGCAGATCTCACTTACCGTTGACTGGTAGGCTTTATTCAGATTGAGGAGAAGGTACAATTTATACAGGCAAGAGCAAAATAGACAAATGGTCTGATGTGGTATAAGGGAAGTCCTTGTGTGGTTGTTTTGAAATTATATCCCTGCTCCTTATTGGCAAGCAGCAGTATACCAGAGAAGTCTTTTCTCCCTCTTAAATTTGATAATATTCAGAATCATGGAGCTTTTCTTCTGACGGAATCATGGAGCTTTTCTTCTGACAGAATCATGGAGCTTTTCTTCTGACTTTAATACCCACTATTATTATTCCTTACACTTTTCCTTCATTATGAATGTGATATTTAACAGAAATGAGGCTAGATATTAAGTCTTGTTGGCATCTTACGAAAGTACTAATGTATACTAATTAATTGGTTGTATTAACACTTATTATCAGCTTATTCATTTTTTACACCATCTTCCTTGAAACTAGGCCAACCTCATCCTTAAGCAGAGAGGAGGTAGGTGCCTTAACCACGTTTGCTGGGAAGGGAAGGTATAGAATGTGGCAAAGTATTGGAAAGCAGAGCTGTGTGCCACATAGTTTGTTATATGTATTCCTTCAGCTAGCTAGCTAATCAGCTGCCATCAAATGCAGTGAAGGAAGCTGCCCTGACTTGTGACCAACTTTGAACGAAGATTCAATCAACTTCTGGTAGACTCAGATTCTGAGGAATGGGGGGAAGGCAGCATCTTGTCTTTTTTTCTCTCTTTGCTTCGGAAAGCTTAGAGACTGTAATTCCTTGACCATCCTTTTGCTTCTTTTATGAAAACATCTCAATATACAGATACTTTTTTATGAACAGGATGAGAAGAATTTGAGATTAAAACAATTAAAAGGTAGCAAAAAGAAAAATGGCTATGGTCATTACCATCTTACACTGTTATAGTGCTACCATTCCACTTTCAACATCCTATGGAATCCTGGGGTTTGCAGTTTAGGGAGACACGTTTAAAATTCTCAGCCAGAGAGCTCTTCAGCCTCAATAAACTGCAAATCTCAGGATTCCTAGGATGTTGAAAGTGGAACAATAGCACTATAACAGTGTGGCACAGAAATGGCCTATGTCTATCCATTCATGCCTCAGAATCCTGTAGACCAGTGGTTCTCAACCTGTGGGTCCCCAGATGTTGTGCACTTCAGCTCCCAGAAGCCCCAGCCACTATGGTCAATGCTCAGGGCTTCTGGGAGCTGAAGTCCACAAACATCTGGGGATCCACAGGTTGAGAACCACTGCTGTAGACCTCTTCTTAAAACAAGCAGTCGGCCTTGGTGTAGATCAAAGGTGAGGAAAATAAAACCTCACTTTTGTGGGTCCTGAATCCCCCAGACCTTCCAAGCTTTAAACAAGCCCTCAATTTTTTTTTTAAAAAGCAAGATTTTAAAAAAGCAAAAGCTACAAATGTGATACACTGTTCTCTACCCCATCCTCCCTTCATCAAAATCCCTCTCTAAACTGCCTGAAAACCACACATGAACTTTGACAAATGGGGGAAAATGTGAAAAACAAAAGAGTGCCAAACAACTTTCAGAACCCCTCCTTCAACTATCTCTGTTCTCATTGGAGTACTCTCAAAATGACAACAGCAAAGGGTGTGATGTCACTTCCTCTGACATGAACAAAACCTGGAACAAAACCTCTGGTTCAAATTGTCTACTGAATTTGTTCTCTCAGAAGAAGCTGTCATCCTTGCCATCCATCTTATTCTGTAAAAAGAAAATAAAAGTTATAGGCATTTTGTTGCCTGCATCTGCCGCTTCCCTCTGCCCGTTGGGGCACACAGATAACGGCTTCATTCATGGAATGAACTGATCCTACAGACAGGAGTGAAAGGAGGCACTACGGATATAATTCTTCACTTATTACATTTTTCAAGGAAGGAAAAAAAAGATTTTAAAGTAATTCTTGTACAAAATTTGCACATTTTGGAGGGGGGTGCAAACGACAGCCTTCTTACAGAGAACAGCTCTTTCTTAGCAGAAAATATTTATCTGCAGAAATAGTATTTCCTAGGTAGAAAATGTTGTTTCCTGTACAGGAAAGTGCAGATTTTGCACAGATTTTGTCAGTTTGGGATTCTCATTGTCAGAGGTTTCCAAAACCAAGGAAATATGTTTTTCATTTTTTCCCCCTGACTATTTTCAAATATCTTTGCTCTCACTAGTCACCAGCCACCACTGGTAAGTGACATGAGGAGAGGAGTGACCAATACTGTCTCAGGGTCTTCCTTGTCTACGGCAAGAAATACTTGAGGTTTGTGGCAACTGAGCAGGGTTTTTTCTTTAACCATCTCCAATATTTTAAGATAACATCTCAGAGTGGTTTCAGCTTACTATTTCTCACTGCACTTACTATCAGTATTCATGTGCAGGAATGAATGAGAATTTAATTGCAGTTTAACTTGAAAATAATTTGCCAGAACTGTCAAATTTATTCCTATTTAGTATAAAAGGAATTTGAGATTTAGGTGGAAAAGACATGAAGATCGAAAATGGATTTGTCCATGAAGGGTTTTGGCTTCTTAATTCTTGATAGTTTTCCTTTGCATCCCACTGTATTCAGTCATATAGATGCTGAGGGTTGCAACTTTATTTTTTTCCTGCAAAGTTCATCATTTTATTTTATTTTATTTTATTTTATTTTATTTATTTCCCTGCCTTTCTCTCAGCATAGGATCTAACATGGCTTACAATTTAGAGAGGGAGAAAGGGAAAGAGAGAGAGAACAGGAGGGCAGACAGGCATTGAGAATAGTTGAGCCTGTTGAATTTTCCCTTTGGAAATGGGGAACAATTTCATTGCAGGTGATTTTTGAAGAATTTATCAAATATTTCAAACTTTTACATCTTTCATACGGAAAGAACTTGATTTAAAAAATAAAACTGAAATGTGGTGATAGAGAAACTGACACAGTTTCCGATCCCTATTTAGATCATGTCTTGAGTGTGTATAAGGAATGAGAGGTATGTATGTGCCAATGTGCACCTAGAGCAGTGGTTCTCAACCTGTGGGTCTCCAGATGTTCATGGACTTCAGCTCCCAGAAGCCCTGAGCATTGACCATAGTGTCTGGGGCTTCTGGGAGCTGAAGTCCATGAACATCTGCGGACCCACAGGTTGAGAACCACTGACCTAGAGACACATGTGCATAGGCACTCTGAGCAACTATTTCAGAAGACAGAAGAAAATAAATAGGCATTTATATTCCCTTTTGAAAAGAAGCTACCGTATGAAAGTAAACTACGAATCTAGAATTTCTGATTCCTTCAAGGTACTTTATGTGAAAAGAAAGCCTTACAACTCGCAGAATAAGTTAGTGGGAAATGTTGCGCTGCTTCTTTTTGTGTTAAAGCCATTTGAAGACAGTCGTTGCTTTTCTTTTCATTTCTTTTTCATCAGCCTAAAAGAAGGAAGTCTTGGTTTTGTTTTTATTTGAGCTGCCTCTCTCCCCCACCCCAGCAGCCTCCTTCTCTTGTTGTGTCAAAACATTTCAGACAAGCACAGTTTGTCCTTTGCATCTGTTAGAACAATGTGTCTTAGGCATCACTTTATGTATTTGAAAAGAAGTCTTTATTATACAGTTCTGTGCTAAGTAGACAGTCCATTAAGGAATGTGCATTGAATTCAAGCATATAGCCGATGAAAAAAAAACCTCAACACTAAATTTGCTCAAGGACACCCATCACAAAGACAAATGCAAGGGTGCATAGTGAAGTATATTGTTGTAGTTAAAATACAACAGGAAGTGTTGCACTTCATATATCTGTTTTCCACCTGACTGCCTGTTGAGCAAAGTGGGTCCTGAATATGGAATTTAATGGAGCAAATAAGTTCCAGTCAGTTCTAGAGGTGACAAGATGGGGTCTGTCATAAGGAAAAGGGTTTGGGCGGTCTCTGAATGGGTGTGTATGCCTGGTTTTGCATATAAAGAGATATTTGAATAGGAACTCTGAGTGAAGTGTTATGTTTGTAAGCAGTGACTAAATTTGTATGTAAATAGGGGTGAGCACAAATCAAGACGGATTAAAAGGGGGAAAAATTTTGTGAATTTTGGGGGTATCCATGTGTGTGTGTTTGTAAGTGTCTCTGTTAAGAGTTTGTTATCATCCGCCAATTCCATTGTCCACACTGGCACATCAATCCTATTGGTGCTTCCAGCTAGAATAAACCCACTGAATCAATTGATTCATGAGGTTATGTAAATCCCATTATTGCAGTGGCTCTACTCTGGTTGGGACTATCAACTTTAAGTCAGGCCTGAGATTTTTGGAATGGTTAGCCTTATTATAACTGTTAATTCCCAGCTAAAGCAGGGACAATAGGAATATAATATATTATGCATTCAGGGTTGTAGTTATCGGGGGTGGGAGGTTGCAAAATGAAGCCATTGTGTCCCCAAATAAGAGATCTACCCCAAACAAAATTTGCTTCAGTCCCCAAATTTCTAATGCTGCAAAGAGTGAGATATTGGAAACTTATATTAATGCCTCAAAGGCCTATAGTTGCTGCATATACATTTCCTAAGTAACGTTGCCTGTCTCTTTTCTTTGGATGCCTAAGTTGTGTTTCTAAATGCTCAGTTGCAGTTTTAAATTACTGTAGTACTAGAAATGTGAGGACTGAAGGGTAAAAAAAATCATGGGGGACAGCATTCTTATTGGAGAGACAATGCCCTCATTTTTTTACTGTCCATAGATATATCCCCTGCATATGTTTCAGAAATGTAAATGTCTGATTTCAAGACAGGTAAAATGAGCCCTTCAGGAATCTGAGGCAACAATTTTTTATTGAGCAAAACGCACTGGTACAGAGGAATTAGTATTTTATAGGCTTACAGTGAAGACTTCATAGAAAACATTTTCCCCTTCCATAGGGGGAAGCAGAAACATTTCTGCAATTGTATATGTGTGTGTGTGTGTGTGTTTAAGAGAAATAATTGGAAATTTAAAAGTGATAACTTTTTTTTTCTTAGCTAAAATGGAACCAATAAATATGGAAACGAATGCAGAGCTCTACTCCATTATGCTCAGATATTCCATACACTATTGGAAGGAGTGATAGAACTATCGAACTGATGAATGGCTGTATTCAGTGGCATTAAAGAAAATTTATGTTAGAGCAACTGCCACTGAAAACATTAATTAATCAAAGGCACTTGTACACTGTTCTCTAATTTGATTTCCATTAATGAGCCATCAATACTACATTAGCTTATCCGTGTGCTTAATGACAATTGTGAAACCTGCTCCCCCTTCTGTACCACCCTGGAGCCCAGTAAACTTTCTGATTTATCTTACTGTTATGACTCATCTTGGATGTTGATGGCGTTCATGTAGATTGATATTTATCAGCCCTAGGCTGTTTATGCTCATAATCATCTCATGTGATGCTCTAAATTGAACCCAATTCTAATTGTTCCCCTTACGGCAACCCCTCATTTTCTTCAAACTCAATTTTTAAGTGAATTTCCCTTCTCATCATATATACTCAATAACATGCTCCAAGGGGATGGACAAATTGTGACTCTCCAGATGGTATTGGATCTGAGATAGCATCATTCCTCACCATTATCTATGCCAGCTAGGACTGATCAGAGTTAAGAGTCCAGCAACATCTGTAAGCCCACAAATTGTTCCCTCTTGATATATGTGTATGTTCACATAACCAGTTGTGTGAGCTAAGCCAAATATCATGGGCAAGCTATGCACCCAAAATTATGCCAGAGTGTCAAGACATGATGAACTAAGCCAGGAAGCAAAGTTGAAGAATATGCTGAAATATATATAGCCTACAGCATTTGGTATTCGTTGGCTGGGAAACCAACAATGGATATCAGGTGCTACAAGCTGTATTTCAGAGGAAGGAATTGGCAAAACCACCTCTGAGTTTTCCTTGCCCAAGAAAACCCTATGAAATGAATGAGACTTCCTTAAGTTGATAAACAACTTGAAGGCACTTAGACACATTTATTATTGCAAATCTGCATCCTTTTGGTAACACATCTTGGGTCAGTTTCCCAGTGCCATCAGAATTTGTTTCACAAATTGTAAGAAGTGTGTCTGAGGAATAAGAGGTGGGGCAATGCAAGCTACAGATCTCCTTATTTCAAGAAATCCATTTGGCTACTTTATTCATGGTATTGGGGTCCAAGCTGTGTTCCTGTTCTGTCAGACCTATGATGCTTCTGCACTTTGACTCCTACTCCTAGCCAGTCTGTCTCAGAATGGTATTTTTGTCTTGTAATTGTTTTATCATTCAGGATTTATTGTTTAACTGTTATTTATATTGGGCTTTAATAATGACACCATAAACTTCCTTAGATGTTTTTAAAGATGGAAATGCAATGTGTGCCGATTCTTTGAGATGCAAGGAGAGAAGGAATTAGTTCTAGTAGGCTATATGGTTTTTTGACTTTGAAAGAAACACTTTCTATTTAGAACAGAAGCTAGTAGGAAATATTGTATAATCTCCTCTTGGTTCCGGAACAATCCTGAGCCAATATGGCTGACTTTACTAGTAACCAAGGAGAATTTTTTGGAATTTGTTGTTCAGTCTCTTTCAGATTAGGTGTTTGTCTGTGTTCCAGAGTATCTTAGTAACTAAATAACTTAGGCCCTTTCTGCTTCACCCTCCGAACCTGCCATCATGGCACTGTCCTCCTGTCCCCAGGTGGCACAATCATGCTGCAAATCATTGATACACCACTGTCACAGGCTTATCTTGTCTGCAGAGGCCTTGGAAGCGCAATGCCTGCACTTCCTGTCTGAGCGCAGTCTGTGACAGTACCTTCCTGTGCTGTGGCAGGAATAGGCATGGCCATCACAGTTTCTGGAATATGTGTGGAGGGGAGCACTCCTTTCGTGGTCCTCTTCTGGCAGGGCTGAAGCCAGGACCCACACTGGATGGCTCCACAATCAGGTAAGGTGTGGAAAGAGCCTAAGACTTAATTGTTCAGCTAGCAGACATCTGTGCATAGTGCTATCCCCCATCTTCAGGTTTGTTTGTTTGTTTGTTTAATGTATACCCCACCATTCTCTCAGCCTGGGACCCAAAGGGAATCACAATAATTTAAAGCAAATAAGGTACAGTCTTATTTACAAAAGTTAAAAAGCAGTTAAACAAGTATTTCTGTTAAAAACAGCACATGGTAAGGAACAGCTTTGACAGCCAACATGTTGTAATGGTTTGAGCATTGGACTATGACCCTGGAGACCAGTATTCAATTCCTCACTTGACCATGAAAACCTACTGGGTGACCTTCTAATAGTTATATACTTTCAGCTCCCCAAAAATTCACAATAGGTTCATCTTGAGGTAACCTTAACTTAGAAACAACAACATAACAATAGAAGAAATAGTTTACACACATTTAAAACATAATGAGAAAGATAAAAGTGCCACACAGCACTTTCAAAAGATCCTTCTGCCACGTGATTTAAGAAACAAAATCCCACCTAAATAAAAAAAAGTCTTTGTTTCCTGGCAGAACAAAAGCAGAGAAGGTGCCAACCAAACCTCCTGTGGACGAGTTTTCCACAGTCTGAGAGTGGACAGTGGGAAGAATGTCCCCCATGTCCTAAACAAATGTGGCAATAATGGTGGTGGGGCTGGGAAAAGCCTGAGAGAAAGAATGTTGGATGTATTTGGCCCAGAGTAGATATACTGTATTCCCTAATCTTTTATTGAGTGCCAGCTTTCCTTTATTTCTCAGATGCATGGTAGTATCTTCCAATGGTAAACATACAAGATTTGACAGGGTAGTACTAGTCTGCTTCTGGAGAACACCCTATGCAATGTTGGAGCACTTCAATTCTATCCATACACTATCTCTAAACTACAAATCCAAACTGTATTGACATATTCTCTCTTGTACATTTCCTCCCTCAGCAAATGTGTTGCTGATTTCATTACATTACTCCAATCAGTTCTACTGATGATACCACTGTCCAAAGTAATAGCATTTCAATATTGATTTCCAAGATGGTCCTAAATAATGCTGTCATATCAAGAACCTTCCAGCCATTCATGGGGTCAGGCTTCATGTATCTTCTCTAAGATAACACAGTTGTAATGATCACCATTCTTTAGAGGTCTGCAGGTCAACAACATGGTGTTTAGCCTGACAGGTTATTACATAAACTGTTTGTGCCATCAATATATAACTCTGATATATTTGTTTAGTTTAATAACATGTTGTTGATATTAAAAAGAAAAAAAAAGAATTAGTGTGGGTAGCAATCTCTTATTATACTCTGCAGCAATAAGGAATAGTAGAACAGATATATCAATATTGGCCCTTTCATCATATTTAGTTTTATTTAATGTCTGCCCCTCTTTTTCATAATACTTATGACCTGTTTCTTATCTTATCAGCTGCAAATAATCCATGGTTGTTTTCATGCTGTATTCCATAATGTCTGCAGCAGTGTTGAAACAAGTACATAGGGTCATTTGTTTTTTTAAAAAAAAATCAGTTCATGTTTCAGAAAAGAATTACTAAGATTTAAAAATGTGTTCATATTTGGAATGGAATTTTCCTTTAATGCATATGGGAGAGACCTAAACGGCTGGATTTATCTGTCTGTGCTCAAGGCTTTGCGCTAAACTCTTAAAAATCTATTATTCAGTTGGATCAGTATCCAGGTTTTGTGGGTTGTTGTTAGGTGGGAGACCTCGAGTTTTAGTGGGATAATTCTTGGCATGGAAAAAAAGGGGGGCTATGTGCAAATCTCCAGCCCACCTAGCAGAGGAGCAGCTTGTTGCAATTCTTGAGGCATAATTGACTTCTTGGTGCAAATTACAAAGATTTGCTTTATTATTGTGAAAAGTGATATATTTCCAAAGCAAAGGTGGTCAATGTTCAGCCCACAGGCTTCATATAGCCTCCAGGGTCTAAATAATAATTATTTATATTATATATTTATATTATATATTTATATATTATATATATTATATATATTTGCATTATATTATATATTATTATATATATATATAGGGAGAAAGCGAGAGAGATAGAGAGAGAGACTGAAAGGCCCCAAAATGCCTTCTAGTGGATGCAGGGGCATTTTTGCCATGTTTTTGTCCTTCCATCCAATTTTGGCCCAGGAAAGGCCTATTACTGAAGAAGGAAGTGAATGGGAAGTAACTTATACTCATTTCCTGTTGTTAGCAAAAGGTCACTCTTGCACCTAATATGGCCCAGGAGCCCATGCTAAAATTTCCCCCATATTCCTGTGCCCCAAGGCATAATTGACTTGTTGCTGGAAATTGCAAAGACTCTGTGTAGGGGTGCTAAGTTGGTTTTCTCCTTCCCTCCCAGTCATTGTTGCACAAGGACTCACCCTCCACTCTGTTTCATGTATACCTTCTTGCTGGAAACAAGTAGGCTAGATTAAATGTGCCTTATCCCATCTCCCAAAGTAAGTGAGAAAGGATAATGCTCTTGGTTCACCTTTATCTGGGAACAGCTCCTTTTAGCTAAGATTACTATTTTAATTTCAAAACAGGAAAACATGTGTTTTCTCTCCCTGTATCCCTCCCCTCCCCTAATCTCTCTATTTGAACAACAAGCTGCGAGCAATGTAGTTGTTAATTAATGTATAATTCTTAATGTCATGACAGGGGGATGCAGCTAGGTCTGAGGTTTTGGCTTGGAAAACTCAGGACCTGGGATGATCCTGAACTGGCCTTAACAAGGGTTGCTAGCTGTGTTTTCAGAGAAGGTTCTCAGCTGCAATGCCTGTATGGCAAGCAGATGTGTGATCCATGCAAGGAAGAGCTATACCCATTGAAACTGGACAGTGCAAACAAGGGACACCATTTCAGCTCATTTTTGAAGAATTTCCAAATTAAAAAAAAATCACCTTTTATCTTTATTTGCCATGGTAAGCTCTAAGGAATTTAAAAATGGGAGACAGTTACAAAAGAAATCCAGTCTGATAGTTTATATACCATAGGAGTTGGAATCATGAAGTATTCCACAAATTGTTGGACAAGATCTCTTAATGTTTCAAATGATAGGAAGCTGACTAGAGCTGTTGGGACTTGCAATCCCACAGTATCTGGAGGACCGCATGATTCATGCCCCTAATATATTATATTAAATAGCAGAAGCACATACCCCTTTGTTGATCTCTGGATAACACAGCACATGATACATGTGAAGATTTTTTAAAAAAATTGTTTTGAGGTTGTAGTCTTCAGAGACATGTACATGAGAACAATCAAAGAACAATGATAAATTGGGTAAATTGGTTCATCTTTAGGTGGAGTCAAAGCTGGGTCTTAAAATGTATGTGTTTGATTATATTTATTTGCCATAATACTTGGATACTGCCTTCAGTGCCAAGGTTCATAACCAAAATTCAGCATATCTCAGCACAGAGAGCTCCAGCCAGCAACAATGAATTTTGGGCTTTTGGGGTCAAAACATCTGGAAGTCTGAAGGATTCCTATCCCAGCAGTGGCTGACTACCTCGCAGAAATGTAGCCTTTTCTACAATATATAAATGCTACATTCCAAGTATTCAGGAGGTGTGGTTTTGAGAAGGGAAACTTCCAAGTGAAGCTGTGTAGGACACATGCAGTCAACCTGTATCAAATGTGGTCTGCAAGTAGGCATCAGCTTCTGAAATGTGTGAATGTGTGCATATATGTATATGTCTGTGTACTAAAAAGTAGCAGTTTCCTTTCATAACTAATACTCGATAATTATTAGTGATGAAAAAAAATAATTGCATCAGCTGCTTTAATTATATTCACACCCACAAGGAAACTTAACAGAAGGTTAAAAGGAAAGAATTAAACTTGCAATCATTAGCTTCAGAGGTGTTGGAGTTCCTTCTTAAGCATGTGCTATGGCTGCTCAGTGAGAGGTAAAAATGATGTTAACATGGGAAAGCAAGGAATTCATTGCAATATTTTATTTTATAATCACTTAAAAAAGATATTGTGCCCCACTCACTAGTTGCAAACTTCCAGAATGCCTTAGTAAAAATGACCAGTAAATCCAACCTGCAATCACCACTTTTAGGTTGGAATGTCACTGGGTTATTTTTTTTTTGACTCCTCAGCATAATATTATAGCATGTAGATTGCCTTGCCAAATGGATGTCCTCCGTCCATCATGACAATCTCCATGCTACCACTGATCATGACTATGAATCCACTTATGCTTCTGAGGCATAACTAAACAATGCATTCAACATGTAGATGCTACAACATGAAATTGTTTCCCCTTTTCTTACAAAATACATATGTCCTGCCAGCAGGAGACCATTGTGTGGGGTAAAGATGAAGAAATATACCATGAGATGACATTCTCACACAGGCGAGTCAAAACGTGCCTAGGAGGGAAGCTAATGCAGAGAACTAGACACAGAGCTATCATTTTGTGTGGCTACCCTCATTCAAGTTTAACACTAATCCCACTGCAATCAGTCCAAGGAGTGGATGGAGTGGTTTCATATCAAAAGCTGCTCTACCATGCGTGCCAGCTACAATTGCCAATCTACAGCTGGCTGGCAGGAGACATAATTCCTCATGTTATCCTGGGAACTCCCTCTGGAATGTGAAGCCTTGGTAGAACTCTTAAGTAGAATTGCTTTTCCTAGCCAGGCCAGATCAGATGAGAAGGCCATGCTAATGAATTCAACTTTATTGAAAGGAAAACATTTCTCTCTCACAGCCTGACAGGACAGAATCAGAATAGAGTGGGAGCCCCGTGCTCATATGAGTTGCCAAATCACTCATATGTTTTGCATGTTCTGAGATAACTTTCCATTAAATTCCTAGCAGATGGTTTGATGATCTTTTCAGGCCTAGAGTCAAGCTGGCCACCTATAGCATCCTTTCATGCAAACAACCCGGTGCCCATTCCTTATTATCAGGAAGCCCCTGACACTTATGTATCAGGGAGCAATGAGATATGCAGAGGGTAACCTGTATCAGTTGTCTTATCTGGAAGGAAGTCCCTGAAATTAAGGCACACCATTTTAAAGGGATGAACACATCTTTCTAAGTTAGCCCAAGTGAAGCCATATTAGTTTCCCCTTCAAACTGAATAGAAGATCCAGTTTAAATGAAAACACCACACCGGGAATATAAGAAGAAATTAAGAGGAATGATGTAGAATATGCCTTGAGGCTTGTTTAAACCTAGCTTGTCTTGACTGCAAACTGGAAGTTAACAAGCATCTGTAACTCAAGAGGATGATGTCCTAGTACATGTAACATATAGGAAGAATACATCCATGTTTTTCATCAGTGCCTGCTTCTCAGGCCTTTTCCGCATTTTATATTTAACACGGGGCGGGGCGTCCTCCAGCAAGGACGTTTACACTTGGGGGTGAACTGGGTCTGGACTACTTAATGTTTGTCCGGACTTCAGCCCGCTCCGGAACGTCCAGAACTGGTGGTTCCCCATGCTATTGAAAGACCGATTAAAAGAGAACTTTCAATAGCCCGGCATGCCCCAGTCCGTTGCTGCCCTAACTGTAGATTTGCAGGATCACGCCAGCGTGAGGCTGCAGATCTTCCGGGGCGGGCTTCGGGTGGCAAGCTTCTCCAGTTGGCGGAGAGCCTCTGCCAACTGGAAGCCTCCATTTTCGTCTCCAGAGAGTGTGTAGCGTGGGTGCGCGCTGCTCCGGATCATCATGGATCATCGGGGGGAGCATGCCAGTCCGGTGAGTAACAGACTGCCCCGTTTCCCACCCAAAGTGCGGAAAAGCCCTAAGACTGCAGTAGGTGCTGAATGGATACTGTCAAACACATTATTGCAAGCATGGTGGCCAGAAACTTGTTTTAATGAAAAGGTAAGATTCCTCAGAAGCACAACTCTGCATTCAACACCATGCCCTGTACTCTCTTGAAATCTGGTGCAGTTGAGGCATACATGCAGGGCTTCATATTGTTCTTCCACTTAATAGAAAAGAAGTCAAAATAGTATTATGGAGATATAATTTTCTTCTGAGACATCCTGGTAGAATGTCAAGCCATAATTCTCTTTATGAAAAAAGATGCTGGATGAGATCATAGTAATGAAAGATATTAAACACACACACATGGACAGACAAATTTGACCCAGAAAGAAATCGTTTTCTGTAATTTACACAAAGCAACTATTATAATTTTGATTGGAAAGTGATCTCTCTGCAGTAATTGTAATCATAATATTAGGCTATTAGGAAAAGCTTTTTGAAAATGAAGCTTTATGAAAACCAAGCTTTGTGCCAGTCAACCACAGTAGTGTGTGGTGCGGTTCCCAGCATCATCCTTATCCTCTCAATGTTTAGGTAATTCCTTCCAATTTGAGCATGCCAACTTGCAATCTTATCCTTTAATAGACTTGCCCTCCAATCTCAGCTTTAGTACTCCTACAATGTAGTTGTTCTCCATCCTCCACTTATACACATAAATGTTTGTAGATACAAGTAATACTGCTAAAAGACATTTGAAACAGTTGGATCTTTTCACATCTCAATGTTACTAATATGAGCTTTAATGGCCTGCAGTCTACTTCATCAGATGCTTTAAGTACCAAGTTCCATCTCTCACTCACAGAGGTGCCATGAGATCCCATTGCATACTGATTGAAGGCTATTCAGAATTCAAGAGATTTTCTATGCAAAAATTCCCATGTGGTTGTTTTGCCCAGAAAACAGCATTTCCTGGGCACAAAATAGCATTTGTTGTGCAGGAAACAACATTTTTGCATGGACAGTAATATTTCAATGCAGAAATATTAATTCCTATGCAGAAATGTTGTTTTCTGTGCAGAAATTGCTGTTACCTATGCAAATCTAGCATGTGTGGATTTTAAAGCACAATAAATCTCAAATTCCTTAATTTTCTGTACAGGAATTAAGATTTCTATGTTGAAATATTATTGTCCTCACAGAAAATGCTGTTTCTTGCACAGAGAATTCTGTTTTCTGCACAAAACAACCAGGCGCACAGGAAAATGTTGTTTTCAGTGCAGAAATTGCTGTTACCTATGCAAATCTAGCATGTGTGGATTTTCACTTTCAACATCCTATGGAATTCTGGGGTTTGTAGTTTACTGACACCAAAGAACTCTCTGGCTGAGAATTCTACATGTCCCTCACTAAACTACAAACCCCAGGATTCCATAGGATGTTGAAAGTGGACTAAAGTACTCTTAATATTGTAGTGTGGAAATGGGTGAAGCAATGGATTTAAGCTGCAGGAAAGATTCAGATTCCACCTGAATCTTAGGAAGAACTTCCTGACAGTCAGAGCTGTCCGGCAGTGGAATATGCTGCCTCGGAGTGTGGTGGAATCTCCTTTTTGGGAGGTTTTTAAGCAGAGGCTGAATGGCCATCTGTTGGGAGTGCTTTGACGTGTGTTCCTGCATGGCAGGGGGTTGGACTGGATGGCCCCTGTGGTCTCTTCCAACTCTATGATTCTATGATTCTATGACATGTTGTTCCTCCTAGGGACATTCTGTGGCAAAAGAAGTTGCCTTCAGCTCCCTTGCACAATTGCTAATACAGTGGTTCTCAACCTGTGGGTCCCCAGATGTTTGTGGACTTCAGCTCCCAGAAGCCCTAGCCGCTATGGTCAATGCTCAGGGCTTCTGGGAGCTGAAGTCCAAAAACATCTGGGGACCCACAGGTTGAGAACCACTGTGCTAATACATGCAGGCCAGGAGGGACTAAATGAAAATTGAAATGCAATGAATTCACTGAGAATCCCTTACTCTGCATTGCAACCTTTCTCAACCGGGTACACACTAGACTTGTCAGATTGCAACTGCCATCACACACTGGCTGAAAATAATGGGAGTTGTAGTGAAACACATCTGTTGGGACCCAGGTTGGAGATGGCTAGTGTACAGGATTGCAGCCTAAATGTCTAGATGGGGCCACATAGAGAAAATGTTGGCGATGTGCTGACATACATAGTATGCATTGGTCTGAGATTCTAAAACTCTCCATTTATCTGTCAATAAGTACATTGCGTGACTTGGTTCAGGAGCAACTTCATACAGATGAATGTCCCACATGATTTGGTTTATGTGATAATTCTACTTAGTTCGGTGTCTTGGTTTCATTTATAGACATCTGCTTGCTTGGTTGGAAACTCTGCTTCAATTAGGATACTTTTTGGCACTGTGACATCTCTGGAGAGTTACCAACGGGTTTTATTAATGGTATATGCTCTGGGCTCTGACTTTCCACTCAACAGTAAACAGGAGCAGAATGTTTATTATGTTCACCGTAAAGGCCTTGGCCTCTTAAGACACACTCAGCCAGTTTAGCTCTGGCAAGATTAGAACAAACTGAGATGCAAAGAAATGAAGAAGAAGACAATATTGAACAACAAACATTTTTTGAAAAGTTTGGGGGTGGGCAGAATGAAAAGAAGAGGCAATGAAAAAATGCATGATGCCAGTTCACATACAATTGCTACTTTCAGCTGCTCTGTCTCAGTGATTTGGGGAGACATATTCCAAAATAGTATCTGTTCCATGCTCCCTGGCCCATGATGTTACTCTGAATGGGCAGCTGACAGGGTTGGTCCAAGACATTTTGCTCCCTGAGGAAAGCCAGGAAATAGCATGCTTCCATCTAGCCCAAGCCAAGGTTGTTGTTGTTAACTGCTGTCAAGTTGACTTTGGCTTATGTCAACCTTATGAATGAGAGATTTCCAAGTCACCCTATCATCAACAGCCCTGCTCAGGTCTTGCAGACTCAGGGCTGTGGATTCCTGGAGTGAGTCTATCCACTTGTAATGCAGCCTTCCATTTCTTTCCTACTGCCTTCTACTTTGTCAAGCATCATTATCTTTTCTAATAAGGCATGTCTTCTCATGATATGTTCAGATGGTCTCAGGTTAGTAATCTTGGATTCTAGGGGGACAGTTCAGACTTGATTTTTATCTGTAGAACTCTTCTCCATCACCACATTTCAAATGAATTGATTCCCTCCCTATCAGCTTTTTTCACTGTGTAACTTTCACAGCCATGTACAAAAACTGGAAATACAATCACAGAATCATAGAATCACAGAGCTGGAAGAGACCACAGGGGCCATCCAGTCCAACCTCCTGCCATGCAGGAACATGCACGAAGCATTCCCAACAGATGGCCATCCAGCCTCTCCTTAAAAACCTCCAAAGAAGGAGATTCCACCACACTCCGAGGCAGCATATTCCACTGCCGGACAGCTCTGACCGTCAGGAAGTTCTTCCTGAGGTTCAGGTGGAATCTTCTTTCCTGCAGCTTGAATCCATTGCTCCTTGTCCTGGTCTCTGGAGCAGCGGAAAACAAACCCACTCCCTCCTCGACATGACATCCCTTCAAATATTTAAACATGGCTATCACATCCCCTCTTAACCTTCTCTTCCACAGACTAAACATCCCCAGCTCCCTACGCTGCTCATCATAGGGCATGGCTTCCAGACCCTTCACCATTTTGGTCACCCTCCTCTGGACACACTCCAGCTTGTCAATGTCCTTCTTGAATTGAGGTGCCCAGAACTGGACACAGTATTCCAGATGAGGTCTAACCAAAGCAGAATACAGTAGTACCATTACCTCCCTTGATCTAGACACCATACACCTATTGATGCAACCATGGTATGGCTATTCCTGACTTTAGTATGCAGTGATGTATCTCTGCACTTGAGGATCTTGTCTAGTTCCTTCATAGCTGCCCTTACAAGTTCTAGTCCTCTGATTTCCTTGATTGCAGTTCCTATTTTGATTAATGACTAAACTAAGGTATAGAAAATCTTTGAGTTTCTCAATCTCTTCATTAAAAGTTGCTTAAAGGTTGTGTAGATAATCTGTGGTCATTATTTTTGCTTTCTTAATGTCCAGCTGTAAACCTGCCTTTCCACTTTCCTCCTTGACTCTGTACAATAGTCATTCTAAGTCTTTGCTAGTTTCTGCGAGTAGTATGGTGTCATCTGTATCTCTTAAAGTGACATTCCTTCTTCTAGTTTTCACACCTCCTTTCTCTGAGTCTTATTCAGCTTTACATATGACATATTCAGCATACAAGTTAAACAGATAGGGTGATGAACTGTGGCCTTGCTTGACACCCTTGGCAGTTGGAAACCATTCAGTTTCTCCTAATGATGGCCTCTTATCCTGAATACGAGTTACACATTGGGATAATCAGATGTTGTGTTGATCCATTGTTTTTCATGATCTACATAGTCAAAGGCTTTGCTATAATCTAGAAAGCACAGGCTGAAATTCTTTGCTGTGCTCCATCATCCAACATATTTTTACAATATGATCTCTAGTGCCTCTTGACTTTTATGACTGAAAAATATTCCATTCCTGTCTCTTTAGTTCACTCACCCCAATAATTGCAATATACATTACATTTCTTGTTTTACAATATCTAGCTTCCCATGATCCATAATTCTCACATTCCATGTTCCTATAATATGTGTTATGCAGCCTTGGATTTTCCTTTCACCTCTGAGCACATCAACAGCTGGATGTTATTTTGGCTTGAGTCCAGTTGTGTCATTACCTATGGCACTACTCATACTTATCCTCTGTTCTTCCCCAGTAGCTCATTGCATGCCTTCCTACCCATGAATCTCATCTTCTGGCACTATCTCTGCCTCATCATAGGGTTTCCATGGTAAAAGACATTCAAAAGAGCTTTGCCATGCCACCTCCTCCACAGTACCAATAAGCATTTGCTATGGTGCCACTACCGTTTTCTCTGTGAGATCCTTTGTCAGTGTCACCCCCTACTACTGGTGCTGCTCAATAGCTTTTTGGCATGTTTAGTCTGGCTCCTCAGAAAAAGTCTGAGATTAGAGGCCCTACCAGCAATGGTGCTTCTACCAGCATAGCCTCTTGTCTCACAAAAGTATGAGATTCCACCAACAGGGAAAGGTTGTGCCATGGTGGGATGTAGCCAAGATATGAACCAAAAACTAAGAGAAGTATTTTGGTGTGAGGCAGAAAAACCTACAAGCATTTCCCCTTACCCTTGGGAACATGGGGGCAGGGAGAGGAAACATGAACAATGAAGGAAATAACTGCTCTTTTCTGATGCTCAGAATCAGTTGGAGCCACCTTTCTCTCTCTGCCTGATGGTAGGGCCACTCCTGGCAGTTGGTCATCCAGGACACCTAACCTGGGCATCATGACAGATCCAATTCCCATGATGCCCAGGTACTTGCACATGCAAAAGTGTCTATTTGATCAGGAAGGAGTTGCTGGTTAGAAATATTTGTACAGAATGCTTGGAAAGAAACTGTTACGCAGGGAAAAACAGTTCTACATTATATTAGTGATTGTGGTAATTCTGAAAATCAGCTGTGCAAGCAATGCTAATTTGCACTGAGCACTTGAGGGATTTAGGAGGAACCTTTCTTCTCCCACTGAGTGCTAAAGAGTTGAAGCAGGAAGAGCTCCGAAAGGCTGAAAATCTAACTTTATTTTCAATTAGACTTTGACTAGGAGATGTGAGGTCTGATGCAAAATTAATTGTGGGGTCCTTGGACCCTTCTAATTGCTAGTGTGGAATGGCTTTCCATCACCAGGAGATGATCTCTATCACCGCTTCCTAATCCTGATATCATCTGATATGTTGGATGACAACTCTCATCATGTATCTGCAGAACAAGTAAAGCCCAGGGCCATTCTGCACTAGACTATTATAGTGCTATTATTCCACTTTCAATATTCTATGGAATCCTGGGGTTTGCAGTTTAGGGAGGGGCCTTGAGGCTCCCCAGGATTCCATAGGATGTTAAAAGTGGAATAATAGCACTATAACAGTCTAGTACGGAAATGGCCCAGGAGAGGGTTATCTGGTATACTAGTGATAATGTTTAACATTTTAGTTAATTGATGAGAGAAATCACTGTGAGCTTGATGAGAGAGTTGTTGGGGGTTCTGTATGCTGATCATTATTGTTGCAGTCACAGAGTAAGCTGAGTGTGGAAAGAAGTAGAAATCTGTATTGATGGCTGAAGGCAGTAGAGGTGAGGAAGTTCAGGACAGAAAAGACTTTCAGCCTGAATCAGGATAGATAGAACTACTGTCATGCCCTGTTGCGTGGGAAGGAAAAAAAAAATCCATTGATGTGATGTTTCCTCCCAGAAAACCCAAATCCCTAAAGTGTATTAAATGTAATCCCCCCAAAGAACACTACCCTGAGTGCCAAAGAGAGGCCATTAAAGATACATTCTGTGCATAACAAGCAGGACTTAAAACAAGAAGGAAAGGAGGAAGCTGATTGCCAGACATTAATGGGTCAGTAAGAACAGCACATCGAAGGCTCGCTCCTTAAAAGCAGCCAAGAAGTGAAAATCAATTGGCAGTGGGTTTGCAGATACTAAAATAATCACTCAGTTAATTGCTAAGATTTGGGGCAACGAAGGGGGGATATGAAATATTATTTTTTATGCTATAGATAGATGAATTATGAAAAGTGCCTCAAAAAAGAGATCGGCTAGAGATTGCTGGAAGAGGGGGAGAGGGGCCATTTGGAGCAATTTCTTTCCCAAGGCCTTGCTTAGCTTGGAAGTCATTAAATCATTCTTTGCTGAGTGAAAATCTCCTCACTTGAAATCTGCCAATGTACAGACGTATGAAGCAAAGATAACAATGCCAGATTCAAGCCCACTCTCCTCCCTCTCCCTACTCCTTTCACCCCCCCAAAAAAAGACTTTTAAAAATTGCAATTGCTTCATTAGTTGCAAGCCAAAGCTCTTGAACTTCCTAGTAGTTCCTGATTAACATATACAAATGATTTTCTGAAGATATGCCACGTCCTAGGCATGCTGATGCAAAAAAAGCAGGGCATAAACCTCTACAGTCCAAACAGACTATTTGCATTTATTTCAAAACTGTTTTAAAGTGCTCTTCCAGCCAACCTCCTGAAGTGTTGCAAAGTTCTGTGCCATTTTATTATATCATTTTATTTATTATATTATATTGAGCTTATCAATATACATACCTCTCTTCTTTCCTACTTTGTCCTCTCAGCAACCTTGACAAAGATAGGTCAGATGAGAGATAGGGACTGGCTCAAAATCACTGAATGAGTCTCAGGGAGAGAAGCTGAATCTCTCAAGTCTGAATCCCACATTCTCACTGCTATAGCTCATGGGGTCTTCAATGCCCCACTCTTTCCTATGGGGCTACTCCATGACAAGTACATTCAGTATTCCAGCCTAAATCCCAGTTAAATCCATGACAAAATGTGGCCATAATGAGGTTTAGTGGAGAGGGTCCTGAAAAGCACGTATATAAGCAGGAAACAGAAAGGAAACAAGCTCAACATGCTAATTACATGGTCAACTGTTTATTCCTTTAAATAGCCTGACACGTTTCAGCCCGTGTGAGAAAAGGCCTTCTTCAGGGACTCGAGACAGAACACAAAAGTCTATTATAAATATTAAAAAAGAAACAGGACAACACTGAATTAACCCATATCCTATGAATACATAAGATTGCATTATGCCCATGTCAAAAACATAGGACCTTTCTGCACTACCCTGTTATAGTGCTATTACTCCACTTTCAATGCCCTCTAGAATTCCGGGGTTTGTAGTGTACTGAGACCAAAGAGCTCTCTGGCTGAGAATTCTAAATGTCCTTTCCTAAACTGCAAACACCAGGATTCGTACAATATTGAAAATGGAATATAGTACTATAACAATGTAGCATGGAAAGGCCCATACATACTATTCAACAGAAATTTCTAGAGTTGTGGGCACACTCCCCAAAACACTGGACCATTAAGTAAGAAAAGAACAGAGTCTACAATTTGTTGTTATTTATAGATATGTCAGATAGTCATTAAGAAGGAAGAACCAATGATATGCACTGAAATCAAGTCACAAGGATAACTGGGCAATCACTCAATTTGTTAATGATTTTGTGTAAGATTTGCATTTTTGGATATTAGAAAGAATTAGTAATATAATAATAATGGCAATGTTTTGACAAAAAAAGATGCAGAATGGATTCTAAAACTGAAATCTCTGGTTCCATTGGTTCTGAATGAAGATCTGGAGTTATACTCTCTAATATAAAAGGAGTGTAGAATGATTATAACATAAAATTATTAACAAGCTGAGTAATTTTCCAGATAGATTGCATCAGATGTCCTTGTGACTCATTTCAGTACATATCATTGGGTCTATCTTCTTAATGGCTATCTGATACTGATACACACCACACAAAAGGTAGATTCTGTTTCTTTATTTCGGTGTTACCTTGTTTCTTTGTTAATATTTATAATAATTTTTTATTTGCATTCTGTTTTTAGTCCCCAAAGAAAGCCTTTTTTTCTTACAAGCTGAAGCACATTGAGCTTTTTAAAGGAACAAACAATTAGCTGATCATCCATTAGCACATGGAGCTTGTCTCCTGAATAATGAACTTTGAACTCAATTGCTTTCAATCTAGATTCAGTGATGACTTTCAGTTTAACTCTTTCTATGGAAAGGCTGCTTGCTACCAAAATTAGACCACACTTAGAACAAGCTGAACTTTTCCATTATAAGACAGCTGTGATGTAGAAATCTATACCAATGCAAGAGGAGAAATGCAGCCATACATTAAATAAAGGGACAGGAAAAAATTACTGCATTTTTCTTATTAATGCTTCTGTACTAAAGATGTCGACTGAGAGCCTACATCACAGTTTACATTTTGGAACTTTATAAATCTGTAACTGCGCTGCAGAAACACAACTCAACTCTGTTAACAAATTGCAGAGATGTGCATTGGGCACTGCTCATGACTATTGGGCACTTCGGGTTCACATCAAGTGCTCCCATTCTGCGCTGCCACTTTCTAGCTGCAGTCCTGATGTGTGTCGGGGAACACTCTGAAGCACATTGATGCCCGTGGTTCATCAGGCCATGGCACATCATCTTGTCCACTGGCTTACGTTGTACATTAGATCAAATATGTTGTAATGTCATGGCTGCCCCCAGGTGAATACAGACATTGTCAAACTACTCAGTTCAATTTTGTGCACGTGCAAGGCCATCTGCAAAGCTTTAAGTTCCTAAAGGAATGGTAGCCATTTTCTTTGAGTTCCATTTTGATTTTAGCTATCAAGAAGGAATGTGTATCCCCCTCCCCAATTCAATATTGACCCTGATTCAGCAGTTCTAAAAGTGGCCAGGTTATGCTTTGACTTATGTGTATTCATCCAGTTCAACCTAAGCCCCAAAACTAGAAGATCTGTGCCTCTCATTAAGTATGATTTGATTTTCTTTTTTTTTTAAAAAAAGCCATGAATTGCATGACATTGAAATGCCTTTTTCCCCCTTAGGAAAGGATTGTTGCTGTGATGTTTTTGTGCTACATGCCTCTAACATTAGGTTTTTTTTTAATGGCTTATAACTTTTTTAAAAAAACCTCAGCAAAATTGGATTGTATTTGTTTGGAATTGTAGGTTTAATAGCCCGGTAGAAAGGAATGATGCCTTCTAAACATTAGGCAAATACGTGCAGGGATTTTTGTACAAGAGCAGCATTTTCAAAAGCAGCATATGCGAAAGGCGTTTACTTTATCTGTCTGTGTTCTCTGTGGACCGCTGCTATGAAAATAGCAAGTACATCAGATATGACCATAAGTAAACCTGCAAAACTTCAGTAATACAAGTGCTGCAATTCCTGTCAATGAGGAGTTCAAAACTTCTGGAGTAGAAGAGACATATGGTTTTTCTTCCCTTAACCAGTTGGTTTTTTTTTTATTTTTAGGTGGAAAGAGGTGGTCAGTTCTGTAAAAATGGCAGAAGTCACTCACAGCTGCTCAGAATTAACCAATATACAAAGTTTCAGAAATGTAGGAGTCATGGTTCATGTCCAAAGGGAATCCAAAGAAACTGTGAAATTTGTGGGGGAGAAGAGTAATATGCTTCATCTTTCCTTCTCTGTATCTGCCCCCCTCTCCAGACAGTTAGTGAGAAAATGGCACATACCAGAAAATTGAACATTTCTAGAAAGATAAATACAGAATCTAGGGAGTTATAATGCTTGAAATTCACTATAAGGCATTAGGAAGGCAGAAATGTTATTGAAATACTGTTTAACAGAACATCTGGTATGAAGGTACCTGCTTTTGTTGTATTGCTACTTTTTTGCTATCTAATCTACAGTATATTTATTTATTTAGAGTATTTATACTCTACTCTTCAGCACAAGGGCTGTCATAGCAGCTTACAAATAGTGCATCTCTTTGTCCAAGTAAATATGCCCAGGATCATTGTCCGATTTTAATTTCCCTCTTGTGATTCTGTTATGCTTTGCATATGAAAACTTCTTTACCATGCAGTAGCCATAACAAAATTTCAGCAAAAATTACCATGGCACTTCAGCTTTTGGCAAAAAAGGCCTCAATTTCATTTGAAAACAAGGCATGCCAGAAACCCGAACCCTATTTTAGAAGCAAAATTAGACTTCCAGGAATGCAGTTTGGCTTTAAATCCAGTACTTTTTCTTTCCACCAGAGAAATTTCTGGCTTCTCTCCCATAGCCATGTCATCAACAATTCTGCAGTTTGATGGCAAATTTTTGTGGGTCTAAAATAGATCCTAGTAGTTTTGCCAATTGTCTTGTCAGCATCCAGTTGTTCTGTTTTTGGGGGTTTGTGGTCTGCTAAGGATAAATGGTCTTTCTTTTTTCAAAGTTCTCCCCCCCCCAGAGTTATAGCTTTATATCATGCTTTGACTACTTGGTTACAAATGTGTAATGGATACAAATGTGCATACAGTGGGCTCTTGCTTTCCAAGGGGGGTTGGTTCCAAGACCTCCAGCAGATATCAAAGAAAACAGGTGATCAAGTCCCGTTCAAACTCCTCCACCCCACCTGATCTCTTCCACCCCCATGTGATGCACAAAGACACCAGCCACTGCATGTGTGACCCCCAACTTTCCCTGCCCAACCTGATAACAAATCTTCCCACCTCTCACTCTCTCCCACACTACCCAATCTCTCCCATTCTCCACGTGCCTTGAGAAGGCAGCCACCACTGTGTGTGTGAGCCCCAGCTTTCCTTTCTTACCCCCACAACCAGCCTTCTCCCTTGCACTCTCACCCATACCACATGATCTCTTCCAAGCCCTATGCATCCTGTGAAGGCAGCTGATGCCCCACGTGCAAACCTCAACTTCTCTACCCAGCCCAGCAATCTTCCTCCTTCTTGCTCTTTCCCCCCAGCCCACCACAGTGCCTTCTTCACCCTCAGCAGGGGAGCACCACAGAATAGCTTCTGCCATGGTTCTATTGTGAGACCATCAGATGAGTAGGGGGAGAAAGGAGATGTGAGGACCTCCTTTTTTTTAATACTGTATTATTTTTTGAATATTTGATTTTTTTAGTATTATTTTTGATCCATGGTTTGTTGAATCTACCAATCCAGAGCCCATGGATAAGGAGGGCCCACTGTATACATACACTGTTATAGTGCTATTATTCCACTTTCAACATCCTGTGGAATTCTGGGGTTTGTAGTTTACTGAGACTAAAGAGCTCTCTGGCTAAGAATTCTAAATGCCCCTCTCTAAACTGCAAACCCCAGGATTCCATAGGATGTTGACAGTGGAATAATAGCACTATAACAGTGCGGTGCAGAAATGGCCTCAATGTAAGCTCCTGGCCTGATCACCCTAAAACTACCTTAATAACCAGGGGCCACATTAAGTGATGGAAGTCTGTTCAGCTGGCAACCAGGGAACAGGAAGGTGACATTTCTAGCCCACTCCATCTAGTAGGCAAGGCTGTGTCAATCAGAAACAGGACTCCTGTCAGAATTCCTCATCAAAGCCTCACTCACTGGTGGAGGGGAGCCGGAAACACCATCCTGCTGTGCTTCTATTGCCAACAGACTGCAGTTGGTTGGCATGGCCGCTGACTGTTAGGGTAGGTTTGGTGAAGGGATTTATGATCACAGAATGGTGCCTCTCTGGGTCTTGTATGCTACGCATGAATAACTGCAATACAAAATGCCCACCATAATGTTAGGGTGCACAATAGTACCACAACTCCAAGAGAAATGATTAAAAAGAGGAAAAGAGAAAGGGCTTGTTTTTTTCTTGGAATTAAAAAAAATCCACTCAAGGATAGGGAATAAATTGTTGCAGCTGGTGCTGGGAATTAGCATGAAAAAGGCCCAGGATTAGGAAAACATTGTTTGGATATCTTCAAAAATCCTGGGAACTAAAGCAACAAATACTACTATGTCCTGCCCCATCTGGAGGTTTTGCAAAATTGTTGATCTATTTCTCTACCTCGTTTGTTGAACATCCCCATTTCTACCCCACAAAGATAGAGCGCTATCATGAAGACTGCTCTGAAAGCTTGTGATAGAATGACAGTTTATATGTTCAGAAACAAATTGCTACCATTAGGTGCTTAAATTAAGTTATGAGTGTACAAGAGAAAGATACAATGTGTTTTTTGTCTGTTAAAGGCAGGTTGCCGACTTGTAAAGAGTGATTCTGAAATTCTGGCTTTAACCTTGTTTGTCAGTTTGTCACATTGATCCACTTCAGCCTAATATGAGAAGACAGCTTTTGTGAGTCATGCTGCTGGGGAGAAAAAAAAAACAAAAGAAAGAAAGGGGGAAAAAAGGTCCATAGTACAACACTTGTGAGTAATCAGGAATGCCAAACACCCACAGCCTCCTACAAAGAACAAGAAGTCAATAATGGAAACAGCAACACTCTTGCAGAATTGCTTTGCACCCACGGGTGAAACAGCAGGCTCCAGTCAATAAAAGTGGTTCAGCATCTTTGGAACACTCACTTCCTATAAATGTGAACCACTATCCAACGCTCTCTGATTAGACCAGCCGTGGGATAGAAGATATCTTAAGCTGGGCTTTAACAAGAGAGATCCTCCTTGATTCTCATCTCTTTCACAGATGTTCAGAACTGCCTTATCTCTCTCTAGGGTCTACATTAGGGATGGGCAAAGTGGTGTCCTGGAACCGCATATGCCTTTCTGCTGTTTTTGTGGCTCTCGATCCACCCATTTTTTTTCTAGCCCAAAAAAGTGCCTCTTCTAGAGCCCATTCACATGACACAGTTATAGCACAATGTTCCGTTTTAACTGCCAGGACAACATCCTATAGAATCTTGGGGGAGAATTCCATATGCCCCTCTTTAAACTGCATAGCCCAAGCTGCCATGGCAGTTAAAGTAGAACATAGCAGTATAGTGTGAGCGGTGCAAAATAGCCCCTAAAAGCAGTAATTCGCCCTTTAAATAGGTTGCATTCTCCTGCATTTTTTAACATAAAAATCGGTTCACCAAAATGAGACATGTCTCTTCCAACTGTCCTGATTTGGCAGGGACAATCCTGATTAATACTCTATCATCCTATAGTTTTCAGCTACTTTTAAAATGCCCCAGTTTCTCTCTCCTCCTCTCATTTTTTCCCTTTATTCTCAGCTTATATCAATTTCTGCAAACTGAATTTAAGATACAAAAGCAGTTTGCACTCAATTAGCTCAGCAGCGGGGAGTGGAATGGTGAGGCCTTGCCCTTCCCAGTAGGCTCAGGCAAAAGCAAAAGTGCTTCGGCTTCTCCTAACTTGCGTGTTCTTCCTCAGTTATTGCTTGGCCACACGCATCCCAGTTTTTATCCATGAGATATTGGAGGATGTGCAGAAGCAGGCTTTCAACTATTTGCACTGAGGTGTGTATGTATGTTTGTTTTGTTTTGCATTTTTGGCAGGATATACAGTTCCTGGAGGGTCCCAGGGATAGAAAATTGGTTTCTAGATTCAATGAAGTTATTTATCTCTGGTCTAAACACAGATAAACTTTTTCTCTACACCCAAGGACTGCCCAATCCATTGGGCAGGCTGAGGCAGCCCCCTCAAGCAAAAGGTTTAGAAGGTTATGAAAGGGTAGAAAAAATTAGATTTTTAAATTGATGTTGCTGTAATTTTATTGCCAGGGCTGGTATTACTTGTAGGATGATCTGTTTCATGTGTTAAGATAATTTGCCTGATTTTTGATATTGTACACCACATGTGTCAAACACAAGGCCCGCGGGCCAGATCCAGCCTGTCAGGCCATTTCATGTAGCCCTCCCACCTCTCCTGCAGCTGAAGCTCTCCTCCCGCCTGGCGAGCCCGGTCCCCACATTGGGGGCCTCCAGCTGCCAGTTTTCTGAAGTGGGGCCAAGCAGCCAGCCTGAGTGCTGGCTTCTGGGCCCCTCTTCAGAATACTGGCAGTGAGGGGCCTGTAGTGTGGGGATTGGGCTCACCAGATACAGACAGGGGCAGGAGGGCAGAAGAGCCATGGTGGGGGAAGCAGAAAGAGGCACAGGGGAGCGGGAGCGGAAAGAGGCACACTTTGGATATACCGACCAATTCTCTGTCACTTTACAGAGGTACAGGGACCATAAACTATAATCAAATAGCCCCAAAATGTCCAAGAAAAGAAAAGTTGATGCAGAGAGAAGGCAATTTAAAACCCAGTAATAATTGAATGCAGAGGCAATTATTTAATATGATAAAAGAGTAGATACATTTATATAGCCTTACAAATACAACTGGCCCTTTGAGGTCAACCGTAACGCTGAGGCAGCCCAAGATGAGATTGAGTTTGACACCCCTGTAAATGTACATCTTGACCTGAGCAGGTGCAAGATACCATTTACAGCACCATCTCCATCTTGCTCTGGCCTTGGCGCATGGTTCCAACTCTGGTGCTCCGTTTCTGAGGTGTTCCTTGTGCCTTGTGGTATAGTCTTCATTTCTAAGCCCTACAAAAAGATACCAGCATATAAATAGATAGAATCCTGGTATAGATATAAATATATGTACACCTACACACCCCAATTCACTACATGTCATTTGCTTGTTATTTAAAAAAAAAATCTCCACAGTAGCCATACTCACTTTTCATTTGAGGATAATAAAATGAGCTTGGCACCAGGGGCTTCCTGTGGATTAATGACTGGCTGAGGTTAATGGCGCTTGGCTACACTCTGGGCCATCAACTCCTCCCAGCTGGCCATTAATCCACAGGAAATGCCCAGCACCAGGACAATTATAGCTTTATTTGGGTTCTTCTTTCAAAGTGGAAATCAGGAGATTTCAGTGCTCTAAATGCATGAAAACCCTGCTGCTTTTAGTCACATTTAGAGCTTGTGGTGCTGAATCCGCTAATGTTTGCTGATATTTCCACTTAGTGGTGACCCAAGGAGTGCTGTGCTTTAAAGCCTTTTCACACCTAGAGAAAGAGTATCTTGAGAACTGTGCAGACTCTGTCTCTGAGGGGTCTGAATGCAGCAGCTGACAGGGTAGCCACACCTGTGTTGTGCAGCTCACAGGTCTGAGTTCTTTTGCCTTCACATTTCATGCAAATAATAATGCCTATTTTTGACATGAATATTGAGTTGCAATTTTTTAGATAATCAAGAAAATTTGAGAGATTATGCAAATATGAAGAGAGAAGGAAGGCTCTGGAAGTGCTCTTTTTCATCAGTAAAATGCCTCAAAGTACTGTGACTTTACCAGTGTAGAATATTACTGTCAACTTTGAATTACCATTATAAGCATTATGGGAGCCTGCACATTCTTCCTCTCCTATTTCCTTTGTAGGCATTGGCCAACAATCTTATGTATCTAATCATGCTTTGTACCAAGTTGCTTCTTGTTTTTACAAACATTGGAAAGTAGTTTGTACAAAACCACTTTCCTATATTTGACCTAAAAGCTATAGTTCTATTTTTTATAACAATTTATCACCCTTCAAATATGTTCCAGTTCAGTACGAAGAAGGGGAAGAGAATAAAGGAGTATATTAGTGTCTGGCTCTCTGTCACATATGGTGGCCTTACCATTAGTGGAGTGAGGCAACTGCTTCAGGCGGTGAATGCTGGGGAATAGCAACAAGAATTTCCTGGTTGTCCATTTTCAGCTCTTTCAGTCAGATGACAGAGCTTTGTGTACCAGACAAATACCTAAATCCTGTTGGTACTCACTAGAGTAGACCCACTCAGTCAATGGGATTTACCTATCTGTTGAGTCGCCGTTCAACTGGATGGGACCCAGTCTGTCCCAATCCCTCTAACCTGGCCTATTGCCTCAGATGTGGTGTAGATGTGTATACATTTTCCCGTGACTAGTGTTCAACATTCAAATGACAGCTCAATTAGTTTCTCTGACTGGACCAGAATAGAAGGCTCCCTTCCTTCACCATGGGAAACAGGATGTCTTCAGATGTTCCTGGTTCTTCTCTTCCTAATATACTTTTACAACACTCTCTATTACTGAGAGAGTGTTGTAAATTGGGGTGTTAATGTACAACACTAAAACACAAATTTGTCTCATGTTTCATATCAACTGCTGTTATACATCCCTCACCCCATTTGTTTAAGAGAAGCAAATCTGGAGAAAGTCTAAATTATTGTATAAAGCACAAAGGTGGAGTAATGATTTCCATCCAATGTCTACCACAAAAAAGTATAATTTTCTCTGTGGGAGAGGGAAGTGTATAGCGGTGACATACTTGTGGCTATTTCCATATTTGTGGCCATTTACATGTGAAAAGGATCTTGGAGCCTTAGTAGATCACAAGCTGAACATGAGTCAACACTGATATGTGGCAGCTAAAAACGCCAATGTGAATCTGGGCTGCATCAATAGCAGTATAGTATCTAGTTCAAGGGAAGTGATAGTACCACTATATTCTGCTTTGGTCAGACCTGGGGTGGAATACAGTGTCCAGTTCTGGGCACCACAGTTCAGGAAAAATATTGACAAACTGGAACACATCCAGAGGAGGGTGAACAAAATGGTAGAAGGCCTGGAAACCATGAAACCATGCCCTATGAAGAGTGGCTTAGGGAGTTGGGTATGTTTAGCCTAGAGAAGTGAAGGTGAAGGGGTGACATGATAGCCATGTTTAAATATTTCAAGGGATGCCATCTGGAAGATGGAGCAAGCCTGTTTTCTGTTGCTCCAGATACTAGGACACAGAGTAATGGCTTCAAACTTCAGGAAATGAGATTCCATTTAAACATTAGGAAGAACTTTCTGAGACTAGAACAGGTTGATAGTGGAATGCACTGCTTCAGAGTGTGGTGGAGTCTCCATTGGAGGTTTTCAAACAGAGTTTGGATGGCCATCTGTAGAGAAGTGCTTTGATGGTATATTCCTGCATAGCATGGGGTAGGACTTGATGGCTCTTCTGGTCTCTTCCAACTCTGTGATTCTATTGTTTCCAGAGTTCTAAATGCATGTTGTAAGTAAGTTATGTTACTCAAGCAGATTTTTGTAAGTCGGAATTTCATTAGTCAGAATAATGAAATTGGTTAACACAAGCATCTAAACAAGCACAGTTTTAGAGAGTCCTTTGTGGTGTTCTGGTTTGAGTGTTGGAATTCCAGAAGACCAGAATTTAAATCCCCATTCAGCCATATAAAACAACTGGATGCACCTTGGGTAAGTTGGACTGTCCCAGACCCAAAGGAAGGCAATGGCAAACCTCTTGGAAATCAATCTTGCTGTGAAAATCCAATGATAGGATGATTTGAAGTCTGAGAGCCAATGTGGTATAGTGGCCTGAGTGCTGGACTAGAACACTGGAATACGAAAGCCTGAATCCCTGCTCAGCCATAAAAAAATAATTGGGTGACTATGGGCAAGTCACATCCCTCAGCCTCAGAAGAAGGCACAAGCAAACCCTTATTTTTCAACCACTCATTTTTGTGACGTTCCTCTCTTTCAACTGCAAATTATAGAAATGTACTGTTGTTTTAATATGGAGTCCACTCTTACATGGTCCCAAGCAAGCCTCTGTAATTCCCCCGTTTTCCCTACAGGAGGAAAGTGAGAAGGGAAGAAAGGTGGGTTCTGCTTTTCAACCAATTGTACTTTCTGACACTGCTCTGGTCCCTAATCTGTCAGATAAGTAGGGGACATCTATAAGTCTTGTAATAAAAAACCTAGGATAGATTCACCATAAGTCAGAATTAAAGGCACGTAGCAACGACAAGAAAATATTTTCCTACACAGTTCCCAGTGAAAGTGCTTTGTGGGTGTTGTTGCTCTGAACTGGCATCATCAGAAGTGGGCAAGAGGGAAGTTTGTTCAGTGTTTGGTTCAAATTTTAATGTTAACTTACCAAATGTGTATTTCCCCCAACTAAAACACAGGCCATAACAAAGGTATAGTTTGCTATTCATCCTTGCGGAAAGGGTGAATTTTTACAATTAAGTTCTGTCAGAAAATATTCCAAAACCACATATTGGGGGAAAAGGCAACGAAATGTATATAAGTGAAAATAAAATTAAAATGCATTAATGCATAGGCAAAATTGCTTAGAAAAATACACATAGTAGAAGACTCACAGAAGTCCTTTTTTTTTTTTTTGGCCCACTTTCTTTTAATGCAAACAGATGTGGAAATGAGATGAAAGGAAATTAAGATTGGAAAAAGGAAAAGCCGAACAAAATGAAGCTTGAAAGATTTATGCGTCTCTAACCTGAAAGGAAAGAGTTGATTTTATTTTTATCTCTCTTATAATCAGGCAGCATTGTATATAAAGTAATATCAATTCACTAATGGAGGAAGCAGGACAATATGCAGCCTCAAAAAAGAAAGGCTTTTTTATGCAGTTACGGAAACTCTCAATGATATGATAAAATGATCTAATAGTATGTGTAGGCTAAGCAAGGAGGGCACAGTAAGGACCAAGCAATAGTAACACTGATAGTGCTCATTTAGAAGCCTGGATTCACCAGTTTCTTTATTCCCTGTATATGAAACTCAGGGCTTACAAAAATGTCTGCCTGACTATGATAACTTGTTTATGAAATGGGTGCAGTTAGGGCTTTGGGAATGGTCACAAGTGATCACTACTGTAGAAAGAGCTAGTGATGTATTTAAGTCTTTTACTCCAAGTCTCAAGTCCTTACAAGATACTTTCAAGTCAACTCTCAAGTCTGGTAGCCAGTTTCTGAAGTAGGCAATAGGATCCTTATTTCATCCCATTACTGAAACTTCGAAAACTTTAGAAGGAAGGATACTTCTCTGCACTCTGGGGGAGAGTCTTGCCATCTGCTGTTAGGAAATTTTTTAGGAGGTTCCTCTGATATGCAGCAGGGACAGGCTGCTGAGCAGACCTCAACCTGCGTCAAGCCTCTTGCCTAACACATTTGCTTTTCCCATCTTAAAAATGGCCCAAGCTTTGGGTTTGGGGCAGATTGTCACATGACCAGTAGGCAAAAAGAGATGGAAGTGCTATTCAAAGCTGTAAGGTTTCTGGATGAATGTGTTATGCTACTGAACAAAGGGCACAAAGTCAGTCACAAAAAATATGCAAGTCACAAATTGAGTTGAGTCAGTGCATCATTTATTTCCAAGCCAAGTCATTGAACCAACTTGAGTCTGAATTGAATCTGAGTCAATTGACTCAACTCTATATTGCTGGAAAGAACTCTATTTCCATCATGCACAGAGGGATGTGTTCGGTAAGATAGTATAGAAAATGTAAGCTAATTCTAATCTGCAACATTCTCAGCAAGGTTTGTACTGGAGCATACAATGGCCACCAAACTCCAATAAATATGAACAAAAGTTTGAAAGGGGTCAAAGATCTGATTCTAGTTTTATGGATTCTGCACACTAAGTTTCATACCTAAGTTGGCTTAGAATCACAGAATCTTAGAGTTGCAAAAGTTGTCTAGGCTTGAAGGAACACATAGCTAAGGAACTCCTGAAAGATAACCATCTGACCTCTGTTTAAAGACTTTCAAAGATGGAGACTCCACTACTCTGTGAAGCAGTCTATTCCATTGTCCAACAGTTCTTATTCATCTGTCTTTTACATGACACCATTTCAGATATTTAATGATAGCTATCATATAATCATATAATCATAGAGTTGGAAGAGATTCCAGGGGCCATTGAGTCCAGTCCCCTGCTATGCAGGAACAGCCATCAAACCATTCCCAACAGATGGCCATCCAGCCTCTGCTTACAAACCTCCAAAGAAGGAGACTGTACCACACTCCAAGGCAGCATATTCCACTAGCGGATAGCTCTGACCATCAGGAAGTTCTTCTTGAGGTTCAGGTAGAATCTCCTTTCCTGCAGCTTCAATCCATTGCTCCTTGTCCTAGTCTCTGGAGCAGCAGAAAACAAGCCTGCTCCCTCCTCGACATGAAATCCCTTCAAATATTTAAACATGGCTATCATGTCCCTTCTTAACCTTCTCTTCCACAGACTAAACATCCCCAGCTCCCTAAGCCATTCCTCATAGGGCATGGCTTTGAAACCCTTCACCATTTTGGTCACCCTCCTCTGAATACATTCCAGCTTGTTGACGTCCTTTTCGAACTGAGGCACCCAGAACTGGACACAGTATTCCAAATGAGGCCTAACCAATGCAGAATAGAGTGGTACAGTCAGGGTTGGCAGGATTTGGCTCCTCTGAGCATGAGCAGAGTGCAATCTGTGAAGCAGGGCTTTGCCGCAGTGAAGCAGAAAAAATTCCAGAGGCTTATTAAATAAGACTTAGAGGCTTGATTTATTGCCGCGCTGTAAGATAAGACTTAGCAAAAACATACTAACTTTTCAGCAATTAGACAAACAGGAATAACAGAAGATAACGGAGAAAAATCAGGCAGCATCTCTTCTTACAATCAGTATACTGCCAATGGCATGGCAGGTCCAGCTAGGGCATCTAACTGGCAGCTGGTCAAGGCAAACACCAGCCTTTTTATGCTACCTTGTCACCCTTGAACAAGTGGGGTGGCCCAATCAGTGCTCTGGCGTGTGGCCTTCTCTAATACACAAGACATAGCCATAACAATTCTGCTGGCCTTGCACCTGGCTATATGGCCATACCGCCTCTTCTCTCTGCCGTCCACTGATAGGAAAACTTTCCCTGCCCAGCAACAACCTTGACAAACCTCCCTTGATCTAGACACCATACTCCTATTGATGCAACCAAGAATCGTGTTGGCTTTCCTGGCTGCCTCATCATACTGCTGACTCATGTTCAGTTTGTGATCTACCAAGACTCCTACATCCTTTTCACATGTACTGCTATCCAGCCACACATCCCCCATCCTACATTTTTGCATTCCATTTTTTCTGCCTGAGTGTAGGACCTTACATTTTTCTTTGTTGAAATTCATTTTGTTAGCTTTGGCCTAGCTCTCCAATCTGTCAAGGTCATTTTGAAATTTGATCCTGTCCTCTGGGGTATTAGGAACTCCTCCCAATTTGGTGTCATCTGCAAATTTGATCAGCATGCCCTCCACTCCTTCATCCAAGTCCAGAATGAGCTAATGGCCTTAGCATTAGATGACAAAGGGCTGATGGGAATCATGATAGCTCCTTGATTACTGGGCAGGAAAGGGAATAAAGGAAGACTTTGCCATGGAGTGGGAGGAGTGTTGAAGATAGTTTTGGGTTTCATTGTCTCTGGAGTTCCCTGATGATTTTCTAACTATTACCTGGCCATCCCTTGAGGTCCTGCGTGACCTAGTTCTTGTGCATGTTCAGCTAGTCCTTCCTCTTAGACAGCATGGCCATGCAGCCACAACAGTGTATAATTTATATTTGCTAATTAAATCATATGAAAGTGTAGGCATGTACTGCCTGGTAACAGGGCTGAGTGTTATTGCCCATGGGTAAGGTGAGGAGGTTGTGGTGGAATGAGGCTGGCGTCAGCTGGACCTGTATCAAATTGTTCCCTCCATTTGTATCTTTCAGGCCAACACAATTTTAAATAGGACAAGTCAAAATAAAGTGGCCTTTAGTTAACCCAACTTTGTGCCTGGTCTCTGTATTCTGTGGATGAATATCAGTTCCCTTGATGGGGCTTGGTTTGATGTCTGAGCTGAATCATTCACTTTTGATTTCTCCTATGGGGTGGACACTTCATGTACACACATACAAAAAGAAATGCATCACACACACGCGCGCGCGCGCGCGCACACAAAAAGACATAAAACATCCGTCTTTCTGAATGGCTGTCAGATAGCAGTCCTCTTTTTAAGAATGTACTCTATCTGATGAAAGGCTATCCAGGCAGCCCAATCTAATGTCTCAATTAGACAGTAAAGAATCACCATAGCAGGGGAGAACAGAGGATTTCATGTTACCCATCCATTAGTAATCCCTTAGTAACAGAGGAGTCATGCAAGACATCTTCCCTACATTATGGAGATTATATGGCATTTATATAAAATAATAGTGAATAGCATAAATCTGGTTGTTGGTCTCAAGATGAATACAACTATTAAAGGAAAGAAACATATATAAATGTTGAACTTCAAAGTTCTTATTCATCCAGTTGTCTAGTTGGGACTAACATTTGATTTAAACTATTATTTCTAAGTCTGTGTCTGTACACACACACAAAAATTGCAGGTACAGTGTTATGCAAACCTTTGTCCTATGTTGTCCTCTCTTCTTGGTAATATATTCTCATTCTCGATCTCTCTCTCTCACTCTCTCTCAATACTCACCCTAGGCAAGAGAATAAAAGTCAGTGGCGTATCAAATCAAACCACCATTAATTTAGGTGTGGTTTGTTATAACATCAGTGGTGGAGCCTGGAATGTGTGGAGGGGGGCGGGGCTATGGCATGAGGGGCCTGGGCATGTCATGTGGGGGTGTGGTCAGGGTATGCGGGGGCGTGGCCAAGGCATGCAGGGGCATGGCCACGGGCCAGGACGCCCCAAAAACATTGCTGTCCGGGGTAAATTGCCCCCCTCCACCACCACCACCCCCGCCACCACACAACTATGTAACATCTATGACTTCTGATCAAACTGGAATCAAGAAGCATGGTCTTCAGTCTGCTTCAAACCATTTTTTATGTTAACAGTGGTTTGGTGTGATTTCTGAACAGACAAATCAGAGTTATAACTTTTGCTCTAATCTACTTGTGGCCTTTCCAGAAGCATCTGGCTGTTTGGTGTTGAACTAAATCAGTGGTGGGCAAGATGTGGCTCTCTCAATATTTTTTTAAAAATATTTTTATTAAAAGTTTAGTTGCATGAAAAACAGAGTGGATATACCCCATTTTCGGATATATCACACCCTCCCCCCACTTCCATATTATTTTACTCCAGTTGAGTCTTCTTTGTTTCCATTTACCAAAAGAAAAAGAAAGAATAACAGTTACATTTTACAGAAGAGAAAACAATTGCATTATCTCTTTCTTTGCTTTCATATACTTTTAAATTTTTATCCATTCCAAAACTCCTTTCTATTCCCTTTCAAAGTTCTGGATAGGTCTATTTTTCAATGAAAATGCTAACTTTTCTGTCTCTACCATATCCAGAACTTTTAATTTCCACTCTCCTAAATCATCATCTTTCTTTTCTTTCCAATGTTGCGCATATGTCAACCTTGCAGCTGTTATCAAATATAACAATATCTTCTGATGACTTCTAATCTCCCTTTGTTCTCCTAACATACTTAACAAATAAAATTCCAGTATCATTTCAAAGTTCATTTTACAGATTCTTTGAATTTCATCATATATCCCCTTCCAGAACTTTCTTGCCCTTCCACAAGTCCACCACATATGAAAAAAGGACCCAGTCTTTTCATCACACTTCCAACATTTCACATTCCCATTTTTAGTTATTTTATGCAATCTTTCTGGGGTCATATACCATCTATGTAACATTTCGTAAAAGTTTTCTCTTAAATTTAAGTTTGGGGAAAATTTTATATCAGTTTCCCATACTTTCTCCAAAACTTCTAATTCGATCAGGTGTCCCAGTGGCTCTCTCAACATTGTTGGACTATAACTACTAGCCTTCTTCAGCACTGACTATGCTACAGCTGTTGGGAGCTTTAGTCCTACAACATCTGGAAACATTTCTCTCATCGTTGGACTAAATAGATCTCCTTTTGGGCTTACGTTCTGCCAATGAAGTAAATGAGTAAGATGAATACCAGTGAAACAAAAACAGATAGAAGAAAATACAGATTTATTCTGTGTGTGTGTATGTGCGTGTGTGTGTTTTAATCTTGGTTGATTTACCAGCTGCTTTCCTCTCTGTAGAAAGCAGACCTTGCTCCAGTTAGCCATTTCCTGGTGATATCCAGATCAGACTACTGTAGTGCACTTTACGTGGGGCTGCCTTTAAAGGCAACCTGGACCTTTGCACTGGTGCCAAATGAGGCCGGTTATTTGCTCTTGGATGCTAGATGATCAGCACATATAAGATAAATTTAATACCGGCTAACCTGAATGCCAGTACATTTTCTGGACTCAAATAAAAATAATGATGACTCTTTTTAAAGTTCTAAAATGGCCTGAAACCAGGTTATTTGAATGACCCTGCATCTATAATGAATGTGCTTGGGTCCTAAGAGCAGGCCAGGTGGCTTCTGATCAAATTTGTTACATTGGTGGGCTTGTGAAATATGTGGTGTTCCCTTCCGAATGGAATATGCTATTCCAGCATGTGCTCATCAAGGCTCCATGACTAACCCTTGTTTAAAAGGCCTTAAAGACCTAGTTGTTTCTGGCTTCATGTAATTGCATGTGGATCCATCTTGCTAAAAGGTATTTTATGTGGCTCTTGCAAATGTTTTCTGCTACTTTAAGGAACTATGAGCATGTGTAATAATTTTAGAGTCTTACTTTGTGAAACTGACTTCTTCAAGAGGCTTCACCCACAAAAGGTGATAAAGAAATATTTTAAATAAATAAAATCAATATTTTTTTTAAAAAAATCAGTTAACATCCAGACATAAAAGCATACCTAAATAAACATGCCTACAGCTTGACCAGCCTCTGAGAGAAAAACCAATAAGGTTGCTAGCTGGTTCAGTGAAGGAAGATGGGTGAATGAGTCATCATTCACACTTCCTTGCCATCCCTGAAAGGAGAATTATAAGCAGAACCTGAGGCTAGAAAGCTCTTGTTTTCCACAAGTTATCTATAATTTAGGATTCTCTTTCAATTCCCACCAGGCCCCTCAGAACATATTTATTTAGCTTTGCCAGGCTTGGTTGGTAGGTAATAAACAGTGTAGTTCAAGTTTGTGAACTTTGGATGTCAGATGCTCAGATCTTGGAACAAGGAGCGCTTCCTTTTGTAATTAAACTTTAGATGGGTCAGTTTACCTCCCTGGCCTATAAGCAGTTTGGACTTGACTTCTGTCACACTTGACTTCTTTTTAAAGAATAGACCTTTTGGTCTTTCTGACATTTAATGAACTGTTAAAATAGGACCTTGTGTAACGGGGCAGTCATATTTCTCAAACTATAAGCAATTCTTAGAAGCATTAAATGCTAGCAACATGCAGGCCCTGTCACTTTTATTGTTTTAAGATGGGTTGATAATATTCAGGAAATAAACACTGTTGATTAGATTTTCTTGGTCTTTCAGAAATCCAGCAAATGTAATGTGACTGTCTCAGCGTGTTTCACTTTCCCTTGTAAAGATAGCCTACCAAGAAGGCTGACATGATATTCCTCTTTTAATTTCTAAAGGGTTGTCACAGAGATGAGGGAGCGGGTTTGTTCTCTGTCGCCCCAGCAGGGTGGACCACATGTAATGGTTTTAAGTTATGAGGAAGGGGGTAGATTTTGATTGAGCATTAGAAGGAAGTTCTTGATGGTTTGACAATGAAGTCAGTTTGACAATGGAAAGAGGTGGTAGGGTCTTGTTCTCTGAACATCTTCAAAAAAAAAAAAAAAGAGTCTGGACAGCTATCTAACAGAGATGCTGTAGCTGGACTGCCTATATTAAGCAGGGAGGCTGGACCTTATGGCCTATGGGGACCATTTCAACTCTGTTATTCTGTGATTTTTTAGGAGACATATTGACCCAAAATATTAATATGTATTAACTTATTAATTTTGCCTCTTCACACACACATTCCAAGTTCTGAACACTTATTAATCTTAGACCTTGTGTTCACCTTTGAAATTGCATCAGTTTTTTCTTTGCATAGTGCATGATCTCTCAACCTTTGGTTTAGCTCCTAGAATCCCACACCATGGACCATGTTGACTGTTGCTTCTGGAAACTGAAATAAAGAATACCTGAAAGACCAAAGGCTGAGCATCCTTGCATTTTAACTTTCCTTAGCTGAGTTGAAGCTGGGACAACCAGAGACAAAGGACAAGGTGGTGGTGGCTGCCTGTTCCCTATGGATATGTGCACTTGACTAGTAGCTGAACCTTGATTCAACAGTTGTGATTGAGACATTCAGGGTATATACACAGTTCTGTCATCCAAAATAGGGTAATAGCCAAGACTGAGAGACTATCAGCATTTGTCACCTGTGGCAGCTGTCTCTCTCTGCCCAATGATAGGCTTGGCCTCTGTAAAAATACTGTGTTTTTCATTTTCATTTCCTTTTCCCATTTATAAAATTAAAAGAAAAGTAGTGGGTTATATTGAACAACCACAAGATCTTCCTTCATTCATGAATTACATGAAGTAGGATCTCATGATTACTGATGAGTGAGGAGCGTGTTTGGACATGATCTCCAAATGTTTTTGTGTGATTATGGTCATCTGTAGTGCATGACCAGCAAATCCCCTGCAAGAAAACAATAGAATGTTTGGAGCTTGGAGGCTTAGGAATAAAGGAAGTATGAAAGAGGTATATGTAGTTATGCATGGTGAGGATGGATAGGAAGAAGTTTTCCTTTCTCTCTTATAACACTAGTGTAGGTTTTGCAATCTGGTGCTGTCCAAAGGTGTTGGACTATGCCTTCCATGTTCTCCTTCTTGAGATAGGTGACAACTGTAGTACAGTACATCTGGATGAGATCAGATTGTCAGTACCTATCCTAGAATCAGGTTCATCCAAGTGGGGGAGAGAATGTACATCTTTATATAACCCATAATGAAACTATGAAATTTTCTTCCACAAAATGTAGTGATGGTCACTGATGTGGACGGTTTTAAAGAAAGATGAGACAAATTTATGGCATCTGGTTATGTTTACTGTCTCAGTACTTCTGATTAACATTTGCAGCTTGCTTGGGCACAGTTGTAGGAAAGGGCTATTGTATTATTGTCTTACTTCTTTCTAGAGACATCTGGTGGGCCACTATGGGAACCAAAGGCTGGATTAGATTGGTCTGTTCCAACGTGATTCTTTGGCTATTATTCTTCCTCCCCTCCCCCCCATCTCTCTGGGTGTAGTGCCCTGTGACTCATTGTCTGCTGTTTTCCAGAATGTGGGGGGATCCTTCTTATATTATACTGGGTGCGTGGCAGCTGCTTTTAATATAGCTCCTTCCTGTGCCTAACAAGAAATGCTAATCACTGTTCTACATGAAAAACTAGCTCATTATATCTTAAATAAAGAACCTTCTAGAAATTCAGTAGGTTGACTATTGCCTACCCCTTGGGATATAAGAGAGCACTCTCTTTTAGTGGATCTTTGCTTGAGCAAAAATCATCAGGAGGTGCTGTTCTCTAAGGACCTCTGGTGCATTTAGTGAGAGCATGGGAGACAGCTTTCTCTGTTTTGGCGCTTCAGTTACTCTCCCCATGGAGATGCAACTGGCACTGATATTTCTGTTCTTTTGCTGCCAAGTCATACCCTTATTGATTGGTCACATGTGTTAACTGGTTGATATGACCCATACATTTCTTGTACTTGCTGTTCTTTGTTTCATTTTGTTATAATTCTACTTTATTATTTTTATTGCATATTTTATGTCTGTTTTGATCACATTGTTCTACATTATCCTGATATCTGCAAGGATGAAACTGATGTGTCTTATGCTTCTGGATTTGGCTCATGGGTCCTGATCTCTAGAGAACCAATGTGGTGTAGTAGTTATAGCATTGTACCACAGTGCTGGAGACCAGGGTTCAGTTCCGTGCTCAGCCATGGAAACCCAGTAGGTGATCTTGGGTGCATCACACACTCTCATCCCTCAGAAAACCCCATGATATGTTCACCTTAGGGTCACTATAAGTTAGAAATGACTTGAAGGCACACAACAACAACAACAACAACAACAACAACAACAACAACCTGATTTCTTGACCAGGAATCTTCAGTCCTACCATCTGTTTTGCCTCTGATCCTGATTGGTCTATAGTCCTGACTTAAGGCTTTTCCTCCAATTCCACATGCTGTTTTTTTTCCCTCTGACCCTGATTCCTCCATGATCCTGCCAACTGATTCCCAGTCCTCAATTCATTCCAGATGATTGCTTATGGTCCATCCCTGACATCTGCATACTGATAGTGCCCTTTCCATCTTATACTATCTGAAGGAATAGAAAGGACCATTCTAAAAAAGCTCCCATATTTCCAGTGTCACAAAAGAAGGATGTCTGTATTACTTTTCTAGCTAAACTTCTATCTTTTTCTACCTATCTTCACTATCTCTGATCCTGTCCAAATGTTCTTCTTTGCTTATATTCTTGAGCTCTTTCTAGCTGTCATTCATTCCTGTGCCATTTTCTCTCTTTAGCAGCAACATGCTGTGTGCCCTCCTTAGGTCAATAAGAAAGCTTCTGATCTCTGGAGTGCCACTGAGTGTGAGATTCAAATACAGAAACCAGCACAGCAGATACTGACATATCTGAAGAGACCATTTTAGATATGATATGTGCAACAAAGAGGGGCAAAAACGTTTGTACCATTTCCCCCCCTCATTTTTTTTTAAATCTCTCAGTTCCCAGTGGACCTCACAGTAGAGGTTGGAGATTGGGAGGAACACATTCGTTCACAAAGGTTAGATGCCAGTTTTGGTGCGTTTTGAGAATGGCTGCTTTTTATAGTATGAAAATCATGAACTGGCAGTAATCTTAGGAGGCACAAAATGACAAGACAAAGGCATTTAGCTACCCATAATAAGCAGGCCGACAACTAATTAGTGGTCATATGAGCAAAGGTCATGAATGGTCTGTCAGGTAAGTACAGTTGTGTCCTCTATTCTGAGATAATTTCCTTGCAATTCTTAAAAATGTGAGAACCTTCTCCGGGATATACAAGCAGCTGCGAGGAAAGGACATCTTATTTTTGCCCCTTCCGTGCCTTGATTGATAGGGAATAGGAAGTAGAATGCCAACATAGACCTTATCAACACAGTAAGATAGTACATTCTGCTATTTGCTTAATTCCCAGTGTGCAACATCATTGAGGAGAGTTTCCACTTTTTCCACAAAAATTCTCCCAGTTTTCCTTAGGTAACACAACTTGGAACAAAGTGTGAGGTTTCAGTCAGCCAGAATAATCTTTTAAAGCTGCTGCCAACACTAATGTCTTCATGTTTATGGTCAACTGCACATTCATTCAGCTAATACCAGCATGTTGAAGTCCAGCCGCAGAGCACTGACCATTCCATTTTTAAAAAAAATTTATTAGCACCATCAGTGTGCATGATACTGCACAACATGAAACAATAGAAGGAGACTACCTTGCCTAAGTGTAAACGTAATATAAAGGAAGGTGTGGGAGGAGGAGAATATTGATACAAATCAGAGGAAAAGTTAAAACAAATTGTCCAGATGCATGTGATCTGAATATATTTAAAAAAAAAAGTAAGGTCAAAATTAAACTAGATTTCCAAGGCTTTAGAAAACAATGGTAGCAATGTCATGTTGTTAAAGCCGTCCAGGCACTTGTATCCAGTCCCATAATATTATCTTTTCATGGCAAGAACAACAATTTTAAATGTTGAACATTTAGTCCCCAAGGCATGATAAAGTTCAAACATGAGAAAAATAAACATGTACTAGAACAGATTGTTTATGCATCTTTAATAGCACAATCCTACTCATATCTACTCAGAGGTAAGGTCTACACATGCAGAGTGCCTGTGTTGGAGAAACCGAACAAATGGCACCTTTTTGGTATGTGTGACGCCATATCATGATAGAGACATTTCTTTTATGAGAAATTGTTTCGTGCATGTTGAAAAGTACAGAGTCTTATACTCTGATCTGGTTACCTTTTGAGGGTCCCGTGATACTAAGAGATCTTAGTTTCCTATCATAAAGTGAAATAAAAGAATCTTGGAACAGCCGGGAATGCAAATCAAGAATGGACAAAGAAAAATAGTCACAAGCAAGCAGTGTGTGTGTGTGTGTGTGTGTGTGTGTGTAATGATTAATGTAAAATATTTGTCATTGTGCAAGTAGGGCACTGGAATGCAAATCGGACGGCATATTCTTTAATTGTAGCTGGATTAATAAAATGTAATTTTTACAGGCCATTTGCAACAGACCGCTGGGGAATACATTTTATTACCACTCTGGGTGTCTTCTAGTTAATAAATTTGTGTCTTTTGAGCATAAGCATTTGGCTTCAAATCCCAGAAACAAGTTTATTAAAATTGTAATAGTTCTTGGAGACTATAAAATGAAATGAAGTGCACAAAATGTGCATTTCAAGCGCATGGCTTTCAACCCATTTTTTACATGACTAATTTCAGCATTTGCAGCATAGGCAGTGTGATGCAGCTGAATTTAAATAATAAATATTTAACCAACTGCAGAATCTCATCTGCACGCTTTCCAAAAGTTGGGTATTTGGCCCCCTTAAACTCTTATTTACATTTGTTAGTTAAAATGTAAATGTTAGTTAAAAATGTAAATATTATTGAAATGTTAGCTCAAGTCAGAATAAACCTCTGAGCAATTTTATGTAAAGAGATAGAAAATTTAAGATTAGATTATTATGGAACGTAGTGCATCAATAGTGTATGCTTTGCTAAGGCACAGAGCCAACGGAGGGAATGTGTGTGTGTCATAAATTCAATGGCAATGAGACTGTTCAGATGATGTTTTCTTCATGCTAATGAGGAGTAGCAATAAGTCCATAGCAGAAGTATAAACTGGTGTTAAACCTCATTGTGCTGACTCCCAAGGGAGTAATGCTAGCAAATGTGGTTATTTGAAAGGGTAATGGAACAACTACAATAGATCTCACCATCTTCACTAAACTACTGGAAAATTCAATAGGAACCTCTCCACTGTATAGAGTAATCTCACCCATTAAATGATAGGCTAACCTAGAATCCCTGGCATGCTAGCTTTAATAGGTCAAGGAGCCTCTGCCTCAAGGCCTACATCTAATAGTAACTCCCAAATAGAATAGCTGAGTCAAAGGGAAATATCTATCTATCTATCTAGCTGTTAACTTACTGAGTTCCCTATTGATTCAAAACTTCGGTTGGCTCTTACCATTGGATTTAGGCCATATTTGCAGTCTAAAATGGAATCTCAAGCTGCATGCTTGTGTGTGTATTCAATCATGTACACAGCTTTTCAACATGGCATTTAGCTAATGTCAGATATTATTTCCAGAAGACAAACAAGGCACCCTGTTCTACCTTGGCAGGATGTGAATAGTCCTAACTTTACCTTTTTCTTATGCTTTGTTGATATTATTTCTTTATCCATTAAAATATTTATATCACACCCTGTTTTACAGGATTTCAGGGCTACATACAGATGCAATCAATTTAAAATAATTTAAGAAAAAAACAAAAGAGAACAACAAGGAATAATTCATGCAGTTTAAAACCATATTGAATGAATTTAACAATAAAAATGTGCAACAATTTAGCACTTCAGGCCAATGAAAACAATGTAAAATCTGTATAGTTTGGGGCAAAATTGTTAAAGAACAGAGGCTTTGATTAAAAATGTCATGTTTAACCAGCACTGGCACCAATCTGGCATTCAAGGCAAGGGCATTCCACAATGTACTGATGGAACATAGGGGAAAAATGAGAGAGACAATTACTCTTAGCCTTAGGCTATAGGCATGAGCATTGCACCAAAAGAGAGGGAAATCACATGAGAAAGACCAGCATATCTACTCAGGAGTTAGTTTCAATTTCAGTGGGATATACTCAGGTAAGTTGCATTTGAAGCTGGCATTCCCTGTTACAAGTACACAGTTGGCAACTAACACCATCCAGGGTAGTTTACATTCATGCAGTATTCATTGCTCCCAGTGATTTGTGGACAGTTTGCATGCATACATTATGAGAGTATCGATAAGTAACCTATAGCATGTATGCAGGGGTGAACATCTAGCCCTTTAAATTTTCCTCCCTATAAGACCATTATTTCATATTTCCCAATGTTTGTACAATTTCTTTTTAAATCATTCTAAAAGGTATAAATGCCTCTCTTAAGACTCAGTTACTTGCACTAAGAACTTGATGCTACAATATTTTGCATTGGGGGGGCGGTTTGCTCCTTTGTTTTTGACTCTGCCTACTACTGTAATGTGTCTCTCAAGACCTTCTCTAAAATGGAATTTGACCTGCAGATTGAAAGAAACTGTCCTCATTTGGGATGTTAGCTAAGGTACTGAAACAGGCATGATTCCCCACACCTTCCTCTTGCCACTTGGCAGCTACTCTGGATTCTTTCTGGGTTCCATTATCAAGTTCTGGTTACTGAGTGTCCCATTCAGACAGGCTAAGTTGACATCAGCACTCTGCTTAAGCATTCCTGAGCATTGGAATCTCAGGATAGTTACATGGGAAATGAGCAGGGTTTTGTTTTTTTTTAATTTGTTATATGTACTTACACATACATATGCATTCCTCTTAGGGAGAAACACAGACATGTTCATGTCTGGGTGGTCAGCTTCATCACATTGCATTGCATATAAGGCATCATACATTTATCAAATTGCATCATATAATCATTACAGTGTTCTACTTACATAAGGATTTTCATAAGGACTTAACCATTCTCTCTCTGTATCTCTTTAACAGATTTTGTAATAGTTAACATATAGAGTAACATGACCATCTTAACAATACAACAACACTATATATCTGTGTATGCATCACCACCAAGTTCATATTTTTTATATTGTATTACAGTAGAACAGGACACTAGACCAGTGGTTCTCAACCTGATGTTTGGACTTCAGTTCCCAGAAGCCCTGAGCATTGACCATAATGGCTGGGGCTTCTGGGAGCTGAAGTCCGCAAACATCTGAGGACCCACAGGTTGAGAATCACTGCACTAGACGGACATTTCATAAAAGCTCTAACTTGTACAGAATTTTGTTCCTTATATTATAACCATCTAACTATACCCATTACTGTCTATTCATTAGGGAAAACAATTTCATCTGTTGAAGTAGTGCATGTGTCGAACCAGCCATTCAATGGTAATCTTCTTGAGCACTGTTAAATCTTAACAGCATCCGTTATAATCATAAGCATCTATAACAGGCATTCATTATACTTATAACTGAATATATATCTATTTCAGCATATCTTACCAGTATCATCTTTCAGCACATTTGGGCAGCCTATCAGCCTATCAGTTTATTAGGAACAGCCAGCAGTTTGGTTACAGTGGTCTTCATCCGTGAAGACATGCCCAAAGGCAGTCTAATCTGTGGCTCTATCTTGATTATTTTTTTTATTCTGTCCTTAGCCTCACCCAGAATATCATCTAACCAATCAAAACAAAGATCTTTATATACTGATGATACCTCAGGTACAATTCAAGTCTTTGGCTGCCTGTCCTCCTCATTATATCAATTAATCTACTTGCTAGGCAGTTATTATAGGTCACATCTGCTCACACTCACAGTGTAGTTTATTTCCATTCATGTCTTAATGGTAATTGAGTAGGCATTTTCCCAGACTTAAGTTGAAGCCTAGTTCTCACTGATAGATCCACACATTGTAATTCATCTGGCTTCCTCTATTGTATCTTATATGCTATATGCTATATTCTGTATGTTATATCAGGTTACATTCCATACTTTATTTCCAGGTTTTAAAGATGGCAGGCCTGAAAGATGGCAACAAATATATCTGCCCTGTATCAGAGCTATAATGAATGAAAAGCAGTTTAAAGTGGCTTTTTTTCCTCCACTCAGTGGGTACCAAACCAGAGAAAATGTAATACTAAGCTGGCAAGACGTAGCATAAACCAAAATCAGGAGGGAGAGGATCAGCTCAATATAGTGGTGGGTGAGAACTGCAATGACAACCTCTCAATTTTCTTTTTTTATTGTGATTGATGATGATGATAATGATGATGTTTTTGCTATTTTTTGCTCTTTTTTGTTGTATATTGTTACTTGTTTTACTCTGATTCTGATATGGCTTATATTTCATAACTTAATCTATACAATATATTTTGAAGAAAATTATAAAATCTGGAAAAAAATATAACAGTGGTTGAGAATTTTGTGGATTTTTTTTTTGGTTGTTTTGGTTTTTTAAAAAATAAGAATCTTCCAAAAATTACAAATTTCTCCGTATACAGGATGAAAAGAGCTTGAGATGACTGAAAAATGGAATGTGTCTATATTGAGCTCAGATTTTGGAGTATTTAATCAAATAATCTCAGCTTGAATCCCTTTGTAATCAACCATGCCTGTGGTACTGAATTAGGGTCGCTACTTCTTTTCTTTTTTTTCCTGAGAGGTTCTTCCTTTTTAACATCTATGGCGTAAACAAGTACAATGTGATTCTCTCTTTGCTGAGAGTACCTGTACGAAACAAATTTCATCAATGCAAATGTGATAAATCCTCATTAGAGGTTGTTCTTTGTTTTAAGAATTAACCTCAAAATTTGAAACCTCTACTGATTTAGGATGGAAAGTGTTTGAGATGTAGAAAGTATAAATATAGGAGAAAGTGAAGCTGTCAGATTTCCAGTCCCTACCTCAAAATGGGTCCTCATCATGCTCTGATGTTTCTGTAGTGACCAAGGCTCAAGTTGAATCAAGTTGGGTGAGAGACAAAGGCTGCCTGACACATGGGCTACTAGTGCAATTAAATACTACATACATCTTTGTCTTCCTTGAGAGGAGCTGGATGAAGAGACATGTAGAATGCAGAGAGATGTGTTTCTCTTTCCAGGAAGTTTCTGTAAAATTTAGGACTTTCTCAATAGATAAACCAACTGGATGAGCATTATAAGGATGAGCATTTTGCTAGTAGTGGATATTTTGCTTTAGTTCAATATTTACAAAGTATTAGACTCAAAAATACATCTCAGTGTGTTCCTCCCAACAGAGGAAAATGATAGCTACACTTTGCTAAATTTTTTTCAAGGTGAACCAAACAGTAGTTTCTTCTCTCATCTTTACCTTGGGTCTTTCTTCAGTTGGTTGCAACATCTCAGATATCTTTGGCCCTCTGCGATCTTGCTGTAGATTGGGTAGATCCTAGTGTTTACTGGTACTTATTTTTCACTGGTATTCAAAGGTCAGGGTTATGACTTCATGACAGAGAGCGTGATGGAAAAGTTCCTCAGGTTTACCAAGGATTTGATAGGTCATAGGTTTAAATATTTGAAGGGATGTCATGTCGAGGAGGGAGTGGGCTTGTTTTCTCCTGCTCTTGAGACCAGGACAAGGAGCAATGGATACAAGCTGCAGGAGGGGAGATTCCACCTGAACCTCAGGAAGAATTTCCTGACGGTCAGGGCTGTCCGGCAGTGGAATGTGCTGCCTTGGAGTGTGGTGGAGTCTCCTTCCTTGGAGATTTTTAAGCGGAGGCTGGATGGCCACTTGTCGGGAGTGCTTTGAGGGTGCTCCTGCATGGCAGCGGGTTGGACTGGATGGCCCTTGTGGTCTCTTCCAACTCTACATTTCTATGATTCTATGATTCTACTGTTTTTAACTCATGCCACTTTTGTTTTACCTATTATCCCCTGTATATTCATCCCATCCTTATGATTGGTTGATTGATAAATAATGTGGTTTGAGCCAAGAACTTAGTTGCTGCATTCTCTATGAAATCTGAAGGATAACAATATGCTGAACGGAATCTTAATTCAGGAAGTGCAAACTAAATCTGTTTCTATTGGAGTTTGTTAAAATCAAATCACACAGGCATCACTGATACTCATCAAACAGCTGCCTGCATCATTCATTTGTTTTTCTCTGTCCTCTTTCACAGGCAGTGCTGCTAATTCTAGAGATGCTCAGAGGTCATGGTTTGGGCTGACCTGGTGCTGTGGAAGAGGCCTCTAAGTAAGGTAATGATGGAGCTAATGCTTATTTTATAAGAAGTGGTGTACTGGGGCTCAACCCTAACTGAAGCCATGCCATCAGACGAGGAACACCCTTGGCCTCTATTATCATATATATGAGATGGGCAGAAGAACATAACATGGAGGGAAAAAAATTAAACTTATATTCGTAATTGGTTCTTTCTCTTTTATTATTCTCATATTCCAGAGTTGAACTTTTATGTATTTAACAGGTAGGAGGCTAAACTGTGATAATATTTAGAATAAAAGAAGTTCTGAATATATGTTTTTTGATACAGAAGCCCTGCCTAGCTAAGCACAAGTACTTGAAATGCCTTATTAGTAAGAAGAAAGCATTCTGTTTATCACCGGAGCCATTCTGTTTGCCAGCTAACTAGCAGATGGAAACAGAAAATAGCATTCTTAAGATTTATGACTGACTCATGGACAATGGGAAATTACTTGGGAACATATTAACTAAGAGATTTTAACATTTAAATATGGTGGCAGTGTGCTCCCAGGAGACATTATGTATCTTAAACACCATGTTCTCTCTTTCAGCGTAGCACAGTAACTTTGTTCATTCTGTTGCAAGTATGTATCAAGAAGCAGATGCTATCCATTACTAAAGCTAGCTAATGCCTATGGCCCTTTCCTCATGGGGGGGCGAAATGGGGCCGCGCACACAGGGGCGGAGCTTACCCGCAAGCGGGTTGCTCTGTCCCTCCGAAGAGCGCGGATCCACCATTCCAAACGCTGCCGAATTTCGGCGGCGCTCGGCGGCACTCAGCGGCTCCCGGCAGCACCCAAAATGGCGGCCAGCGGCTTCCGGCAGCGCTCCGCCAATTAGGACAGCGCGCCAACTGGAAGCCCGCCCCTGGCAGATCTGCAGGGGCGTGCTACCATGTCTCTGCAGTTCTTGACTGGGGGCTGCAACGGGGCAGCGCAGGTAAGTTTTATAAAAACCACTTTTGAAGGTGGTTTTTATAAAACTCACAGCACCACCCCCGGGGCTGCGCTAGAACAGTTTGAGGTCTAGAACCTCACTTTTTTTAACTGCTCTAGCGCAGACCCCAGTGAAGAAGACCTCCTGGAGAGGTCGCTCTAGCATGGGCAATATGCCCATGTGGAAATGGCCAGTGTTAACTGGCAATTTAATTTATGTGTGTTTGATGGCAAATATGTGTTACACAATGTGCAATAGCTGATTCCCAGGTGCAGCAAATTACAAAAGAACACTTTGGGGCACTAGGAACTGTTTTAGGCACATGTGAAACCTACTATCTTTTTGTTCATCTTGATAACACAACCCATGTCCTCTACATGTAACATGTCAACAGTTTTAAACCAATTGGTAGAACTTAATTTGGACACATCCTGAACCCTTCTGCCACCCTTTCCTTTGAATCTTTGAGTTAATCTGGATTTATTCTCAGTAAGTTTTGGGTGTACCTAGTTATCTGTCTGTTGAAGCCTTGTACAATGCATGAGAGGAATGTCTATCACCTAATCAAAACGATCCATGGGACAGTGACAGGATAGTGATAATCTTTCTTGGAAGTCATCAGTAAGTATCATTAGAGGCTGCTATCTCATCTTCCAGTTTTAAGATGTTGCAAAAGGGCTCTGTGGAGAAAAGTATGAACCTATTATTACTCTTTCTCTTAGATAGGTTAGACTACTTATTCAAAGCAACAGAGAATGGTTGTTTATTTGCTTGCTTCCTTGGCTGCATACTCTATGAACACCTTTAGAGTCTCTTCTTTGGAGGGCATAGGGCATTGTGGCACAGGAGAAGACAGTGGGCCATACTTTGACCTCCTGGAGAGCTCACAAAACTACTGCAGCAAAGTGGTTTGAGTGTTGGATTAGGATTCTGGGGGCCCATGGTTTGAATCTGTACTCAGGCATGGAAACCCACTGGACAACTTTGAGGAAGATATACTATCTCAGTCTTAAAGTAAGATAACGGCAAACCCCCTCTGAATAAATCTTGCCAAGCATATCCCATGCTAAGTTAGCCTTGAGGTGTCCTGTTTTATAACAGGCAAGCACCCAGGGAATGTAAAGTCAGTCCCAAGGTAATACCAATTTCCATAAAAGCAGAGGTGTAGTCCAAACAATTCGAAGTCAAATAAAGCAAACAGTCATTAGCTGAGTCCAAAACCAGCAAGAGAATTGACAGAGAGAGATTAATCCAAAGTCAAACCGATGTTCGGAGTCACAGAGTCACAGGAGGCAGGGAAATCACACACAGTCAGCAGGAGATGTTGGATCAGTTGTCTGTAGCACCCAAATGGCCATGGTGGATCTAATTTATATTGTTGTTGTTTGCCTTCAAGCCATTTCCAACTTATGGTGACCCTAAAGTGAACCTATCACAGGGTTTTCTGGGGCTGAGAGTGTGTGATATACCCAAGGTCACCCAGTGGGTTTCTATGGCCAAACAGAGGATTAAATCTGGTCTCTAAGGTCATAGTCTAAAGCTCAGACCATGACATCATGCTGGCTCTGATCTAATTTATATCCAGTAGTAAATTAGCCGAGCTGGTCTCATTTACCACCATGGTTTATTTAAGGCAGAGGAGAGTGTTTCTGGCATCTCTGTTCCCAGCATCTCAGTAGTCTGGATATAACAAGACACAGAGATTCCAATTCCTCTTCTGAATCTGCAGATGCTTTCTGAGATGGACCAGACATGTCTTTCTTCATTTGAGGAGTTCTCCTCCAGGTAAGGCATGACATAGGATTGTCATAAGTTGGAAACAGCTTGAAAGGACACACCAGGTCACATTAGATCCATAGATCAAAAATTCCCTTTCCCTACCCTACCAGATAAGACAAGTCTCACTGCCAAGAGTCCATATCTAGTGAAGCCTACATAAAGATTTCCTTCACGATTCAGTGCAGTTTTCAAGGTGCGTTCCTTCACATCTTCCCACAGGGGAGCTCACGTGTCTCCTGGGCTGGACACACATTGAGGCAATGCACTATAAAATTAACTGCCTAAGGGGGTCCACAAAAACTCTGCTATTCTAAGTTTTAGAAAATTAACAAGAGATCTCTGTTTCAAAGCTTTGGAAAGGGTATGCCATTTGGTGATACTATGTGCTATTTCAAACTGGTTTGGAGGTTCATTGGCATTTTTATTTGCATGATCTGACCCAATACTCTAATGGCATATTCTGAGAGAGTGGTATTAATACTTTGGAGAAAAGGATTGGATTTTATGTGACCTGCTATGGGGACCCTTGGATGAAATCTGATAAGTGAATCAGTAAGTAAATAAAGGAATATTTGAGATTTTACATCACTTCAGGAGAGCAGAAAACAATTCAATTGCCAAACTAGTTTGAACATTGAAGTATCATCTATGAAAAGTAAATGAGGCTCAATCTACATAAATTGCAGGTATAAATTCCACTCAAGTCCTGAGCTGTCCACAAAGATTCTTCAGGAATTTGATTGTTGTTAATTTCAGTATGAAAATGATCTCAATTTGTACCTCCCAAACTAGTGTTTGGATTAGAATGGAGCTATTCACCTGCTTTGTCACTCTTCCAAGTGTTGCAACAACTAATGTAGTGCTACCAGAGCTCAGAGCCCAACACCAATATTTTTTTAAACAATAGTAGAAATTATGGTGTCATCTGCAGCCCCCTGTTCCAGATTTAGCTACTGGTTTGTGTATCTGGGGTGTGGCAGAGAGATTTTTCCAGCAAGGCACAACATTTGCTGGATGACCTTGACTCTCACTCAGCTTAACTCAGGGTCTTTTCACGCTATACAATTATAGTCCTATGATCCTACTTTAACTGTCATGACTGTGTCCTATGAAATCCTGGGATTTCCAGTTTAGGAAGTTTAGGAAACTCAGAATGTTCAGCCAGAGACTGACATGCCTCAGCAAACTATTTTTGTTGTTAACTGCCATCAGGTTGACTTTGGCTTATGGTGACCCTGTGAAGAAGAGATCCCCAGGTCACCCTATCATCTGTAATGGGATCTTCCTCTTTTCCTAGTACCTTCTGTTTTACCAAGCATTATTGTTTTGTTTTGTTTTCCTAGAAAGTCATACCTTCTTATGATGCGTCCAAAGTACAATAGTCTCAGTTTAGTCAGCTTGGCTTCTATGGCATGTTCAGGTTTGATTTGTTCTAGGACCCATGGATTTCTCTTTTTAGCTGTCTAGGGTATAATTGTGTAGTATGAACACAACCAGGAGAGAAGGAAAGACTTATATATTGTCTTCAGTTCTTTGGAGGAAAGGTGTGATATAAATGCAACTAATACAATAGCTATTTTTTTAAAAAAGTGAATTTTCTGCACTTCCAAGAGACTGGTTTCAATGATGAAAGGATGGCCTTGCTTGTAAGGTTCATCATACATTCTTCAGTAGCCGTTTCCGTTCAGGCAGGGAGATAAAACCTAGGAGACCATTTGGCTGTAGCCAAATTAAAAGAAGAAACACAACTGTATTTAATCTAATCTGATTCTTGCTATAAAACACACATAAAGAAATGACAATCTTTTTGGAAGCTTAAATTACTGCTAACTAATCACCACCACTTAATCACTCTCAAACGCCATGTGTGAGTTCTAATTACTTATGTAGTTTGTCATTGTTTAACACAGTTAAAGCTAATTGACCGTGTGTGTGTGTGTGTGTGTGTGTGTGTGTGTGTGTGTGTATTCATTCATTGGGTGATATTGTTGTAGACTGCAGCAACATTTTTAGTGTTATTGTTCCAGTTTCTTTTTAAACACCCCAAACTTCTCTGCATCATTAAATCCTAAATTGGACTTTGAAAAGAAGCATATTTTATTACAATAATGAAATGGAAAGGAATATCTACTGTGTGGTAAAAATTCACTAGAAGGACAAATGTCTAGGTTTTCATTTCAGGTTAACATGCATTTTTTTCCCTACTGAAGTTTTGATTCTAAATGAAATATTCTTCCTTATAATAGGCCTATTATAACAAGTCAAAAGCAAGAGCAAGATCTAACGTTAAGTGGATATCACTGCTTCTCCTTTTCAGTGAAAAATCTTAAATGATCTCTCTTATTGTTATTCATAAAAACTATTAGTGGCTATCTGTTTTTCTACAGTTAACTCATTTTTACATGTTTCCCTCCTTCTCCATTGTTTATTCTCATACTTGTATACATGAAAAGAAAATTATTTCCATAGAAACCAGAAACTGGGAGACAAGCAGTCATGTGGAATCTAGAATTGAAGGTGGAAGCCATAATGTGGGGAAATTAAGGTTTGGACAACACTTCCCAGAATTCACCAGCCACCAGCCCCAGTGGCCATCTTCTCAGAAGCTCCATCTTTTCTGCCAGTTGGAAGGGCTGATTTGAACTGATTTGAACCTTTCTATTTGCTTCCATGTCCGAGGCCTGAGTACAATTCCAGTTGATAGTTCACAGTTTCAGACCAAGAGGACGAAGACCAAACCATGGCAACCTCAGGAGAGAGCAAAGCCTACCATCCTCAGGCTTAAAGACAAATGGCAAAGTGTTAACAGAAATAACTTCAGTGCACTTATGGAGAGTCCTCTGGGAAAGGAAGATACATGGGATTTTCTTTGTCAACTGTGGCTCTTCAAGATGGTCTGTGATCTGGTGCAGTTATCTTCCACAGAGAGGCAGACAGTGTCCTCATCAGCTAGGCAATATCTAATACCTACCATTCAGAAACCCTGATCATTTGTCCATCACTGTGCTATGGCTTCCTGTCTAGGAGAAGTTATGCTGAGATGATTCAGTCCAGAATATTCTTCCATGAGAAGTTGCAGTGACATTGCTCTTTACTATAGTTGCCAGATCTCAATGCCTGGCCCTGAGTCTTCAGTTTTCATGGGCCAACTCCAGGCAAGAGATGAGAGGGGAAATTTGTCAGTTTTGATGGCCTCCCCACCAGGCAAGAGAGAAAGGACTGCTCCAAAGCTCCAGCTCGCTTAGCAGAGGAGCAGCTTGCTGCATTTTGGAGAGCTTTATTGATTTCTTGCTGCAACTTTCCAAGAGCTCCCAGGGGATCTATGTATTTGTTTAGTTAGCTTCCTCCTTCTCTCCCAGTCCTTTTGGTCCCAAGACTCCCCTGCCACTCTGTTCTGTACCTGTCTTTTGGCTAGAAGCAAGTAGGGTAGAAGATCATCTCACTAAGTAGGTGTGAAATGCTTCATTTAAACGTGATCTGGGAACAGCTCTTTTAGGTAAGATTTGTGAAAAGGAAAATAACATCTTCATCAATGACTTGGATGAAGGAGTAGAGGATATGCTGATCATATTTGCAAATGACACCAAATTGGGAGGGGTTGCTAATACCCCAGAGGACAGGATCAAAATTCAAAATGACCTTGACAGATTGGAGAACTGGGCCAAAAGTAACAAAATGAATTTCAACAGAAAGAAATGTAAAGTCCTACACTTTAGCAGAAAAAAATGGAATGCACAAATATAGGATGGGGGACACGTGGCTGGGTAACAGTACATGTGAAAGGGATCTAGGAGTCTTGGTAGATCACAAGCTGTACATGAGTCAGCAGTGTGATACGGTGATCAAGAAAGCCAATGTAATTCTTGGTTGCATCAACAGGAGCATGGCATCTAGATCAAGGTAGGTAATGGTACCACTCTATTCTGCACTGGTTAGACCTCATTTGGAATACTGTGTGCAGTTCTGGGCACCTCCATTCAAGAAAGATATCAAAGAGCTGGAGTGTGTCCAGAGATGGTGACCAAAATGGTGAGGAGTCTGGAAACCATGCCCTATGATGGGTGGCTTAGGGAGCTGGGTCTGTTTAGTCTGCAGAAGAGAAGGTTAAGAGGGGATATGATAGCCATGTTTAAATATTTGGAGGTATGTCATGTCGAAGAGGGAGTGGGCTTGTTTTCTGCTGCTCCAGAGACTAGAACAAGGAGCAATGGATTCAAGCTGCAGGAAAGGAGGTTCCATCTGAACCTCAGAGCTGCCTGGCAGTGGAATATGCTGCCTTGGAGTGTGGTGGAGTCTCCTTCTTTGGAGGTTTTTAAGCAGAGGCTAGATGGCCATCTGTTGGGAATGCCTTGATGTGTGTTCCTGCATGGCAGGGGTTGGACTGGATGGCCCCTGTGGTCTCTTCCAACTCTATGATTTTATATGTATGTGTTTGTGCATGTTAAAATGAAAGCTGTGAGTGATTAGGATTGGCTCTTAATTCATAATGCTTAATGCTATCACCAGGGTCCTAGGTGCTTTGAACTCAGATTTTGTCATTGTATTATTATTTTATTTATTTATATTGCACCTTTCCCTTGCAGTAGGATTCAAGGTGTCTAACAACATTAAAACAGAACAAATGAAAACGTCTGTAAAAGTATAAATAAAAAAGTTTTAAAAACCCAGTTAAACCATTTATAATGTTAAAACATTACGTGTTAAAAATGTCATTATTAAAAATTATTAACAATATTGAAATACATTAAAAACTATACGACTCTTAAAAGAAACCTGCAGAACATCAAGAGCCCACATGCAGTCAATTTATAAAAGCCTGCCTGCACAAAAGTGTCTTAGCCTGTCATGGGAAGGAGAGCATGGATGTGGACATCTTGGCCTCTCTAGGAAGGGAGTTCCAAAGTCTAAGAGCAGCCAGTATGAAGGCCTTCCTGCTTGTTTCTCCCTCCCTTTTTATCTTGAAGTCTCTGAATTTAGGACAATCTCAAACTAGTGACCATATTCACCACATGGGGAACTGATCAGCTCTTCCAGATACTCCATACTGCCTACAGTGAGAACTTTTCAGGCCTTGTTGTAGGGAGGGGTCAGCCAAGAATCCGAATGTTCTCTTTTAGAAAGTAAACTGAGATATCCTACTCTTTTCTTCTTTCTGTGTTCTTGAATCTGGAAGTCACACAACAAGACATTTTTTATTTGATGTATTTTAATTCCATTTTCTGTTAAGGTAGAGACATCTGTGCTTGTGTACATACATCCCTGAGTATTTCCAAAGCATTCCTTTATTTTTCAGTGATCCTTTTTTGTTTTGCAAATGAATAGCCATAACTGTTAGAGGGGATTATATTGCATGTGAGGACCTGAGGCAGAGGAACAGTAACTTTTTAAAGGACATCTGATGAATTCATAACACAGATGCAATCTCGAGTGAGCCCTTAACTGGGTGCTACCATACAAGAAGCTTTAATTTCTTTTACCATGCCAGATAAGAAGCAGAAGAAGGTTATTTTTTTCATAGCAGTGACACTCTTGAATTATTGGAGTGTTCAAAAATACAAGGCCAAAGTCTCAACTGGGGTAAATTGTCACCACTCAACTGGAATCAATTTTACATCTCCAAAGAATCTGGCAAAAAGCCCTTTAAGGTTACTTGATTAATACTTTAAGCTGAGTTGGAGAATTATTAGAACATTCGGGGGCCTCTTCTGTCATTCCATGAAGCCCTTGACATTTATTGTAATTAAAAATCAAAATGCCTACAAAACATTTCTCTTGTTTAAATGGTAAAGAAGTGGTGCTCTTGTCACTCGAAAACACCCATACATCTTGACCCTGAGTGTGGGAGTTTAATTCATCTAAGGAAGCAGTTAGGGAATTTAGTGATGAACTGGGCATGGTTTCTTATAGTGTTCCCCTCAGTCCATCCTTTCTGCTAAAATGTCTATTTATTAAGTTGGCATTCGTAGCTCATTTGTGTTTTGCTTTATGATGACCGCATCTTTGTTTTCTTCTGACATAGCCCATTGAAACAAGTGCTGAATGGTGAGAATTAAGAATTAGCCGCTGAGAGATAAAATCACTTCAGACTTGTCGTTGAAATTTGCCTGAAGTGAATCTGGAAGCAAGTTTCAGTTTGGACAATCATGCTTCATCTGAAGGCAGGAGATTTAGAGCAGACAGGGTCCAAATTAGAAATGCAAGTTAAATTCACATCATCATCTTCATCATCATCATCATCATCAAGTTGTCTTTTCTAAAACAAACATAGTTAAAAATTCCCAGCATGAAAAGTAATTAAACTATCAAAAAATTAAAACAGTTTTTAAAAAGAAACCACTAAAAGACACCAAAAATCTGGCACATTATACACAGCTCATTCCTCCTTAAAAATGTTTCAAAGGTCTGATGACATAAAAAGCTTTTCACTTGAGTGTGGAAAGATAATGGGGGTGGGGGTGGGGGTGCCAGTCTACTCACTCTGGACTGGAAAGGTTCATAGGGGAGAATATGATCCTTCAAATAAGCAGGACCTGAGCCATGTAGGACTTTATAGGTCCTAACCAGCACTTTCAAATTTGTCCAGAAATGTACTAGCAGCCAGTGGAGCTATTGCAACAAGTAATTTGTGTGCTTCCTGTAGCCAGCTCCAGTTAACAATCAGGCTGCAGTTCTTTAGACCAGCTGAAGTTTCCAAATACTCTTCAGAGGAAGCCACATGGAAAGTGTATTACAGTAATCTAAACAGGATGCAACTAAGGCATGTGTCACTGTGACCAAGTATGACATCTCATCCTCTTGTACTGGATTTTCTCCCTTCCAAGGGGGCACTATGCTGGGGTACGTTGTCTCAGGATACGTAGTCAAGTGAGAAGGATCCCTTGCTCACAAAACTTACAGAGATGTTTTACATGTATCCTTGTGGAAATTAATGGATGATGATTTTGGAAGAGAGGCTAATAAACAGAAGCAGCAGCAATTTTTGCCTGTACAGTGCATATACATGGCTTCATATGAGCATGCCTGCTTGAAAAATGTGTATTAGTTTGCATATTTTTCCACCCCAAAGTTTCTAACAAGTGAAAAAAAATCTGGAAAAAGCACTCCTTAGATGATGAAATGGACAAGATCTCCTGACCTGCCAAAGCACATGTGGGGTGGATTGTGTTAGATCTGTAAGTTACTAGTTATAACACTGCTACTTTTTTTTTTTAAGCAAGCATGGTGATATCAACAGCACATTAGGCTTCTCATTTACTTCTGAATTTTACTGCTATCCTTACAGTAGTAGTGCTAGTGATAGAGATGGATTTTCCTAGTAACACTATATTGTTCAAGCAATGCCTAACACTTTGGAGTGGCTTGCTCTCAAACAATTAAGACTGATTAAGTTTTCAAAAGACCTGTTCTGGGTGGAGATAGAAAAGGAAGTCATGTCAATATAGGTCAACAGGGCTGCTTGAATTTTTGGACTTTCCAAAGGAGTGTGACTATGGGAACTCTCACAGTAGAATCCTGCAGTTCCAGAATTTACTACTGCACTACTGTTTGAGAAGAGCATTTTACCTGATTGGCAAAGTGTCTCAAAGACATTATACTCATTCTTTTTTCATTATTTCTAATAGAGTTGCATAGCTGCTTCAAACAATGTTCAATAAACTAAGCATCCATCTGTGACTATACATTCCATTAATAATTTAAGATATCTCTGTAGGAAAACACACTTTGAGACACTAAAAGTACATTTTTGTGGATTCCACTGCCAAAAGGAATTTTCCCCCATCCTGTCCTTCTCCTGTCAGTTTCTGATCCTGTTCCGACAGATTCCTTCTTACCAGTGCACTTTTGGTTGTTCCAAAATCCGAGGTAAAGTATGTCATCAAGGGTTCTTCCATCTATAGCTTAGACATTTTCTTCCTGCCCGCACAAGACAGTAGGAAGAAGGTGTCAGAGGTGCTGCCTTTGGTCCTCCAAGGCTTTTTTGCACCCCCTGACTCTCTAGACTGGGAAGGTACATTCCTGACTATTTTTCCTTCACTCTCAAGGTTGTCCTTCATAGTGGTCTGCCTGAACTTCAACTTCTTGGCAGTGCTGGGTGAACTGATCAGTTTGGGTGTAAAGATCCTGCTCAGTTTAGGTTCAAAGGAGGCACTGATATAAGATTAAGCTAATAACTTTATAGATGGTACATAAATGAAAAAGGTAATGAACAAAAGAGAAAAAAATAGACAAAGGAAGCATTCTCACATCCCTGCAGCTGAAACTTCAAATGGATGGCAGATGGTTTCCGGCCCCAGATTGTTACATGTTTCCTTGTTCTCTTAGTTCCAGATGGGCTTTCATGTTTTTCTGTAAGGTGCTGTCATTTCTCTTTCCCAAGACCAGGAGAAAGGAAGTCTCTCTCTGATGGGGTTATATACTTTAACAGGATATGCTCTACCCTCCATCAACTAACAGATGGAAATCAAGACACAGGTGGCCAAGCAAGAATGGAGTGTGGTCAAGATGGCAAAAGTTATTACTGAAGAATAGATGAGGTAGGAGATACTGCAGCAGTTTGCTCCTGCCTGAACTAAAAGCTATGAAATGACACTAACAAGTTTGGGAGGGGTATAGCTCTCTTGCCTTTCTCCTTGAGACTGAGAGAAGATGAAGATTCTTGCTCTTGGATGGAAAATTTCTTATCAATGTCATTTCTAGCATGGTCACCCTGGCTTCAGCTCAGGTTATCTCTATGCATATAGACTCTTTGGTAAAGTAATTCAAGGGGAGTACAATGAAGCTATGAGACATAGACTTTAAAGCAAGCTCGTACATATATAATATGTATAATAAGACATATGTGTGATGGACGAGAAGCCCAGTTAATGAATTTCTTCCTCAAACCTGATTCACAACAGGAACATCATGACAATCTTGCTCTTGCCATCTCTCTTTCCAGGTCACAAAGCACTTATGAGGTGGGGGAACTGCTTTAGTTTTGAGCACTTCAGAAGAGCACTTCAGAAGCACCAAAAATGGTCCAAAGAATCACAGATCATCCTTTGGCTTTGGGATCTTTCAAATCCAATATACATTTCTAGTATTAAACTCTTGTTAATTGCCACAGAAGAACTTTGACTTATGACAACTCTATGAATGAATCCTCCAAGTCACCCTACCATCAGTAACCCTGCTCTGGTCTTACAGATTCAAGGCTATGGCTTCCTTGATTGAGTCTATCCATCTGTAATGTGGTCTTCCTCTTTTCTGTCCACATACTTCCTTCTACCTTACCAAGCTTTGCTGTTAGTTTGTTTTTCCTCCCTAATAAGGCAAGCCTTCTCGTGATGTGACCAAAGTAGAACAGTCTTAGTTTAGTCATCTTGGCTTCAAGGGGGCATTCAGGACTGTTTTGCTATAGGTTCTATTTATTTCTCCTTTTAGCAGTCCACAAGATCTGTAGAACTGTTCCTTAGCACCACATTTCAAGTGAGTTGATTTTTTCCTATCAGCTTTCTTCACTGTCCAGCTTTCACAACCATACACAGTAATTGGAAACATGATGCCATGTGCTACTCTAACTTTAGAATTCAATTAGATATCTTTACACTTTGAGATCTTTTCTGGTTCCTTCATAGCTCCTTCCCAGTCCTAGACTTCTTCTATATTCTTGACCATTCAGATTAATGACTTAGCCGAGGTATGGAAAATCTTCAACTATTTCAATGTCTTTATTATCTACATTAAAGTTATGTAAATCATCGATAGTCATTTTTTGTTGTTGTTTTCTTAATGTTCAACTGTAAACCTGCCTTTACACTTTCTTCCTTGTCTTTCTTCAGCAATTGTTCTGAGTTGCTGCTATTTTTTGCTAGAAGTATGGTGGTCATCTGCATGTCTTAAATTGTTGATGTTCCTTGCTTCAATTTTCCCTCCTCTTTCCTCTGAGTCTAATCCTGCTTTACATATAGTATGTTCAGTGCACAAGTTAAACATATAGAGTGATAAAATACACACTTCCCTGACCTTCTTCACAGTTGGAAACTATTCTGTTTCTTTATATTCTGTCCTGATGGTTAACTTCTTGCCCTGAGTACAGGTTATGCATCAGAACAATAAAATGGTGAGCACACTCAATTTTAAAGAAGTGATCCATAGTTTTTCATTATCTATACAATCAAAATCTTTCCTATAATTTATAAAATACAGGCTGATTTTCTTCTGAAATTATTTGATGCAGTCCATTATCCAATGTGTGCTTGCAAAATGATCTCTAGTGTCTCTTCCTTTCCTGAACCTAGCTTAGACATCTGGAATTTCTTGCTCCATGTGTGGTAAGCGTCTTTGTTGAAAAATTAATGTGATGGTCCTGTGATTACTGCAATCTGTGGTATACCCATTCTTGGAGACTGAAATATCTGTTGAGCATTTCCAATATGTGGTTCATTCTTTTGTTTTTTACTGCTGTTGATAGAATTTAGTTAGAAGGAGATTAGATTCTGTCTCTGCAGCTAGAAGCAGCTCTATTGGTATGCCATCTGTTCCTGGTGATTTATTTCTTCCAAGTGCTCTGAATGCAGCTTGCACTTCACTTTCTGAAATATGTTCATCTTCAAATGTTTCTTCCTTGAATGAATATGTCAAGACAATCTTCTTACATGGAGAAATTAAGGATCTTATACACATGGAACAACCTCCTAGACTTGAAAAATCAGGCAACACTACTATCATGAAAGCTTCAGAAAAGTATTCATGGCTTCAAACATATTCAAACAAGGTGCAAGAGCCTGGAATGAAAAGCTAAACAGGATGCTAATAACAGAGAGCTTCATACAAGGCAAAGCTGATCCTTGTCTCTACACATGAGACAAAAAGTGGTAGATGGATTTACATATTGAATTATTCTGATGATTTGATTTTGTCTTATCAAGACGAAACTGATTGTGAAAAAAATCACAAGCCCTCTAAATAAAGAAGCTGAAGTGAAAAGGCTAGCAGAGATCACTTATTTTCCGACAATACAAAGAGAAAGAGAGGAAGATAGAAGCTGTCTCCTCAGTCAAGATCAAAAGATCAATGTACTCTTAGAACACCTAACACTCAAGGAGGCCAACACAGTGACTAGGTCCATGGAAGTTGACTACCTCAAGAGAGAAGAATGCAGTGAGCTTCTACTAAATAATAACCAATACAGAACTGCCAGAGGAAGCTGCTATACATGGTCATTACCATGAGACCAGATATTGCCTCAGTAGTTGGAATTCTTTGTGGAAGGAATACTGGGTGAGAAAAAGGGACTAGGATTCAGTGAAAAGAGTTCACGTGTACTTAAGTGGCTCAGGAGAGCTAAAGTTGAAGCTAGAAGCTATCAGCAGTCAGAGATTAGTGGCTTACACAGATGAAGACTGGGCTGGAGAGCCTACATATTGCAGATTTACCAATGGGAACCTGTTCTTGTATGAAGGTGAACCAGTTAGCTGAACAAGCATGAAACAAGACAAACAAGCATGGAACAAAACAAATAAGAGCCATGGTGCTGCAGTGGTTAAATGCAGGTACTGCAGCCACAACATTGTGAGTTCAATCCTGCAGGGCTCCAGGCTGACTCAGCCTTCCATCCTTTTGTAGGTCAGTAAAATGAGTACCCAACTCGTTAAGGGCAATTAGCTAAAAACATTGTAAACCCTTATCAGGTTTGCACTGGTGAGCAGTATTGAAATGTAACTGCTATCAACCAGAGCTCTATAAAATTCTCACAAACAGGGAGGGTCAAGTCATGCACCAAGTGCATGTGAAGCATCACTCTCTGAGAGGTCTGCAAGAAAAGGAACTTATTGAGATTCTATAAAAAGGAGGATTGCAGACACTCTCACCAAGCCACTTCCTGGATACCACTTCCAGTTCCTGAGACAGAAGATGAATCTCGTGGAATTAAGACAAGCATCAAGGAGAAGCAGTGTTGGAAGCAAAGTGGCACTGACACTTGTATAAATCGATTAGTGAGAGAAGAGAGTCTAGGTAATATCTGATTTTTCTTTTCAGCTCTCTGCATCTTTCTTTGGTCTACATACTCAAGCCTTTTGCTTCCTTCTTACCTTCAGATGGCACTTCCCCCTTCTCAAGAAGTTAGTCTCTTTGTCTGGAAGGAGCATCCATGTGGGTCCAACCTCAATAATGGATGCTCACTTATCCCAACCTATGAGAGAGAGCTTTTAGGGGCTCTTCTAAACAAGTTTAGATCAACTTCTTTTGCCTGTCTCCTTTACTATCCTAAGATGAATTTCCTGTGATATTAAAGATACATCCCCCTCCCTTTAATCTTATAAGAGCATTCACAGTCATTTCTTCTGTTTCTGTCATGTTACTTGAGCAACACTGCACTCTGCTTAGTATAGATGTCAAACATTCCTATATGGAAAATAATATTTAAAGGTTCAGTACATTGAGAGCTTGTGTCTAGGATCTCTACTTTCTGGGACTATGGGGGTGGAGATCCATTAGTGCTGCAGAAAGGAAGGGTCCAATCATATAAGGAAGGTTTGTTGCTCTTTCTTTTAACAAAGATTGGCTCTCTCTAGTGAACTTCTGTGTGCTCAGTCACAAAGCAAAACCACTACTGAAGTGGAATATTTTTGCACATATATGGAGAGTCCATTTTACATGAAGCATTGTTCATTTTTGCAACTGGGAGAATATTGTATGGCAATTAATCTAGAACAACAGGCAGTATTTATGAAGGCAAGATAAATGTTATATAAGTGCACATTTTTGTGTGTGTGCACAGAATGGAAAAGGTCAGATTTTCCCCATGATCACCAGAAACAATTTGATAATGAACATTTAATAATGTCAAAATCATATTACTTATTCAGGAGGGAAGGGACATCACAGAAGTCTATCATCAATGATAAAATCATTACCTTAGTTGAATGGGAAGAAAGCCAGACAGTCATTGGGGATGATTTATTTAGATAATTTCTCTCTCTCTCTCTCTCTCTCTCTCTCTCTCACACACACACACACACACACACACACACACACACACAAAATGAAAGGCAGTATCTTCACTTAAATAATTTCAGAGCAATTGTCCCCATCCCCTTTCTGTTGCTGTTGTTGTTACTGATTCTTTATTTCATTTTCTTTTCAGTCTTTGCAAATAAAGTGATTGTGAATGACAATCTATGCAACCTATTTCTGTAAGTCAAAGGTGAGGAAAGTGTAAACCACAGGCTGCAAGGGGCTTTGAACATTTTTGTGTCCCCCCAAAGCCCCATGCCAGATTTCTGAAGCCCTCGATGCCTTCTACCAAAAATTCTAATTTCTCCCACCATGATATTCTGATGGTTTTCAATCCCAATCTGTGTCCAAACATCAAAAATTGGAGAAAATATTGTCCCCCCAAAAATTACCTGTGGTTTTTGCCCAGATTGTAGCCAAAATGATGACACAACACCACTTCTGGTTGCCATTTTGGCTGAGACACAGCTGAAAACAAATTATTTGAGTCTTGGATGGGCAGGTGAGTTCTGTGGGTGAGTAAGGGAAAAGGGTGAAAATTGACTCCCCACCAACCCCAAGCACAGCTGTCCACTCCTGCTTTAGACATTTAAGCTACTGGGGTCCTTGGTTTTCACTGTCCGTTAAGGATTTTTTTTCCTGAATGTGGTTTCCTTTACTTCTGGCTTCTCATCTCCTCTTGTCAAACAGTGGCAAGAGGTTTGTGCTTCCTTCTTATCTTATTTTGGAAGCACTGGATAGATGTAGGAAAACAATGGCCATTTCCACACATGGTTGCTACATTGTAGCAGCATCGAATTCTTACCCTTCGGTCTGCACATTGTACCATTTTAGCATCATAGTTTTCTTGTGATTCTGCACATCTTCAGCTAGATGCGGTTCGCTGCGATGTGAAACCGCTGTACGTGAAAACCGGGAAAACTCTGATGTAAATCTCCCAAACTGGTTCTGCTTTAGTTTTCACCTACATGCAGAAGCATAGCGTCGATTCATGTCACAGAAGTGGCTGGCTATGGGCATTCCTAGCCTGTCCCTTCCATCACTTCCATCCCTACTTCTCTCCACTCATCAAAGGACAGGCTGGTGTCATTATTATCTTCCTATGTTAAAAGGACAGTGGGAAGAGGGTGGATCTGGTAATGGACCATTAAAATGTGTTTTCTTCCACGTTTCAGTGAACATACATTCCTACACACAAATGTAGCAACACAGAAATGTGTTAAAAGTGTGTGTGTGTGTGTGTGTGTGTGTGTTTTGAAAAACAGACCAAACAGTGATGGTGGGGCAGGGTGAGGGAGAGGAATAGGAGTGGCCAGGGACTTGCTGTTGTGGATGCAGCAACCACTGTTCTCTGCAGTAGTACAATGTAAAGGAGGGGTGCAGACAGCACAGTTTCTGAATTTCTGAATTCAGTTTCTGAATCAGAGTATAAAAACACAACTCTTGACACACAGTGAACCACTCCTCTTCTCTTGTGCAGAAATGGAAAAAGATCTGTCTGCTTCAGATTTCTCCTGCATTCAAATATTTAAATTCTTTTCCAATTATCTTGCAAATTTGGGTAAGTTTCTAAAAAGCAAACTGATGTAATATTCTCTTTTATTTCCACTGGCCAAGGGTAATCAACACAGGGTTTTGGGGTTTTTTTTGCCAGCATGGAGAAGGTCACATTGTGCTTGCTTGCCCTGTAGGTGTTAAAGATGAAAAGCCCCTCAGATTAAAAAAAAAAAAAAGATGTGTGTGACAAAGTTATTTTGGGGATCGGCTATTTGGAATGCAAGTGCAGCTTGCTGGTGGGTTGCTAGGCAATAGGAGTAGTGCCTTTAGAGTGAAGCCCGGCACAGTGCTGTGTGTGGGAGATGTTTATGGATGAGAGGAATTCTATATAAGGCAGAGAGTCTGTTTGAAAGAGAGCCTTCAGTGAGATCTTGGCCAGAGAGGGTGGCTGAGTTGTGTTTAAGCAACTGAAGGAAAGATATAGGGAACTGGCATCTAAGGCTGGGAGTTATAGCCATAAACTGTCAGAAGTTTGAACTGTTTGATGTAACAGCACTGTACTTTACAGGAACCTTGACAAGATACTTTCTCATTAATGTTATTACAATAAAAGATACAGTTTGTTGTATAACTACTAAGTTGGCTTGAGTTGTCTAAAGACATTGATAATAAATAAGAACACAGTACAATAAACAAGTTGGTTCTGAGGGAATACTTAAAACTTTATCCCTTTTACTCAAAAGTCATGTTTAAAGGGTAGAGTTAGGGCTAAGTGATAATGTCAGGGTACCTTACTAGGGTGGGACCACAAAACCAATCTGAGGAGAAATGAGGGCCTGTCACACTGTGGCAACCCAAATTCATACAGGGATCCAAAACCAGATTTTTAAGAATCAGGCACTCAGAGTCCTGTGCACAGATATGCCAATAAGTCAATTTTGTTTTCTGACACATTTTTAAAAGATAGTAATCTTGAGCAGGATCCCACATCAGGAGATGTAACTATGTAAGTATGATGATGTGGCTCCAGAACGTTAGCTACATAACCTTCCCCAAAAACCTTCCTTTGAAGTTAGGTGGCCCCCCACATAACAGAACGAGATCTGAAGTTCTAGAGAACAGGGCAGTGAGCAATGAAGCATCCAGACCATTCTTGGCTGCAAGGCATGACACAACAAGGAGTCTCTGCCATGGCTTGTTGCATTGCACCTCACTGCCAATAGAGGGCTAGACATTTCATTGGTCAGTGTCTTGCCCTCCAGCACTGCATTTCAGTGATTGTAATGTTGCAACAATCAAGCCAGTGTGGCATAGTGGTTTGAGCACTGGAGGCCAGGGTTCAAGTCCCTGCTCAGCCACAGTTGACTTTGGGTGCATCACACACACTCAGTCCCCAGAAAACCCTGTGATACCTTTGCCTTAGTGTAACCATAAGTCAGAAATAACTTGAAGGCACACAACAACAATAATGTTGCAACAACCATCAACAAGAATTCCAAAAATGTTGATGTCATAAGTCTGGCTTATAACATCATAAACACTGAACAAGATGCCAGTCTCTGATGAAGTTTCAGATTTGGCTCAGACTAAAGTGACGTTCTCACTAATCCTTTGTTAAATGATCAAGGTTTTGCAGACTGTTTTTTTTTTTAAATAGTCTCAGAATCCCCTAAAGTTTTGCTGCCATTCACAAGAAATATTTGAACCCCCCCCCCGCATAATTTTGAAGCAAACGGTGAAAGTTTTTTTATCTTTTCTATGTGAACCATGGAAAAAGCAGGTTTGTTTACAAAAGCCTTTAGGGCCTCACTGAAGTATTTTAACTGGTTGTAATCTGCTTTTAAAAAAAACTTGTTAAACCATTTAGTACATTTTTAGCCATTTGGTATCATTTAATTGTTTATATTCTTTTAAAATGATTGTGTTGATTGTATTGTATGCTGCTCCAAGATCTTTAGATAGAAGGCAGGACATCAATGAATCAATCAATCATTAAATATCTTTATGCCAGATGTAGACACCGATCTTATGTGGAGTGGGAAAATGGGGAAGAAATGCAACCCTATGATCAAACCCTTTGCTTCCCATTCATTTGCAAACTGACAATCGTTGTTCATCTAATGACAGATGCGGCAGGTTGCATTTCCATATATAAGATCATTTATTCAATTTTGTTTATCTGCGATGTCAAATGGGACCCCCTCCCTCCACTTCCAGAACCAGCATGTTAATAAATTTCCTAAACTGATCTCCTAGCTTGTCGTAGCATTCCAGGCCAGTGGTGTTTGAGCTGATTTGCTATTTTCAGTGACTGATGTTGAACAGCAATTATTCTTAATATGCTTTTAATATTTTAAGTAAAGTGAAGAGTGTGTGTCTGCATCTAGTTTTTAAACGGAATTACTTTATGTAGTAGATGATGTAATGAACTGACAAAATGATCTATCATTTTATTTTAAGAGTGTCTTCCTGTCAGAAGTTATTGTTTATATATTGCAATGAGAAATGATTAAAATGTGTCTTCAACATGGGGAAGGTTGCTTTGAAGGAAAAGATAGGAAAAAACAAAGCATTCTTCTGGAACTTATATGTACCTTCCATAATACAAGTATAAATCACTGGAGTTGAAATGGAGCACAAGTCTTCCAAGGACAAGTACAGTGAGCCCTCAGTATCCATGGGGGTTTGGTTCCAGGACTCCCCATGGGTACCATTAGATGTGGATGTTCAAGTACCTATTAATGAAATGGTGGAGGGCAGCAGTAGAGGTAGCTCTAAGCCCTTGCTGCCAGGTATTGTACAAGGCAAGCATTCTTCGGCCTCTTCTGCCTCTAGCAATATGTAAATACAGAGATAGAAAAAGTAAATCTGGACCTGAAATCTGGTGTAACCAGGCCAAGAAGTGGTCCCAAAGAAGTAGTGGAGATGGCAGCAAGGTCTAGGTGCCAGGTGAGCATTCTTAGGCCTTGTCAAGTGGGCAGCCTATGTGTTCCATGGAAGCAGGGCATGAGGAGGAATACTTGGCTAATGGTATGCCTGCCACCGCTAGCCATCTTGAAGCTTGAGGGTGTCACGTGCAGGAGGTTTTTGGACATAGCACAGAGGCAACAGAATAGCCCTTTGCGCCCTGTCCAAAGAGGGACTTCACAAGGCCTAAGAATGTGTGCCTGATGCCCAGGCCTTGCCACTGCTTCCACTGCTGTCCTGGGACTACTTCTCGGCCTGGTTGCACCAGATCGCAGAGTTTTTTGTTTTGTTTTACCATTTCTGCATTTTCAGTCCACAGTTACTTAAATCCATGGATTAAGAGTCCATGGATATAGAGGATTCACTCTGCTTCTATGCCCCATTGATTTCTTTGGGAACTGTTTAAAGCACAACTTTAACTTCCAGTTGAAATCAATTGGACAAAAGATTCCTTAACTGGGTACATTGTCGCTAAAAGTCCCCCCTTTTCTGAATTGATGAATCTCAAATTAGTTGTACATATGGTGTTCATTCATAATTTGTTTGTTCCCAAGCTGCATTCAGTTTTTTCTATATTGTGTTCCATTGTTCTTCAGTAAAAGAATTTGTGAGCTTCATCTGCCATGTTGTTTTAAAGCCAGTTACATTTTCATTTGTACTGCTGATTGATATTTTTAAAGTTTTGACACTTGTGTTTTGGTTGTGTTGTAAGAAGATATACTGGCAGCACAAGGAAACACAGGCTGAATTCCTACATAGTATACATACATACATAGTGTAAATAGCCACACCACAAGTTGCATTCCACTTCCATCGCAATGTAGCTTGACAAATGTGCATTGGCGGCCAATGTGCATAGTTGTCAATGCACATTTGCACACCACTCTCTGAATGTCAGTGTGGAAGTGCAAGCACAATGGTTCACCCTATAGAACTTTGATTTTTCTGCAGTCAGCTGGATATGACCATTGTGCCTTTGCCACAAGATTCTCTCCATGTGAATAGCACAACTTATACCTGAATCTGTCAATAACAGGATGCCAGCCTGTGTTATTCATTCATTCATTCATTCATTTCCCTCTTTTTTACTGCTAAGGAAACCAAGGCAGCTTACAACATTTAAAATAACAGTTTTGCTTTAAAGAAGTTGTATACAAAAGTTAGAAAAAAATAAACATCACTTCCTGTGAAAAGTACATAATTAAAAACAGTTTTAACATGCAAATACAAAAATCCATTATTTTTAAAATAAAAAACAAGAGCGCACCATTTTAAACAATTTTCTGCCATGCAATTAAAATCAATCAAATATCTGCCTAAATAGAAAAGTCTTAACCAGCTGGCAAAAAGAGAGATTGCCAAATGGACCTCCAATGGGAGGGAGTTCCACATTCTAGAAGCAGTCCTTGGGAAGGCTTTCTCTCATGTCCTCACCAACTGTACTTGTTGGGGGGGGGGGTGGAACTGAAAGAAACCCTTCCTTGAAGGTCTTAGAACATCAGTGATCTTGCATGGAGAGATATGATCTTTTAGACAGGCTGGACCCAAGTAGGATAGAGCTTTGTAGGTCATAACTAGCGCTTAGAATTCTGTCCAGGAATGGACTGGTAGCCATTTCATCATTGATCCCTGTAACCAATGTCAACCAACAGCATGGCCACAGCATATTGGATTCATGGGAGTTTCCAAACAGTTTACAAAGGCAGACCCATGTGGAATGTGTTACAGTAATCCAAAACAGGATGTAGTCAAGATATGTGCCACTGAAGCCAGATCTGACTTCTCAAAGAATGAGTGCAACTGGAATACTATTTTTGATTATGCAAATACACTCCTTGCCACCACAGAAACCTGGGCATTCAGACTCAGACCACAGACCAAGAGCACCTCTGTCATGTCTTCATTAAGCTTTAATTTATTTCCCCTCAACCAGTCCACTATAGACAGCAGTCACTGCTTTAGTACAGAAACAGCTTCCTTGACATTAGGTGGAAAAGAGGGATAGAGATCAGTGTCAACATACTGGTGACGCTGAGCCCCAAAACTCCTAATGACCACTCCCAACCATATCATGTAGATGTTAAACAGCACTGAGGGACAACACTGAATTTGGGAGGATGGGCCCACAGGCCAGTAGCCAGGTGTTGAACATTTTTACCCCAGCACCACCTTCTGAGTCCATTCCTCCAAGAAGGAGCAGAAGCACTGTAGAGAAGTACCCCTTAGTCCCATTCTAGAAAGGCAGCTTGAAAGGATATCCTGGTCAATGGTATTAAAAGTTACTGAAAGGTTCAGCAGAACGAAAAGGGATACAATCCTCTGTCTTGTTCCCTGTATAGATCATCCACCAAGGTGACCAATACTGTCTTGTGCCCTTTCTGTGTGATGCACCCAACCCATCATGGGGACAAGAGAAGGACTGGACTGGGACAACGTTTATGCATGACATCATCCCAGACCCATCCTTCACTCGTCCTTAGGTGGTATGATCACACTGCAAATCATTCATGGGTTTTCCCCGTCAATGACCAGTGATTATTCTGCCTTCCTGCCGCATGCCTGCACTTACCTTTACTGTGGAGCTCCTGGAAGCTTAATAGCTGCACGTCCTGCCCCAGTGCAGCCTTGGACAGTGTCTGGCTGTGCTGCAGAAGGAAGAAGCAAGGTCATTGTGCTTCCTGGTTCCCACAGGCAGCTGGTGCAGAAGGGAGTGCTCCATCATGCTCCTGCCCCAAGAGAGCCACTGCCACCATCATCACCAGATGCCACTGGAACAGAAGTAAGCTGCAGAAAGCACCTCAGATCCACAGCCAGGCCTGAAATTAGATTGAAATGGATATAGATAATCTGTTTCACCTATAAACTCCTGGAGCTGGAAAGCCACAAAATACTCTAGAATCTTGCCCAAGAAAGGAATATTGGAGAGTGGCTTTTGTTACCAACATTTCCCAGGGGAATTCATTAGCTATTAAAAAAAAATAGGCAAGAGGAAGCAATTACATTCCAGCAGCTCTCAAATTATTTGAAGGAAAGCCAATAGAACAAATCTTATATGCTGCCTACTAGGTCTTATCTTTGTTTTTGTACCACTAGAACTTATATAATCTCAATTTCTGAGATCAATATTTCATGTCCCAAAATGCATTGCTAATACCACTTTATGGTTGGAGGTAGGCCTTATGAAGGTTAGAGTATGGATGTCCATACTCAACAATTGCCTCAGATTATCTTTTTCGCCTATGGGTCTTGCCCTGTTAGTTTTGAAAGACAAGGTTCAATCTAACTGGAATCAAACAGTTACAACTAAAATTCTATATTTGGGTTTCTCCCCTGACTTTCTGTTTGTCAAGGGATATGATCAGGCCAAACTAGCTATTAAACAATGTATTACTGATATAGAGCACCAAATAGATTTAGCTAGGTTCCCTTGCTTTATGGCCAGTGAGAACAATAGATACCTCATAGCTCTTATGGCGTATATAAATGATCTAGATGTGCCTAAACACTGTAACACCTTTACTTTGGCATGTTGTTGTGTTTTTCCTTCAGCTATTCTTCAAGGATACTATAGGAAGACCCAGTATTTGGAGAGGCTTTGACTCTGTGATTAAGGTTAAATAGAGGCAGTGGAACATGTGCTTTTTCAGTGTTTATACTATAGAGATCTTCAAACAGATCTTATTTTGCCAATACTCCACAAATATCCAGGACATTCAGAACATTTATATATTTCTTTGCTTCTTTCAGACATCAATCCTGTTATAACTTATAAAGTGGCTAAATTTTGTGCAGCAGCAATTAAAATTCATTGAGTGATGACTTGCACCATGGATTAGTATAATGATTATCTAGTTGCGCTCTGTTAGGTCTAACTGGGTTCTGTTATCAGAGAGATTAATGCATATCTGCATTTGTATCTGTATTTGCATTCTTCTGTATATTTATATGTATTTGGATTCTATTGCTCTTATGATGGCCTATGACTATAATATCTATCTATCTATCTATCTATCTATCTATCTATCTATCTATCGGAGACTGGTTCATAATTGTACAATACAGTGTGATTCAAGGAGCTTCTCCCCCCTCCCCACAGCAATGTCCTAACTATAGCCTCTTTTGAGCAAGATGAAAACTTGCTCTGTTGCTGTGAGGCATTCACTAGTCTCCTTACCCTCTCAGCTAGGTCTCTTCTAGCTACCTTTAAGAGCCAGAAATGGCACAGACTCAGTACATATATGGTGGCTAACATCTGCAAAGATCTTGTCCACATCCTCAGATTGTACAGACTGAAACATATCCGTGTAATATATAACAGATGTAACAAGTAACATTACCTATTTGTTATACACTTTGAGATGCTGAATGAAAAGCTTCTTTTTTCAGTTGCATCCCTGTGTTGACTGTTTAAAGTTGGAAACAACATCTTTGTCTTGTTTCTTTTGTTTCTCTGAATCTCACTTGAATTTTCTTCCTATCCTTGTTTCATATAAGATTGCAAAAGTTTGTTTCGTTTGTCCTTCTAGTACTGAAATTTGTGCATTTTTAAAATGTGTTTACTTAGCTTGTGAGTTAAATATATGCATTTCACCTAATCTACATGTTTCTCCCATTGGCTAAAACATGTTCAGATATGTGCATTTTTAGCAGTGCATTGTTATATATGCACTGTCCTCCCCCCAAATGCTTTGTATCCTCACAAATGTGTGAATGTGTGAGACATCTTCCCGGTCATGGGAGGCACCAAAGATATTTTTGGTGGGACTGTTAAATCCAAATCCAACTTCTTTTCCATTTATTTTGTGATATTCCTCCATTCTCTGAGATTTGAACAAGTTGGCTCCCCGCCAAATCTAACAAATGCATGCGTCTCCTTCCTCTCTACATTGAGTTTATATAATTTTTATGCGACTGCCTTCAACACTTTGTCACAGCTTTAGTGAGACCATGTAAATGGGAGCAAATCCAGTGGAGTTTACACCATTCCTGACAGCGGCTTGACCCTACAAGTTGGTTCCTGTGTTGTTACATATGCAGGGCTTATTAGCAAGACACCCACAGACTTCAGTATTGATCGACTGCATAACAAAATGCACATCAGGCAATCAGAGTTTGTGAAAGGATCAGGGGAAGGGGGAAAGCATTATTATCAGCAGGAGCCTGGAGTCATTATGCAGTTAGCGTCTGGCTTTGATCTGAGATCTCGTTTCCACCAAATTTACACCAGTGACTTTCAGGGAAATGATTCTTTAATTAGACTGGTGTAAATGAGAGGTAGAAACGACCCCCTTTGCCTATATTTCACTCTGCAAAATGATTATAACTCACTCTTCCATAGCCTTTTAACAAGTCAAATTACATTCCATGTCTGGTTAATACAAATGTTTCTCTATAGAATGGAGCTGGATAGTAAATGCCTAAGGATGTTTGTGCATCTGAGTTGGATTCAGTTCTTGTTCTCAGTTGTATATTGCTGTTACAAGAAGTTTTTTTCCCCTCTCTACCTCTCCCCTCTTGTTTGGTATGAAATTCTGATGTCACCTTTGCTCCACCTACTGGAATATTGATTTTTCCCCCCGAAGGGGGCATACTCTCAAAAGAAAAAAAATCAATATGATTTATATTGGCACTTGCTAGTGATATTATCATTTCAAGTCTGCCAGAAGCTGGAGTCTAGCAAACCTTAAAATAATGCTAAAGCAGAGACTGATACTCATGAATTAGAATAAAAGCTATAAATAGTTAAAAGAGTTGGGCCGGTGACATTCTGTCTCTCAGTGAGCAACTCTTAACCATGCTGTTATAAATATGGAAGGGAGGTAGTGTTAAGTCAAGTGAAAGTCAGGACTCAGGAACACTGAAGAAGAGGAGAAGCTGATCAAATCAGCATTGACCATCTGAAGCAAAGGAGTCAGACATCCTCTCCTTGGCATTGAGCCCAAGATTGACACCTAGGGATGTCATCCTTCACAAAGTTTCTTCTCAAATGAAGTAATGAGCAGTTTTAACAATCTTCTTCCTACTGCAAGAAAGAGTCTGAAAGCCACATAGTTTTCAAAGTCTATTCGCAATTCAGGAGTTATTCTGTCCAAAGTTCACACATGATTGTTTTGTGCAGGAAACAGCATTTCCTGCACACAGAAGAGAATTTCTTCATGGAAATATTGTTTCCTGAGCAGCTATTACTGTTTTGCACAGAAAATAACCACATGCAAATTTTGTGCAGAATATGTCCTACACTGGGAAGATTTTCATCAGTCCCAGATGTTTCTCATCATGGTTTCAAAATACTTAAGACATGACAAATTTGCAAATATTTTTAAAATATTCCTTCCATCCCTAATGAGAGCTGGTTGCTTCTATCCTAGTAGGGCTGTGAATCTGCTTTGAAGTTTCAGGCCATTTCTACACTACACTGTCATAGTGCTATTATTATTATTATTCCTATTATTCCATTTTCAACATCCTGTGTGTTGATAAATTATAGCATTCTCTCTCCCCCTATCAAATAGAGCTAAGCTAGTAACTGTTGCTTTGTAGCTATGGTATCTAGACCATATGACCCAGGATACATTCTGGTTTCAGTTACTGGTCATACTTCAAAAGTGATGACTGTCCCTATAGCAATCTTGCCTCTGGCACTTTCTCTTTCTATGCTAGTTTCTTCGCCAATTAGTTGGTGAGTTTAAAATGAAGATATTATCTTCCCAATCCTTCTATTAGTTAGTTAGGGTTTGGTTTCTCTAATGGATATGTAATCATAAAGTTTATTAGTAAATCTTTCAGATTTGGAACCTGAAGCAGTCTTTTGCTTTTGATTTCAAGTCAATCTTCAGTTCAGGGAAGACAATAAAGAACTTGCTTTCTCTGCAATTCTATTAAAAGAAAGCTAATTTCTCACAGCTTTTGCTTTCATAGAGTTCCCCAAGGGCTAACACTCTGGGAAACTCTAACCCCTCGTACTATGGATTCCTGGGGTTTGCAGTTTAAGGAGGGGCATTTAGAATTCTCAGCCAGACAGCTCTTTGGCCTCAGTAAACTACAAACCCTAGAATTTCACAGGATGTTGAAAGTGGAATAATAGCACTATAACAGTGAAGTGCGGAAATGGCCTCAGTTTGAGTTTTAAAGGGGCTTTTTGAAGGTGTTCAGCCTCTACTGTGAATGGAATTCTGTACCTTGGATAGCTCTTTTAAGGCTTAGGCCAGAGCTTTCCAAATTTTTCATGTTTGTAACACACTTTTTAGACATGCATCCTTTTGCGACACAGTAATTCAGTAAGTAATTCAGTAAGTGGAGCCATCCACCCAAGCTTGGCCTGCTGCCACTCTCACCAGAGTCTTCCTCGGCCCAGGGCAGCCACGGGCAGTGGTGGGAGAGGCAGCCTCTCTACCCAACCCTGGCCCTCCCCCAGCACTGCCCTCATGAGGGTTTTCCTTGGCCTGGGACAGCTGCAGTGGCAGCAGGAGAGGCAGCCCTCCATCCAAGCCTGGCCCACTGCCACCACCCTCCCCAGAGTCATCCCGGCCTGGCCTGCTGTGGTGGCGGGAGAGGCAGCTCCTCCACCCGTTATGTTCATGTGACATACTTACATACTGCAGCCAACACACTAATATGTTGCGACACACAATTTGGAAAGCAGTGGCTTAGACTAACACCCAAAACAGCCTTACTACACTTCTGACATGGGGGATACCAGCTGGAGCAGCCAGAACTGGGGTCCCTCTGCCATGACTGCCCTTCCTGAAACTTACTTCTTCAAGGAACTAAGTCTGCTGCAGTAGGCATGGAAGAGTGCTACAAATTTCAGGAACAAGGGGTGCACTGTCTTGGTTTGATCACAGCTGGAAAATATGTTTTGTTAAAGTAAGTACTTGCAAGTGGAGTTCCAAGATCCAAATGTAGTTACTGATACTGTTATAAATTTTACATTTTTTAAAGAAAATCTGTTACTAGAATTGTTATATTTCAGTTACTTAAAAACAAACATATGAATGCTACAAGTCTCTATGATGCAAAGCACAGTTGATTAGTCTACGAAAATATTAAAAATAAATGCACATGAATAATAAAGCAAAGAGAAGAGAGTATTAATTAATGGAAGAACAGTATAACAGTAAGCCCAAACTTTCACACCACACGCATACCCCACAGCAATGAAATCCAAGAAAAATGGGAAGAAATATTTTAAATACTTGAATAAGTTCACTTCAAAAACTGCTTTTAAAGTATGGCTCTTTTCTGCCTCGAAGAACCCATTGATCAATATGGGTGATCTCCTTAAGAGATTTTTGGGTTGTAGGCCATCTCACCATCCCCAGCTCAGGGGAAGATGACTCTGCCTTCTCTCAGGTGGCAGGGGAATCACACGGTGGCTTGCACCTTAGTGAATATCCAGATCTGTCATTCCAGTGCTGCTGAGCAGATAGGCTGGGTGAATGTACTTTCATTGGCCAGCAGGCAGGTAAATTGAGGTTTGGGTCTGGACTTCTGCTGCAATTTCAGCCTATACAATAGTAACCAAAAAGGTTGTAGCTTTTTCTATTCCAACCAAGTGTAATCTGTGCTCATTTTTTTCTAAAACTGGCACCCCATATTCACTGGTGGGTCTTCAGGTCTTCCTTATCCCATCCTAAAGGCCATGAGTTAGTGATGATACATTAAAAGTGCATATAAAATAACCAGTTACAGTCAATGAAATGGATTAAGCACGACAAGTTTAATCTCCACTGTCAGTTTAGTCATTGTTTATTTCTGGACATCTCTAGTTCATTCCATCCCGAGGAGTCTCAAGGATATGCAAAAAAAAGGTAGCATATGAAAAGGACCCAATAAGCTCTGTCTTGCCTTGATAAGAGAAGGGGAAATATAAGATTAATAGGAGGGGACAAAAGACATGCCACATAGCATCAGTGTTGTATTGATAATAATGTTCTTGAGCAATATTTTTCCCTCTTTGGTAGCCTTTCTTAAGAGCTGTAGCCTTTGCCCTAAATCAGGGGTGGGAAACAAGCAGCCCTCAAAATTTTGAGGGACTGTATTTACTAGCAGGCCTAAGCAGCATAGCCACTGAGGTGGAGTGCTAGGAGTTACAGTTCAATAACATCAGGGGAGCCACGTGATTCCCACATAGTTTTTGAATATGTGCTCCAACTCTAATCTTGACTTCACTCCAATGTACTTGATCATATCTGTCCTTCCTGTTTTCATCTGTGAAATTTTGGAAGCTCTGCCATAAAGGGAACTTGCATAAGTGTTGACTTATCAACTGTTGTCTCAACTACAGTAGGCCCATCAAACACCCTCTAATAAACCCAATTTATCAGGGACTGTTCCAGTTAATCTGCTGCAATGCCACTATTTTCAGCTGCTTTTTAAATGTCCTAGTTTCTCTCTCCTCCTCCCCCTTCCCCTTTTGTCTTCAGCTTACTTCAGTTGCTGCAAATTGACTTCAAGATGAAAAAAGTAGTTTGCACCCAGTTAAGTTAGCAAGGTGAAGAGGAGGGGGTTGGAGTCTTGCTGTTCCCAGTAGGCTAAGGAAAAAGCAAACTGCTGGAGCTTTTCATAGCTTCTGTGTTTTTCCTCATGAATAACTCTTGCCATCTTGATTAGGGGTGTAATTTTTTACTAAGTTTCTACTTGAAAGAAGAAATGCATAATGTTAGCAATTTTCTTCCCACTGTGAGAAAGTCTTTGAAAACCAGGTCATATTTGAAAGCCATTCATAATTCAGGATTTATTCTGCACAAAATGTATGTGGCTGCTTTGGACAGAAAATGGCATTGTTTTCATGGAAAACAACATTTTCTGCACAAAACAACTACATGCAAATTTTGCAAAGAATTTAAGTCCTTGACCTCGAAGATTCTTGTCAGTCCAAGATTCTCCTCATTAAGGTTTCTCAACACTCAAAATGTTTTCCTATCGTTTTGTGAATATTTTTAAATCTTCATTCCAACCCTAATTTTGACCACATTCTAATGTTGCACAGTCAGATGTGTCCCTATTTTTGTCTGTGAAGCGTTGAAGGCTATGCCGTCAAGGGAATCTACGTAGTTTCCTACTAGTTCCTGCTAGCCTGATCTAGTTGTGACTCATAATTGGGTTTAGACTTTTTAAACCTAAGGCTATGTCATTGCCTACTGCTAGAAAACATTTTGGCCAAAGTGGCATGCAGGGGAGCTGCTAAAGATGATCTCTGCTCAGAATTATCAAAGCAGGGGATCCTGCATATTTGAGTGTCTGTGCTTTGAATACTCCTGTCCTCCCTATTTTAGAAGATACTTCTTTTCTTCCATATTTTGCAAGGCAGCCTTTGACCATGACTGTGCCCTCTCCTTTCATCTTACACATCCTACCTACCTCCTGGCACCCTGAAATCTCTGTCCCCTCCATGTAGAGGACATTTACCTTTCATGTATTCAATGTGCCTGGTTGCTCCTGCTGCTTTCAGACTTAATGTAGCTTATTCTCCAGTTATGTTGCTCTAAACCTCCAAATCCTTTCTTTTTACCTTTGAATCAAAGGCTAGATTGTGACAAGAAACAGCCTGAGATTGTCACTGGCCTTTTGAAATCAACAAGAAAGAAACCTTATGGGATTTTATTAGGTACAAAAATGATAGGTAATAAAGTCTCAGTCTTTCTCTCTCTCTTTCTCTCATTCTCTCTCTCCTTTCTTTCTCTTTTCCCCAGTGTACAATATTATTCCACTTTTTGATACTAGGTACCATTTCACCCCCCCTTCCTTTCCTTCCTTCCTTCCTGTCTGAGTAACTTATAACATTATTTTGTCCTTTTGTTATCAAGACGAGACAGAGATATTTGTCCTTTTGATGTGCTAGATATCACATTTATACATTTCATTTCCATTATGATTTTACAGGTGCTATCGCAAAGACAAAAGATATAATATAAATGTAGTTTCAAGCTATCTCTTAGCTTAAGGGCAGTTTATATATTTGGTAAGATCAAGTAGTTAAGCTTTTTTTCTAGAGTTTGCTACTTTGGTCTACATATATGGGGAAATTACATGTTTTGATTTTGCAAATAGAATAATAGCACTGATTAACAAAGCGAGGCTAATGTAGATTTTTTTCCATAATGAATTAGGAACCTCATGTGACTATGTAGCTCAGTGGTTATCTACTTCATTTAGTAGAGACTCATATAATACTAGTGTAGTGGTCATTCCAATTGATTAATTGCTTTGGGAATATAGTGGTGGTACAGGGCTGGGTCTTGCATGGTCAAAGCATCAGGGCATTTTGATTTGCAGAATCAATGGAATATTTTGCCATTCCCATCCAGGATTCCCTACTTCCTCTCTTATGATCCACAGTCCTTCTAATAGCTGGAGTGGGGCTGAGTTTGTACAGCAAAAGTATTCTGTTATAATGCAGAATATTTTTAGGTAGCTTGGGGCCCATTCACACTACAAAATTATCATGCTGTGACTCTAGTTTAACTTCCATGACTGCATCTGATTGAATTTTGGGATATGTGGCAATGTGAGAGACTAGAGCTATTTGGATGAGAATTCAAACTACCTCTCCTTAAACTTTAAATCCTTGAGTTGCATAGGATGGAACCATGGCAGTTCATCTAGAATCAGAGTGCTATCAATGTATGGTGTGAAAGGGCACCGCGTCCTGAATGGGTGGTTCAGACCCATTAAATTTTATTTCAAATTGCAAGAATATAGATTCTGACTAAACAACAGGAAAAACAGTAGGTTTCTCATTGCTTGTCTCTGAGGGTGAGAGAGAGTTCGACTTGCCCAATATCAACATGTGGGGTTTTAAGACTGAGTGGGGATTCAAACTCTGGTCTATCAGGATCCTAGTTCAGCACTCAAACCACTATGCCATATCGGCCCCTTATATTAAAGGATGCCTACTAGCCCTATAATAGATAAGCTTTCCAGACATCCTTTATAATAATATAATATAATATAATATTCATAATAATAATTTATTATAATGTTTATAATAAGGGATATCCTTTATAATAAGGGACACCTGGTAATCCTAATTATGACCTTTGTTTCAAAACAAGAGGAAAAACCAATTCTAGCTGTATTCTCCCCACTCCCCTGCTACCATGGAGATTACAGCTAAACCCAGAAAGAGCAGGATGATCTGAGGCCCATGGTGCCAGATAATGCTATGATGCTCAGAGGGAGAGAAGAGGCAGGCACAGTTCCATCATGTCTAGGCCCAAAAGCAGATGAAAGGCCCTCCCTCTATCCCAACTGCCACTACCCTCCCCTAAAAGAAAGTGAAGCAGCAGCAGTATCTGCTGGACTTAATTCCAGCCCCTGCTGCTGTCCTCTTTTCTTTTTGTGTCATATCTTAGGCCATTTTCAGACAAGGTCGCTACATCATCATAGTGTTGAATCCTCACCCTTACGTCTGTACGCTGTAGCATTGTAACATCATAGTTTTCCTCATGGTTCTGCATGTTTTAAACTCTAGAACGGTTCTCTGCAATGCAAAACTACTGTATATGAAGACCAGAAAAACTCCGATATAAATCTTCCAAACCAGTTCTACTTCAGTTTTTGCCTACATGCAGAAGCATAGCATTGATTCACATCACAGAAGTGGCCCATTATGGGTGTTCCCAGGCTGTCCCTTCTGTCATTTCTGTCTCTGTCTCTCTCTGTCCATCAGAGGACAGGCTGCTGTCATTATTGCCTTCATTCATTAAACAGACAGTGGGAAGAGAGTGGATCTGGTAATGGACTGTTAAAACTGTGGGGTTTTTTCCAAGTATCAATGAAAACATTTACCTATGCACAAATGTAACAGCCCAGAAATGTGTTTAAAATGTGTGTGTGGTTATTTTTATTTTTTTTAAAAAACAGACCAATCAGTGATGGTGAGGCGGGATGAGGGAGGGGAGTGGGAGTGACCAAGGACTTGCTGTTGTGGATGCAACAACCGCTGTTCTCTGCAGTAGTACGATGTAAATGATGTGTGTGTGTGTGTGTGTGTTTGTGTGTGTGTGTGTGTGTGTGTGTGTGCAGACAGCACAGTTTCTGAATTGGAGTATGAAAACACCACTCTTGACACGTGGTGAACCACTTCTCCCTTCTTGTGCAGAAATGACTTTAATTGGATTGTAAGCCTGAGGGCAGGGAACTATTTTGTTGTTTTTTACTTCTAAAATGTCATGTACAGTGATGATGCTATAATATTACTAATCATCTTCATTGCCTCTGTTATTTGAAAAAAGCCGTGGCATATGCCCCCTGTGAGCTCCAGCTCTACCAGCCTACTGACATGGACTTCCTTCCCCATAAAGATTTCATGTTTATTTGAACTTAAAAAAAACAAAAAAAAACTCTTGTTTTACATCTCTCTGAACTCTCTTAAGTTGCAGTGTTGCATCAGAGCTTTGCTCTAATTCCTCTCACTTGTACTGAAGTCTCTGGGGATTCATTCAATGATCACATACATGCAAGCATGCACTAGTTTGGGCAGCACTGAGCAATGGGTCCAGATGCGAAATTTACAACTCAGTTGTGTAGGTATAAATTCTTAATAGCTTGCAGAAAGAAAGAAAGAAAGAAAGAAATCCTGAAACCAACCCACATAAAAGAAATGGCCTGGCTTAGAAAGGGCAGAATAAAGGATTGAATGACTTTGTGTCTTATCTAAGTGCTTTACACTCTTGCTGATATGACCTAATGCAGGGCTTAAGAATGGATAAAAATAACAGCCATGGCTGTGACCATCTGACAGTGGGTTTCTCACAGTTCATGACTTACATCTGAAATAAATTGTGCGCTTTCAGGAACAACAGGGCTACTGTTAGTTGGATTTGTAATTGGCTGACCGACCGAACCCAAAGCCTGCTCACCAATGCCTGCTTTTCATCCTGGAGAGAAGTGACTAGTGAGATGCCACAGGATTCTGTCCTGGGCCCAGTGCTATTCAACATGTTCGTCAATGACTTGGATGAAGGAGTAGAGGGCAGGCTGATCAAATTTGCTGATGATGACAAATTGGGAGGGGTTGCTAATACACCAGAGGACAGGATCAAATTTCAAAATGACCTTGACAGATTGGAGAGCTGGGCCAAAGCTAACAAAATGAATTTCAACAGAGAGAAATGTAAAGTCCTGCACTTAGGCAGAAAAAATGGAATGCACAAATATAGGATGGGGGACGCATGGCTGTATAGCAGTACATCCGAAGGGGATCCAGGAGTCTTGGTAGATCACAAGCTGATCATGAGTCAGCAGTGTGATGTGGCAGGCAAGAAAGCCAAGGCAATTCTTGGTTGCATCAATAGGAGTATGGTGTCTAGATCGAGGGAGGTAATGGTACAACTCTATTCTGCATTGGTTAGGCCTCATTTGGAATACTGTGTCCTGTTCTGGGCACCTCCATTCAAGAAGGATTTCAACAAGCTGGAACATGTCCAGAAGAGGGTGACCAAAATGGTGAAGAGTCTGGAAGCCATGCCCTATGAGGAGTGGCTTAGGGAGCTGGGTATGTTTAGTCTGCAGAAGAGAAGGTTAAGAGGGGACATAATAGCCATGTTTAAATATTTGAAGGTATGTCATGTTGAGGAGGAAGCAGGCTTGTTCTCGGCTGCTCCAGAGACTAGGATAAGGAGCAATGGATTCAAGCTGCAGGAAAGGAGATTCCACCTGAACCTCAAGAAGAACTTCCTGATGGTCACGGCTGTCTGGCAGTGGAATATGCTGCCTCGGAGTGTGGTAAAGTCTCCTTCTTTGGAGGTTTTTAAGCAGAGGCTGGATGGCCATCTATTGGGAATGCTTTGATGTGTGTTTCTGCATAGCAGGGGGTTGGACTCGATGGCCCCTGAGGTCTCTTCCAATTCTATGATTCTGTAAACTGAAAAAGTTTCCAACATAGGATGGATGACATTTGCCTATTTCTACATTTTTTTAATGAAACTGAGAAAACATATTGCTTACAGTAAAGTCAGAGAGGGAAGGGAGGAAGGAAGGGACTCAAAGAGAACTCGATTAGCCCATATTGCTCTCTGTAGTAAAAGAAATGCTTTAAAGAAGTTAAAAGTAGAAGAGAAATGTAAATTAGATTTTTTTTTGCTTTATTTTGAAATACTTCAGGCCTAATAATCTCCACCTTTTTTTTTTTTTTTGAAGAGATTTAGTTTTAACAATATGAATCTTCACTTGAAAAGTCCTCCTTTTTTTGCCTCAGGAGTTCCAGTTGTTGGCTTTGAAGTGTTATTACCTGAAGTAAGAGCAGAATAAATTTCAGAAATAAACAGTTTAGTAAAGGGAAACTGTTTCTGTGGTCTAAGAAAACAATGGAATGCCAACACAGGAAGTTTTAAAAATCAGGGGACTAAGGATGACAAACCAGTGTAGTATAGTGCTCTCTGTGTTGGACTACTGCTCTGGATACCAGGGTTTAAATCCCCACTTGATGGAAATCCTCTGGGTGACCTTGGGCAAGTCACACACTCTCAACCTCAAAGGCAACCTCCCTCTGAACAAATATTGCCAAAAAAAAAACCCGTGATAGGTTTATTGTAGGGTCGCCATAAGTCAGAAACAGTTTGAAGGTACACAGCAACACAAAAATGACAAAAGAGAAGAAATTACTACTAGCACTAGGGTAGTCTGATTCAGTTTCCTATAATTCAACACTCTGGTAGCGGCAGATTGTGGGACTTGTGTCACTTGAGTGATGAATCCACTCTTAGGTTTAGTCCAAGTTTTGTCAATAATGGTTCAACACCTTGGTAAGATAAAAGTTTCAACAGCAGATTTACCACCCCACTGACATGGAGTCCTTAAGTCATTGCTGAATTATGGCGTTCTGGAGAGACATTATAGAGTTAAGGAATTATGACTGCAATGGTGATTTTAGGAATATCAGATACTTGTATCAAGTCAGATTACATTCTGATCAAGTTTAAAAAAAAGGAGAGGGGTTAACCAAACTAATAAAGGAACTGATCAGCAGCTTCTCTGTAATGAAAAGTTGCCATATTGAGGATGTTTGGCTTGGGGAAAAGATGAGGTGGGGAAACACAAAGTGAAGTTATTTATGTGGCCAGCTTGTGAATTTCCCATAGGTAACTGGTTGACTACCGTGTGAATGGAAGTTGAAGTAGATAGTGTTTTGGTCTGAACCAGTTTGGCTCTTATGTTCTTTGTCTACCTCAAGGGTGGGCAAAGTGCATCCCATGGATGGCATGTGGCCCCCAGGACCATTTTTGTGTGGTCCCTGGGACACCCCAGATGTCAAATGTTGTTTTTTTTTGGCAAGATATTTATTTATTTATTTATTTATTTATTTATTTATTTATTTTCCCTTTAATGCTGCTACTAAATTCTCTCCACAGAATGTGAGGGCATGTGCATCAAATACCATTTTTGCATGTGTATATTTTTTCAATTAGACCTGCAAGAGGACTTTTTTGAAAACATCCCTATACAACCTATAAATATTTGTTTCATATTTGTTTGTTTGTTTGAGGAAGCAGGTGTAACCTCCCCAGGTCTCCTAGAGAGCTAATGTGCCTCTTAGGAGAAGGGCAGACAGCATGATGGTGGTGCTTTCTGCCCCAGTGCAGCCTGGAAAAGTACCTGGTTGAACTGGGGAAGGAAGTGGCATGTCCATCGTGTTCCCTTCCACTGGGAGCTGATCCCTTGTGGAGGGGAGCACTGCTGTCATGCTTCCTTCCCAGCAGAGCCTTTGCTGGGATTGCCACCAGACAAAGAAAGTAAGCTTGGGAAAGGGCCTTAGAGATGGAAGAGACACCAAGGATCAGCTGGCCCAACTTCTGCTAGTGCATCTAAAGCATACCTGACAGGTGCCACACAACTTTTCTTTAACAATAAGGTAGGGTCCATTCCACTGTCTAACAGCTCTTATCATCCATAAATCCATAGGGTTGCCATAAACCACAGTTGATGTGAATAACAACAGCAACCTCTATCTGAGAAAGCTTTTTTCCCTTTGTACAGACTGAACAAGTTACCTGAAAGATCCTGTATAAAGACAGCAATGTGTGCATCTTGTAGTTGATGGATGTGGACAACATGTTCAATTTTGCATAAAAACACAAAGCTAAGTTAACTGTAATCAGTGTTTTCATGTGGAATTTCTGTAGAATACAAACTTGTGAGTTGCTAATTCCTGATTTGTCAACTCTGAAGGTTATGAATTTCAGCTGTCTCTTATTGTTGTTTGGAAAACCTGTCAAAACTAGTCAGAATCCTGTTGGTGACATAGGCAGGTATAGTTCCTGTGTATATCTTTTTTTTGTCATTGTTAAACAAAGATATTCTGTATGGATGCAAATATTACATGATTTTCTTCAAATAAATAATTTCCATAGTTTTCTCAACAACAATAATAACGACTTCTGTCTAGATTTTGTTGTTGCGCATCTTCATGTCAAACTTATGGTGACCCTAAGGCAAAGCTATTACAGGCTTTTCCTGTCAAGATTTGTTCAGAGGGAGTTTGCCTTTGCCATCCTCTGTGGCTGAGAAAGTGTGACTTGCCCAAGGATCCTGGTCTCTGACCTCTATACTACACTTGATCTGTACATGCACTTCCTGAAATATTTCGGGATATGTGGGGGGTGGGGACAGATTGCATGAGATTTGTGTTTTCCTGACAAAAAAAAAGGAAAAAGAAAAAACCAACCCAAACACTGTTTGCAGACAGCCAGATCTAGGTTTGTGTGTGCAAGACTGCTTTTTTCTATGGAAAACTCAGCAATCTTGCACAAAAAGAATCTTGCATGAAAAAAATAGCTGTTTGATTTGATTGACTAATTTTTTGTACAGGAAAAAAAACTTGCCTCTGCGGAAACAATCTTGCACGATATGTTTATAGATACAAAGCAAGACAGCTGCCTCTATTTTCAGTCTGTCCTTGGGGGTGTTGTTCTGGGAACTGTGGTAATGAGCACTTCAGAATTTGCCCCTCTTGCACCAGCCTCCCCATGATTAATTTCAACCATTCATCTGCCTTACTGGCAAAAGAAAATTAGCTTATGATTTCAGTTATGTAATGTGCAGGTGCAGGGGTTTCTTCTATCCAGTCTCCTATGCTGGAGGAATGATATTATACTTCTATTGCTGTTCTGAAACCTGTAATCTTTAAGCTCCCTTGATATTTAATGCATACCAGAAGGCTAGGTTGTCTCTGTTGCTCTGAATGGGCTGAATATAAATGGAACTAAAATTTCTCAAGGATAATTTGTCATGACTAAAGAAGAATGTGGCACCAAGCCACAACTATTCAAGGTTCCTTTTGAATAGCATTTGCAACATTTCAATGAAAAGGTAATGTTAAAGCTAATGTTAAAGCATGAGTATGTGTGTGTGAGGATGCCTTATTTAAAAAAAGGAAGAAAAAGAGAAAATGGAGGAACAGGTAAATGACAGAAAATAGGGAATACTTTTATAGACATTTCTCTCCAAAAAGCCAGCTGCCAAAATACCATCACACTCTTTTTCCACCCATGAATGAGAATTGAAATGGGCCTTTCCATACAAAACAAGTTGAATACCAAGGCTAGATTTGTCAGTAGTAGGATGGGGTGATAAGTGTGAGGCAGTGGTATTTCCCTGGCTGTTTCCCTCTGTTTTCTATTCTGTTGCAGGCTGGATGTAAGAATGTGGAAAATCTCACTGTGGTTGTTATTTATTCATCTGTATCCCACATTTTCCCCTAACTAGGACCCAAGGTAGTTAACACCAGCTTTAAAAAATATAGTTAAAATACATGCAGACATATAAAAACAGAGATGTAGCTTTGGGGAAGACCAAAACAAGGGCATTGCCTAGTCCCAAATAAGAATTATGCCTCACCGCATAAAATTTTCCTTCAGTCCCCAAGTTTCTAGCACTGCAGAGAGTTGGACATTAAATACTGTTCTAGCCTAGAACTTTTCTATTTGCTACATTCGTGTCCGCTTAGTAACTTTGTCTGCTCCTTTTCTTTGGATGTCTAAACTGTGTATTTCAGTTGATGCTTAAGATGACTGTGGTGCTAGAAATTTGGGGATGGAGGAAAATTTCACACAGGGACAGAACTCCTATTTGGATAGTAGCCAGAGGGGGACTGGTAGGCTGGGTAAGGGGAGTAGTGAATGCCTCACTGCAGCAAGGAAGTTTCCAAGATGCCTAAAAGAGGCTGTGGTGAGGCCACTACTAAAAAAGCCCTTGCTGGATCCCACTATTATGATTAATTATTGGGCAGTCTCCAATATCCTATTTTTAGGCAAGGTTCTGGAGCACATAGTGGCCTCTCAACTCCAAGGGTTTCTGGATGAAAGAGATTATCTAGATCCATTTCAATCTGGCTTCAGGTCTGGTATGGGACAGAGACAGCTTTGGTCATCTTCATGGATGAACTAGACAGGAGGAGTGTGTCCCTGTTGGTTCTGCTGTGGCTCACACAAGGTTACCCGGTGGGTTTCCATGGCCAACTGTGAATTCAAACTCTGTTCTCCAGACTTGTAATCCAACACCCAAACCACTACAATACTCTGACTCTCAATTAAAGGCAGGCTACAATTGAATCATCATCATCATCATCATCATCATCTGTTTGACAGGTCTATGTTCTCATCTTGAATCCAAGTGCTGAAGTGCTCTGTCAGGGCAATAAATAAAATAAATAATCAGTAAATGTCCTGTGCAATAACTGCTAGAATTCCCCCTGAAACGTTCCTCCATTGACTGTCAAAAGGTGTTTTCATCCTATTCCCTACCCCCACCCCAAAGTCCTGCTCCTTCCTCCTGCCTCCCATTACCAATCACTAAACTAATCTGTGTCCTGTCAACCATGAAATGTGCTACACCGTAAGCTGCATATTCATAACAAGAGACACTGCTGTGATGGAGTGTAAGTGACAGGTGATCCAAGCTGTCAGCAATTCCATTTTCTCTTTTCTGCCTTCTCAAATCCCCACAAGTAGGTTGGCCTATAAACATTTGCTGAGATGCCATGACCTGAAAGGACTTCAGCTAAACCATTTACAATCAGCTGTGATATATATTATCATTTTATTATCATTTTTATTCTCTTATTGCATGGCTAAAGACCTAGGCCATTCCTACACTACACTGTTATAATGCTATTATTTCACTTTTAACATCCTATGAAGTCCTGGGGTTTGTAGTTTAGGAAGGGGCATTTAGAATTCTCAGCCAGAGAGCGCTTTGGCCCCAGTAAACTACAAACCCCAAAATACCACAGGAACGTGGAAAGTGGAATAATAGCATTATAACAATGTAGTGTGGAAACGGTCCTAGAAGTATTTAATGGAAGTGATTTGTATATTCTGGCAAATAAATAAGCAATCCAGATCAGTGGTTCTTAATCTTTACTATGAATCTCCTTTAAATATCCTCTGTTGCAAGCCAACACCAAGACTTAACTCAAGATTTAAAACTGTAAAGTGCATCAAATGTTTATTTAAATTTGCTCATGAAAGACCTTAAAATTTGGAGACAAGGGGGAAAAAAGTAAATGCACAAACTCCTGTTATAATATTTTTATTGGATTGATTTCATACAAGATGATGATGATGATGATGATGGTGATGGTGATATACCTCAACATAGCCCACTGTACAATCTCATAATATTCCTCTAAGCCTTTGTGGACCCCCTGTGAGGACATTACAGCCCTGAGGGTCTGCGGACTACATGTTAAGAACCGCTGAGCCAGAGCATTGGTCCTTTTGTTTTCACTGACACCTTTCCATGGTTCCAGGAGACACTCAAACTTCTGAGATAGTCTAAAAATGGTGATGCTGGATTCTAAGTGGTGATACTGGTGATCTCAGTTGAAGCAGATAACTTCTTGTGATCACACAGCATCTAATGTAGCAAGTTTTTGTTTTGTTTTACTTTGTTTGTTTGTTTCCTAACAATCAGTATGGGGGAAAATACACTGGAGAAAAACACAATAACAGAAAAAAACAAGGTGCTAAAATTAAAAGAGAGATATCCAGTACCTCCTTGCAGAACATTTTTTAAAATTAAGATTCTTAGTGGCAGCCAGGCAATGCCTGGGTACAGTGCCACTTTCCCCAACCCAAATGACCACTGATTGTTTGTGTGGATGTACCAGGCAAGTTCCATCATGCTGCTCTCTGACTTGCAGCCATTGCTAGCCTGGATCACCAGTGTAAGGATGGTGGCAGACAATGCTGCCAGCCCCAAATAGAATCTTGGCCTTTGGTTGATTAATCTGCTCATATAAATTGGCCAAGACATGGAAGGCTACAGAAAAGCCATGTGCCAAATTGTCACAATGAAGTCACCCATGCCAAACTTTTTCAAAGGGTGAAGCTTAGCATTAGCTCTAGTTTATTTGTTTGTATATGAAACTTCTTCTAAATGAGCAGATCTGCCCGATTAGTGTCTTGGGTTTGGAAGAGATGACCAGCTGCAGAGCTATAGGAAATAGCCAGAAGTGTCATTCTGGTGCAGAAATAGATGACAGGGGAGAGAGACAATTGGAACGAGAAAGGCACTGGAAGGAAACTGTAGGAACTGTAGGTAGGATTACAGTCTTCCCCTCCTAGGAAAAAAAAATCTAATGCTAGAAACCATTCTATGACAGACAATATTCCAAGAAGGGAAGATTGCCTGCTATAGAGATACAATGGAGAAGATACATGGCTTAGATCCAGGTTATCTGAAGATGGTGTTCTCTCACGTGTTGAGGTCTTCTGGAGAGGCTCTTCTCTCTGTACCTTCTCTCAAAGGTACATCTGGGGGAAGATGGGAGAGGTCCTTCTCAGTGGCTGTTTGTTCCAAGGCTCTGAAGTTTTCTTCCAAGTGAGGTTAGACTAGCATCCTCATTGCTATCTTTCTTCAGGTAGCTGAAACTCCCCCCACCCCGTTTTCTCCAATAGTATTTCAATAGTATTTCAAAATAGTATTTCAATGAATGAATGAAAAAATCCTACACAGAAAATTCTGTTTTTATGCAAATTAAGCATGTACAAATTTTATGAAAAATAAACCCCCACTTGCAATATTTTCTGTGCAGGAAATGCATAAATCCCCAATTACAGTTTCTTTGCAGAAAACAGCATTTTCTGTACAGAAATCGATATTTCTGCATTGAAATATCATTTCAAAGCATGATTTTCCATTTCAAAATATCATTTTCCTGCACAGAAAATATTATGTTCTGTGCAAAGTAACCGTATGCAGATTTCTTATCAGTCTCGTCAGTCCAGGATTCTTCTCACCAGGGTTTCTCAGCATATTTTTTTAACCATTTTGTGAACATTTTTGAATATTCATTTCATCCTAGTAGCAAGATGCTGGAGGAAAGGGCTGACTCTGCCATGTGTCCTGACTTGTGCTTTTCTGCTGTCTTCAGGTGAAGTAAAGGATCAGATTCCTTTACAATCACTGCAATGTGATTTCGCTGGCTGTCTTGTCAATTCTTCTGCCTCATCTTTCCTTTCACTTCATGTAGTAAAACACCTTGTGCAACACCTGCTGCAAGCCCATGTCATACCTTACACAGAGGCTACCTCAACCTTTCCACCACAAATATAGCCAAAATAGACCTTCAACCAATGTTGTTGTTCTGCGCATTCCAGTCACTTCTGACTTATGGCAACCCTAAGGCAAACCTATCTCATTATTTTCTTGGCAAATTTTGTTTGAGGGGGTTCCTTTGCCTTCCTCTGAGGCAGAGAGAGTGTGACTTATCCAAGGCCACCCAGTGGGCTTCCATGGCGGAGTGAGGATTCACATCCTGTTCTCCAGATTCACAGTTCAAAGCTCAAACTGCACCATGCTAGCCCTCTCAACCAATAGGACTCTGTAAATGTACCTCTTTGCCAAATATGTAATGGATTAGTTCACATTTTACATTTTACAATTTAAATACTTCAAGTGTGGAGGTAAAGGCAAACTTTCTCGGAACAAATTTCACCCAGAAAACCCCACAGTAGGTTTGCCTTAGGGTCAACATAAGTCAAAAGCAACTTGAAGGCAGACAAAAACAAAATGACCTTAAACATAGCACCTGTGAGATGGCTCCGTCTTTGATAAGTGTGTCTGTATTATTCCTCTGAAAGGAGGTGAGAAGTCTTCTGGCCACAGAACAAGATGAGTACTGTGCAAGATGTTACTGAATTATAATAATGTGTAACATTAATGTCCCCCTTCAAAGTACTTCACATACATTAGTTAAGTCATTATTAGAGCCTAACAAGTTGCAGGTAAGGGATTACATATTTTTGCCATTGTATGCAGTAGTCATTTGGCTGTATCTCAGAGGCACCATATTTAATTTGAATTTTGACCATTATCAACCATTATTTTGCAAGAGTAGTTTAGTACATCTTGGAGATCTGCTAGGGAAAAAAAAAATTGACCTTACAGATGTGAATTCTGCGCACTGCAGATGATCCAGCCTTGATTGTTTTTTTGTTTTCTTGTTTTTACTTCAGCATTTCTTGGACAAAGAGAAGCTCCATAGCATACTCTGTAAATTAGTAGATGGCTTTCAATACTCTTCTAATGTGGGGTCATAGAATCATAGAATCATAGAGTTGGAGGAGACCATAGGGACCATCCAGTCCAACCCCCTGCTATGCAGGAACACCCATCAAAGCATTCCCAACAGATGACCATTGAGCCTCTGCTTAAAAACCTTTGAAGGAGACTCCACCACACTTCGAAGCAGCATATTCCACTGCCGGACAGCTCTGATCATCAGGAAGTTCTTCCTGAGGTTCCGGTGAAATCTTCTTTCCTGCAGCTTGAATCCATTGCTCCTTGTTCTAGTCTCTGGAGCAGTGGAAAACAAGCCCACTCCCTCCTTGACATGACATTCCCTCAAATATTTAAGCATGGATCTCTTCATCTTCTCTTCTGCAAACTAAATATACTCAGGTCCTTAAGCCGTTACTCATAAGGCATGGCTTTGAGACCCTTCACCATTTTGGTCGCCCTCCTCTGGACATGTTCAAGCTTGTCAATATCTTTCTTGAATTGAGGTGCCCAGAGCTGGACACAGTATTCCAAATGAGGCCTAACCAATGCAGAATAGATTGGTACCATTACCTCCCTTGATCTAGATACTATACTTCTATTGATGCAACCAAGAATCGCATTGGCTTTTTTGGTTGCTGCATCACACTGCTCACTCATGTTCAGCTTGTGATCTACCAAGACTCCTAGCTCCCTTTCACATGTACTGCTATCCAGCTGCATGTTCCCTATCCTATATTTGTGCCTTCCATTTTTTCTTCCTAAGTTTAGGGCCTTACATTTGTCTCTGTTGAATTTCATTTTGTTAGCTTTGGCCCAGCTCTCCAATCTGTCAAGGTCATTTTGAAATTTGATCCTGTCCTCTGGGATATTAGCAACCCCTCCTAATTTGGTGTCATCTGCAAATTTGATCAGCTTGCCCTCCACTCCTTCATCCAAGTCATTGATGAAGATGTTGAATAGCACTGGGGCCAGGATGGAACCTTGTGGCACCCCAGTAGTCTCTTCTGTCCAGGATGAAAAGCAGCCATTGGTGAGTACCCTTTGGGTTCGGTTGGTCAACCAATTACCAATCCACCTAACAGCAGCCCCGTCCAACCTGCATTTTACTAGTTTCTTTGCAAAAATGTCATGGGGAACTTTGTCAAAGGCCTTACTGAAATCAAGATGTGCCTCTTTTTTTAATTCTTCTCTTTTTTGTAAACTTTGTAAACTCTAAATTTAAAATTTTTTCTCTTTTTTCCCCCTCCTCATTCATTAGTACCAGATTGTGGCTGAGTGTAATACTAGTAATCAAGGTCATAAATAATTTGGGATACAATAAGTTAATTGGGAGTAGGAGATTTCTAGTTTATGCTATGGGGAATATAGTTAGGAAATCAACAGTTCCACCTTGTGCAACTTGATTCAATGGAATCCATAGACAGTTGTAGATAAAGGGATAGAAAAAGCTTTTCACTTTTTTTTCCCTTCTTTACCTTGATCCAGTTAAATACTTGATTATTGGAGAAGCTAGTTAGATATTGTCAACTTTTTTTTCCTGCTTCTCTTCCTCTTTACTGATAGACTGATTTATAGGTTTTTTCTCTTTTTTTATTTAGTTAAATAATTTATATACATCTTTAATATAGTTATTAAATTATAGGAAGTTAAGATAATTAAATATTATGTAATATAGGTACAGAGGATACTTATATTTACATACAAACTCAAATATAATTGTTGCTTTTCTAGATCCCCAGCAAAATTAATTGAGATAGTTTAATAAGTTAATTAAGAAATTTAATATAGTTATAGTATATATCAATATCCCAATAAAACTTTAGATTGATAGAGCTTAATAAGTAAGTATAAATGAATTAATTAATTAGACAGCTAAGATAATTCTCTTTCTAAATTGATACAAATACAGTGATTTTTTATTGCTTTTGATTACTTCTCTAGTTATTATAGACTATTATAAACTGGTAAGTGTTGAGTATAGAAATTTATTAAATCCCCCAAGGGAAACATGGCTTCTAAAACTAGAAAGGCAACAGCTCTTGCACAAAGTAGTAGCTCATTAGAACTAGAGACTCAAAAAAAAATTTGCAAGCCAATTCTGTTGTTGTCGATAAAATTAAGAAGTTAGGAATGCAAATTAGGTTGGAGATGATAGAGTTGAGGTTGGAAATACATACTGATCTGCAAGAAGAGTTGAAAGATATTAGAGAGAAGATGGAAGTACTAACCAAGGATATGTCTGTGATAAATGCTAAGACTGAAGACTTACAATTAAAAGTACAAAAGATAGAAGAACAAACTATTCAGGTAGAAGATGCAATTAAAGAAGAAATATCTAGAACCAGAACTGAGATGGAAATGAAATTTTGAGAGAAATGTCTCAAAATTCGCAGCTTGAGAGAACTCCCAGAAGAAAATCTAGTGGAAACAATAATTCCTGTATTGGCAGAATTTATAGGATGGGAGATACCCCAACTTGATATGGAAGTGGACAAACTGTACAGAATCAATTCAGTTATTGCCACTAGGAGGTGCCATCCTAGGGACATTGCCATTTATTTCATCAGGAAAAGGGTTAGAAATCTAATCCTTCAACAGAGTTATAAAAATAAACTAATTGTAAATGGAAAAGATCTGCAGATTCTGAAGGATATTCCATCTCAGCTGCTGAGCAAAAGAAGAAAATATACTGACTTAATGCGTTTCTTGAGAGAAAACCAAATAAGATACAAATGGGCAAGAGATGAAGGTGTGTCCTTTTCTATGTATCATAGAAGATTTCTGATTAACACAACATTGAAAGCAAGAGAATTTTTAAACAGATATGGTGATTCCCAGGATTATGCGGACAAAGAAAATGAACTTGGTAAAAATTATAAAAAGGATGACAACACCAGACAAAAATATAATATACATTTGGATAGTGTTTTCAAGCAAAAATTTTACCAACAGAAAAACGAAGGAGAAAATAAAGAAACTGAAGACTCTCAGGAAGAAGACTGTGAAGCAAATGAAGAAAAGGAAGAAGTACTTAGAAAAAGACAGCATGAATACTCAATTATTAGTGACAAGAGTGAATTAGATGATAAATAGGGTTAGTAAAGAATAAGACAGTAGAGGTAAAAGAATAAGAGAATAAGAAGACCCCTCAACTCTCTTTACCATGACTCACAAAATATTTGCTTGGAATGTAAATGGCCTGAATTCCCCAATTAAAAGGAAAAGAGTATTCCGTTATTTAGAAAAGCAAAAACTTAATATTATATGCATCCAAGAAACTCATTTGATAGAGAAAAGTCAGGCATATTTAGAAAATAAAAAACTAGGCATTTGCTATATGTTATCTAACAAAAAAAGAAAAAAGATGAGGCCTTGTACATTAACAAAAAGTACCAAAGTAAAAAAATATTTAAAGATGTAAAAAGAGAAGTCATCGCAGTAGAGACACAAATTGAAAATATGAAAATATTGATAATTGGCATTTATGCACCCCAAAACAATAAGGAAGAATTTTTTAGAAAGCTTCTGGAAAAAACGATTGGTATGGATTATCAAGGAATGATCTAGTTAGGAGATTGGAATGGTGTGATAGATCCTCCAATAGACAAGAATCCACTACCTACTAGGAAGAAAGATAAAACCTCAGGGAAATTACCAAAATTTTTCAGTGAATCAACTGACTCCCTATCATTGCTAGATATATGGAGATATAAGTGTGGAAATGCAAAAGACTGTACTTTTTACTCACACGGACACAAATCATGGTCAAGGATCGACATGGTATGGATCTCTAAAATATCAGTTAACTGAATTTCTGATATAGAAATATTACCAAGGATGATCTCAGACCATAATCCTATAGTAGTGGAACTGAAAAAATAAAAAGAGGGAGTATACATGGAGGTTAAATGACTTACTATTAAAAAATGAAACTTTAGTTAAAGAAGCTAAGAAAGAACTTAGAAGCATCTTTGCTACTAATTTGAATAAAGAAACTGCAATATACATTGTCTAGGATGTAGCTAAAGCTTATATAAGAGGTTTTTTTTTATTAAACAAGATATTACTCTTGGGAGGAAAAGGAAGCAACAGGAACAGAACATTATGAAAGAGTTAAAAGGAAAAGAAGATTTATTGAAAAAACACCCTAGAGATAGAGAAATAGAAAAAGATATTAAATTATTACAGAAACAGTTATCCATCTTTTCGATTAGGGAAATTGAAACAAACTTAAAATATGTTAAGCAATGGAATTTTGAAAATGCAAACAAACCTGGTAAATGGTTAATGTATAAATTAAGAAAGAGACAGGAAAGGAATTTGATCTCCCAGATAAAGGAGAAAGTACAAATAATAAATCAGGAACATATAAAAGAAACATTTCAAAACTATTTCTCCAATCTATACCTGGAGACCCCACTCCATGAAGAGAAAAAGAGAAAATTGGATTGTTATCTTGGAAAACAAGAAATACAAAAGATCACGGAATCTCAAAAGCAAGAATTACATTGAATGATTTCATCACAAGAAGTATCTCAAGCAATAAATAAATTAAAGATAAATAAAGCCCCAGGGCTAGATGATTTCTCTGCATTATTTTATAAGCTATTTGAAGAGGAAATAAGAATGCCCCTAGTAGAAACTGTTAATCAGATAAATAGCACACATGAACCACCATCATGGAGTGTAGCAAATATTACTCTTATCCCTAAAGAAGGGAAAGATACAAAAGAAATTAAAAATTATAGACCTATCTCCTTATTAACTATAGATTACAAGATATTTGCCTCAATTTTAATGGATAGACTTAGAAAGATATTAAGTAATTGGTTTCATCATGATCAAACTGTTTTTTTTTTACCAAAAAGGTACGTGAAAGATAACATACGAATAATTACTGATATTATAGAATATTATGAATATATATCTAATAAGAAATTGGCCTTAATCTTCATAGATGCCGAGAAGGCTTTCGATAATGTAAATTGGGTTTTTTTGCTTGAAGTCATGAAGAAATTAGATTTAAGCAAGAATTATATTAACTGGGTTGATTCAATTTATAGTAATCAAACTGCAAAATTAATAATAAATGGAGAGAAAACAAATGAAATAAACATAGAAAAAGGTACTCACCAGGGTTGCCCCCTCTCTCCTTTACTATTTGTAATGGTATTGGAAATACTGAATAGAAATATAAGGAACAATATTAGAATTGAGGGGGCGAAATTAAAGATCAATCGTATAAATTGAAAGCTTTTGCAGATGACCTAGTTATAATTTTAGAAGTTCCCTTGAAGAGCATAAAGGTACTACTAGAAGTATTAGATGAGTTTAGAGATTTGGCTGGCTTTAAAATAAATAAATAAAAAACCATGATGACAAAGAATATGACAAAGGATCAAGAGGAGGAATTAAAACAAATGACAAACTTTCAGACTGGGGAAAAAGTTAAATATTTAGGAATAGTAATTACAAAGAAAAATCTGGATCTTTATGAAAATAACTACAAACCAACCTGGAACAGAATTAGAGAAGATCTTAATAAATGGGCAATAGCTCATTGAATAGCTACTATTAAAATGAACATACTTCCAAAATTAATGTTCCTCTTTCAAAATCTACCTATTGTAAAACATGAAGAAACATTTAAAAGATGGTATAATGAAGTAAGAAAGTTTGTGTGGTTAGGGAAAAGATCAAGAATTAAATGGAGTTATCTACTATATGGTAGAGAAAGAGGAGGCCTCAGCCTCCCAAATTTCAAGATATACCACCACGCTTGTGCTTTGTCCTGGATTCTTGACTGGATAAATTTAAAAAATAGAAGAATTTTACAATTAGAAGGATTTAACATGAAGTATGGTTGGCATGGTTATTTGGGATATAACAAAGCCAGCATGGATAAAGAATTTAATAAACATATCATAAGAAAATTGCTGTTAAGAATTTGGAACATATATAAAAGGAAACTTTATACCAAAATCCCACATTGGATATCCATTCAGGAAGCTTTCTATAAACAAGAATGTGGATTAACAGAAAAGTGGTTACCTTATGAGGATTTCCTGGATGATTAAATAGGTAGCGACACTTTTAAATCCCTTGAGGTATTAAAAAAAGAAAGAATTAAATGTAATTGGTTTTTATACTGACAATTAAAAGAAAGATATAGAATTGATATGAATACAAAAGGTATTGAGGGGAAAAGAATTGGTTTTGACATTAAATTATTTAATGGCAAGGATCATATACTATCAGTAATATATAAACATTTATTGAAATTAGAATTGGAGAAAGAAACCATCAAGGATAATATGATTAAGTGGGCCCAAAATATAGGGCATACAATAGCCCTAGAGGAGTGGGAAAAAGCATGGACAGTGTATTTGAAATTTACAAAATGTACTGCCCTTAAAGAAAATTATTATAAAATGTTTTACAGATGGTATCTGACCCCCACAAAGCTAGCAAATATATATAAAAATATATCTGATAGATGTTGGAAATGTGATGAGGGAATAGGTACTTTCTTTCATGTTTGGTGGACATGTAAAATGGCCAGAATATTTTGGAGGGAAATCTATAATCAAATTAGAGCAATAATGGGTTTATAATTTCCTATGTCTCCAGAGTTATTTTTTCTAAATATACTGAAAGGAATCAATGGGAATGATCAAAAGAAATATGGAAGGCTTCTTTTATATATGATAACAGTGGCCAGGCTATTGTATGTGAGTAAATGGAAAATTAAAGAAATCCCAGCTGTGGAGGGATGGTGGATGATAGGATTTATGCAAATCGTGATAAATCTTCCCTCATTCCACTGACCAAACATGGCTCAGAGTCAAGTGCCAAACAAAACACATACAGCAGAGTTGATAAACACAGCAACAAAAGCGTGTGCAGCAGAGTATGATATGCAGCACTGCTCTGACCCCAAAACTCACCCACGAAGGAACACTATCACACAGTGTTGTCTTCCAAGGATACCTGGAGGCTTTTAATCTTATATTCCAATATATACATCTGTACAGGATTCGCAAATCCTCCAACAGAGATTCACCATTCCATCATCAACACATCAAGTGGAGATATGCTCTGGCAAAGCCTCCGGCCAACAATCAGGCAGACCAAGAGAAGATGTTGGCCAGATCCCATCTCCTTATATACACAGGGACTAGCTGATGTAACCCCAGCCAGGATTTCATGTCCCATGGCTGATGTAACCCCTTGTCCTGGTTACATTACACTGTGACTCAGCTTTTTGTCCCAAGGGGATTACCTCATGACATGCATAGTCATTCCCCAGGTGCTTTCCACATGTACATCATAAGTATTTTATTGGACCAAAGCAACATCCAAAGAATGGTTATTCAAGCTTCTTGACATGTACCAAATGGATATGCTAACTATGCTCATGCAAAATCAAAGTATAGACATGGTGAATCAAGAATGGAATGCTCTAAAAAGTGTATGGAAAGAAAGATGGGGAGAAACATCTCTTTTAGAACAGTAAATCATAAAACAGAGTCGTAAATTCATTTTATGTATTATGCTATCTTTCCTTTTCATATTCTTATGTCTCTCACATTATCTCTTTCTCTTTTTCCATTTTCTTTTTTCTTTCCCTTTTTTATTTTCTTTCTGTTTTTTTCTTTCTTTTCTTTTCCCTTTCCTCCCTGCTTTTCTTCTTCTTCTTCTTATACTGCTTATATTTGTATCTCTCTCATATTCTTTCCTTTTTCTTTATTTTGTTTCGTTCTGTTAAATGTAAGTTTAATTAGATTCTTATATTAGATTTTCATAATAATACTGTAGGAGAAGAAATAGTGAATATATAGAATAGGTTTGGGTATAATAATCATTAGGCTAAAATAATGATTGTTCTTCTAGGTTATATTAGTTATAGATAAACTCAAAATTACTTAATTATTGTTCTGTTTCATTTATATCTTTTTTGGGGGTATAATTATGTATTGAATAATACTGTAATACTGGTTGATATCTATTATAACCAGGTATTCCTGTATGACTTCTCTACCTATTCTGTGCTGCATTCCCCCACTTCCTCACCTGCTCCCCACCCCCCACGTTGAGCACTTCTATCCTTTTGGGAGAAAACTGAGGCAAAGAAGATGTTGAGTAGCTCTGCCTTCTCTCTTCCCCCTGTTAGTAATTGGCCATCTTCTCTGCGCAGCAACCCTATCATTTCCTTGTTTTTCCTTTTGCTGTGGACATATCTAAAAAAGGCCCTTTGTATAGTTTTAATGTCTCTGGCAAGCCTGAGTTCATTCTGTGCTTTAGCTTTTCTGACCTTAGCCCTATCCTGGTTATTTGCTTGAATTCCCCTTTGGTGGTTTCACTGTTCTTCCATTTCCTGTACATGTTTCTTTCGACACTTAGCTTAGCTGACAGTTCTTTTGTCAACCATTCTGGTTTCTTTAGACACCTGCCATTTTTCCTCCTTATTGGCACAGTTTTCAATTGTGCCTTCGGTATCTCACTTTTAAGGAACTCCCATCCATCATGAACTCCATTCTGTTTCAGTATTCTTGACCATGGGATTTCGGCAAGTAACTCCCTAAGTTCACAGAAATCAGCTTTTTTAAAGTCTGAGATGCGTGTCTGGATACACTTGGATTCTCCTTCCCACTGAATGACAAATTCCAAAAAAGCATGGTCACTCCCCGCTAAGGATCCCACCACCTGAACCTTATCAACAAAGCCATCCCTGTTGGTCAGGATCAATCTAAAATAGTCGATCCCCTCTTCCACCTTCTGGACCATGAAATTGTCTGCAAGGCAAGCAAGGAACCTATTGGACCTTGCGGTCTTGGCAGAGTTTGACTGCCAACAAATATCAGGATAATTGAAATCTCCCATTATGACTGAATCTCTCCTCTTTGAATGTGTGGTCATCTGCTCCAGGAAAGCCTCATCCAGGTCCTCAGGCTGGCCCGGAGGCCTGTAGCAAACCCCCACAATCACATCCCTATTGTTTCTCACTCCCTTAATTCTTACCCAGATGCTTTCGACTTGGCTTCCTCGATTTAAGTCATGGATCTCTTCACAGGTGAAAACATCCTTGACATATAAGGCTACTCCTCCTTCTTTCTTGTTTGGTCTGTTTCTGCAAAATAGGTTATACACTCCTATTCCTACATTCCAATCATGAGACTCATCCCACCAGGTTTCAGTAATGCCTGTTAAATCATATTTATTTTGTTGTATTAAGAGGTCGAGTTCATCTTGCTTATTTCCCATGCTTTGTACATTAGTGTAGAGACACTTAAGACCATGTGCCCTTCCTGGAAGTCATGTACTAAAGTTACTTTTCCTCTCCATGTTGGTGTCTAGTACTACTTGGCCTGCTCTATCTATATCATTTGGGGTATTTATCCCAGCACCCACTGAATCTTTGTTCTGAATAATACTGTTTCCCTCCCCACTTGAATTCAGTTTAAAGACCTCCTGTGAGACTGTTAGCAAAAATGTTCTGGCCAATGGTTGTGAGGTGCAGGCCATCCCTTGCCAGAAGACTAACTTCGTGGAAATGGTGACCGTGATCCAAAAATCCAAATTGCTCCCAGAAGCACCATCTTCGGAACCAATTGCTGACCTCCACTATTCTTCTCTCCTTTCATGGGCCATGTCCTTCCACATGGAGGAGAGACAAAATGATAACCTGTGCACCAAGGTCCTTCAGGTTCCTACCCATAAGCTCATAATCCTTCATGATGCAGTGAAAGCTGCACCTCGCAGTGTCATTGGTTCTGACATGAACCGAAAGGAGGAACTTACAGTCAGTGGACTTGATGAGTCTTGTTAGTCTCTCTGTTACATCATTGATTTTGGCCCCAGGGAGACAGCACACCTTGCGACTGATCTTGTCCAGGTTGCAAATGGTCGGTTCTGTTCCTCTCAGCAGGGAGTCCCCAGCCACCAGAAGTCATTATAAAAAAAGGTGAATATTACAACTGAATAGTTTTCTTGCTTAACAATTAGAATTCTCTCCATAGTCACTCTTGTTAAGTTAGTGACTTCCTGAAATTCCAGCTTCATGTTTCTAACATCTGCTATTGAGTTCTGATTCCTAACCCCTTGTGAAGAAGCTGTATCCTGAATATTTCACATGAGCTTAGCAAGAATGTGGTTTTAATCTTATGCTTCATTGTTGTAGTCACAAAATTTTGAGATGGAAAAACTGCTCTAAAGGATCACTTTGATCTTAGTTATAGTAAGCAACAAACTCAGCTAATGGGCCAGAGATGGTAATGTGTATGTAAGAGGTGTCTTCTCCCTACACCCCACTCCTCCGGTCACATCTAGCTAGCAAAAAAAGCAAACAATGAATTCAATATATGTTCCTACAAACATTACCATTTCAAAGTCCTCTTATTTTAAAAGAGGAAAATAAAAGGAAAACAAACTGTACAGAAGCTTGTTTGCAGCCATCAAGGATTTTTTTCCCTCCTTTACCAAATGAAATGTACCTCTGCTTTCAGCATTTTAAATTCCCTTTGCTTTGATTTTTACTGTCACCTTAATTGTCTTCCTGTCATAAGAGACCCTGTGCTTTGAAGGGCAAAATAAAATTTAGCTATTGCTTTGCCTTGCGCTTTCACTTTTCGAGAACACTGCCGTATTTTATATTTCAGGTTGCTTTGCTTGGCTGATCTCCCTTCTAATGAAAGTACCTGGTGATTGAGCAGAACTTCATTCTGCTACTGTACCCGGCTACTTCATTTTCTGTGGTTTAGAAATGGCTTTGAAATCTGTATTGAGGGGAGCAAGAGGAAGGGAAATACTTCCTACATACAGAGTAAGGAACTTCAGCTGCTGATTGTATTAGATTAGGGGTGGGAAAAATGACACCCTCCTGTAGCAGTAGATTACCACCCCCGTAAGCCTGCATAGTCGATAGTGAGAGATCATATCAGTTGTATGACATCTGGGAGGGCCACACCTTTCCCAACACTGTGTTAGATATATCTACAAGTAGTCCTCAGCCTTATGGATGTGGGAGCTCCATGCTAGTGGTGAAAGAAATATTTGCTGTTATTTGTTTCCTGAATTTTTTTTTGTGTGGGGGGAGGATTTTCTGACATTCAAGAAACTCGGTCCAGGAAGAATAACATAGTAGTGATAATGTTATGCTGTTTTCACCAGGTATTCATACATCCTGAAGTTCTTCTGTACATTTTTCTGCACAAAAAAATATACACTAATTCTTTGCAAACAACAACAAAAAATGATTTTGTGCAAAGGCGTAAAAAACATTGTTTCCATATAGTCATGTGAGGAATTTTCTTTTGTGTAGCTTTGCCATTTCATGTGCAAAATGTAGGAATCTTCCAGATACATGCACATAAAAAAATGCACCAAAAATCATGCACAAATCCCAGCAATCATCTATAGAAAAAAAATCACCATATGTGTGCCTTTTTATTTGTTTTTGTGCAAGATGGCTACTTTCATTGGAGGAAAAGATTTGCATTGTAATGCAAATGATCTCTTGTTTGAACTGTTATCTGTCAAAACTCATGATTCTGCACTAACTGGGTAAGTAAATTCAATGTCATCTAAGCAAACTTACCATTTTCTCAGCCACTTGTCATTCAGCCAAATCCCAGCTTCATTGTAACAGTCCAGTCCTACAGCACCTTTGAGTGTTGCTTTCCGTAGAACAGTTGTGTACAGTGCGGGGGTTGTTACTGCAGTTTAGATCTCCTTGGGGACACCCCTAAATATCACTTTGATATCAATAATTTGGCTTTATACTGCCACTCCGCTCCACATGTTTGCGAGGCCACCGGACAAGCACGCAAACAGGCACGGCCAATAATTGCTGGACATTCCATTCTCCACCCAGGCAGGCCAGATACCACTGGTCCGTCGCTTCAGGGACCTCTCTGGCAAACACCTCATTACATATGCACAATACTAACAAAAGCCTCCTGCCCCGAGCAGGCAACTGGGCAAAGGTTGTGCTGTCTACCGGTAAGTGCTGCGCATTTGCATACAGTCTACCTCTTTGTCAATTCGGACTTAACTCCATCATGCAAAGTTGTGACCTTTCCAAGACATTGTCTCGCACCCCAAAACTCATTGTTGTCCCCTGAGTAAGGCATAGCCTGCAGTCACAATTCACCCTATAAAAACCCCTGATTCCGAGACCTTCCTCGGATCGCTCAGCCCGCTCCGGAGTTCGATCCCACCTTGCTGCCATTTCATTTGGTGAGCTCCCCTCAGCTAATCGAGCTGAACTTCTTCTCTGCATCTCTGGCTTCTCTCCAAAGGTCCAAGATGACGAGACAGGTGTCATATCACCCACTTCCCTCTGAAACTCCCTATCCCTAATTTAATCTCTGATTCCTTAGTTATCTGTGTGACTATGGTGTCTTTGATATTTGTCTGTATTCAATAAAACATCATTTTTATTACTTTAAACCCGTGTGGCTGCTTGACTGACCTGACCCTGTAGACGCTGGGTCACAAGTTACCTTGCCTCTTGCTAGCTTAAGTGAGTGCTCCAGCTAATTTCCCCCAAGGTTGTGTTTTATTGTTTGGTTATTTAGGTGTCCCTCCCAGGACCTCCAGAGAACAGAGTAACAGAGTCACCACTAAAAAGATCCTCTACTTCATACCCAATTACTGAATTCAATTTGATGAAACAGAATCCCAGCAATGGCTCTGAATGCTCTGGAAGGACTATATTGTCCAGTGGGCTCTATTTGGCAGAAACATTACCACATTTCTGGTCCTGGTAACTGAACTGCTCTTGTAGGATTCCAGGCTTGGGAAGTGAAGTGTTCTTTGAAAGAAAAATAACTGCAAACATTCAAGGGTAAAGAAATAGCAAAGTGCAGAAAAACGCTTAAGGCTCCAGTTGCCCAGTTGTAGTTGGGAGTTCCCATGCAATCCAAGATGCTGTACGTGAGCTAGGATCTTTAGTACTTTGACTAGCTCCTGAGAAATTCCAGAAAAGCTTCACTACCCATTGACAAGGAAGTAAACAGCCATCCTACAGCGGTGGTGTGCAGTCATTAATGTGTCTATTAATCTATCAGTTCAGAAATATGCCCCAAAATACATATAGATTTGCTGTTGTTGTTCTTAAAGAAAAATCAGCACAGGATTAGCATGGAATGAATGTGGAGGCAGCAAAAGGAGGATGTCACAGAAATAGACTTGGCAGATGTGCTTTTCTTTAGTGGATGAGAACACAAGAGTGCTTCTATTTGCATTTGTGAAATGCTGTGGGGTATGGAATTATGTTTAAAAGTTTCTCAAAGATTAACTTATGTTACCTATTGAAATATCCTGCTTTATGTGGAATTACTCACAAGTGCTACAAATAATGCTAATTTATATTAGAAGGGTTTAAAAGCAAACACAAACAAACAAAAAGAATATACATACTCATATGTTTTATTCAGATTGTTGATTTCTACATGATTGTGGAATTCCACACAGCTTTCAGAAGTTGTGAAGGATGTAATAGACTGATGGGAGATTAGAATACCAAATTAATTAAAAATGCAATGTGTAATATATTGGGGAAGTGATTAGTATACTGAGCTAGCTGTCAACTTGGAATGCTATGTTAGTTCTGATTGGTTGGATTCTATCTTTTTAAAAAAATTATGAAAGACACCACCATCTCATTATGATTTATTTATTTAGCAAGTCATATTGACAAGGGGTATTTTATGTTGTAAAGACAGAAAATATATTGATTGATTCTTTGATTGTACTTTTAGACCACTAACAGCCAGAGTATAAGTATGTGCATGTCTGTCTGTGTGTGTGTTGCAAATAATGAAACAATGACTGAAGACAGAACATAAGAAAGCCAAGATGAAATTAGCAACAAATTATATGAAACTTTTTTTATTTAAAAATAAACAGAAAAAGGGAGCAGTATAAAAGTGTTGTTGATGCTGTTATTGTGGGCCTTTATGTCATTTCAGACTTACGGTGACCTTAAGGTGAACCTATTTCTTTTTTATATATATATGTATAATTTTATTAAAGTTTCATCAAATAAAACAGACCATTATCTCTGTAATGTTTACGTGCAATGTTACCTCTTCTTCCTTTCCTTTCTGGATTACAATTATTATTATTTCCTCTATTTTTTATACCGCATATCGCAATAAAATGCTAATAATCAAATTTAATTCGTTAATTCCTGCTATATTTCTCTACTATACTTGTTACATGTTATTTCAATGATTATTACCCTGTAAAGTAATTGATATCATGAATTATGCATTGCCATCTGTCTACACCCAACCCAAATCTGTAACAATCTTCCACTCTTTATTAATGTCTTCATCTGATTTCCCTTTTAATCTTTGTGTAAGAATATCCACATTTCTATTTCCCATAAAAGTTGTCCACCACTGTTCAATAGTAGGTATAGTTTCATTTTTCCAAAGTCGTGCATACTCAATACGGGCCATCGTCACCATGTATAGTATTATTCTCCAATATTTCTTCACTGACGTTCCCTCTAATATATGTGTCATGTTTAGCAAGTAGAGTTCAGGTATCATCCCAAATTGAATCTTCAAAATTGAACATAATTTCTTATGTATTTCTTTCCAGTATTTTTCTGCTTTGGGGCATGACCATCACATATGAAATAGTGTACCAGAACTCATTAAGGTGAACCTATTTCGAGGTTTTTTTCTTGGCAAAATTTATTCAGAGGGGGTTTGACCATGCCTTTTTCTGAGGCTGAGAGAGTGTGGCTTTCCCAAACTACCCAGTAGGTTTCCATGGCAAGTGGGGATTCAAACCCTGGTCTCTGGAGTCATATTCCAACACTCAAATCGCTAAGATCTAAAAACATTGTGAACAGTTCTTAAAATACCTGGGAACACATATACACACACACACAGAGTCTGTCCTTCTCATTCAAGGGTTTAACTTTCACAAATTTGATTATTCACGGATTTTTACAACCCACTCCCCAAGGGACAAGAGAGGAAAGTGATGTCATTATCCCTTTAGGCTGTTACCTCTTAAAATAAAGGTTTTCTACTGTGAAAAAGCATTGTAAGCACCCATGTCAGTGCAGAGAGAGAAGCCCCTGACTTCTTTAATGATGGCCCCACTCACCTCCCAATGTCTGATCTTGTGTTAGTTGTATACTTTCACCAATGGCAGCAAAGCCCTCTGGAAGAAAGGGAGTCACATGCTCCATGCTCTCATTGCCTTGACATTATACATGTGGTAGCTCTGTCTCTCCTAACAGATGAGCAAACCAGATTTTCACCAGCTAATTATGAGTGTAAAATAAAGTTTCTTCCCTGCATGTTCTGTTTTTTGACTTCGCAGTGGTCTTATGCCCCTAGTCCACTTGAATGTGGAGAATTGACTGTATACACATACTCAGAAGGACAGAGAGAGAGAGATGTACATTAGGCCTTAGCACCTTGCTCATCCACTACACTAGTTGGGCAAGCTTCCAGGATCTATGGACAATTATTCCATGTGATGAGTCATTTGGGTTGTGAGCATCCCTTATTATAAGGGAAGTTCTTAATTTGAGGTTTGAAAAGCATGTCCTTTATATGATACAGCGGTGTCCCTTAGTATCAGAGGTGTCCCCTATTTAAGAGCTGGAAGACTTTTCCTTTCTTATAGACTGAAGAAAATGGTATTTTGAGGTATGGGCTCTTCCTAATGAGAAAAATGTGTGCATCTTGTAATTTATGAAGATGGACAATATGTTAATTTTAAAAAGATATTAGCTGAAATCAATATTTCCATTTGGTATTTTTGGAGAACTCAGACTTATTAATAGCTGTCTTCTAATTGTCATCCTTGTATGCCAGGAACTTGATCTGTCCCTTATTGCTATTTTGAAAGTTGGCCACCCTAGTCAGAGACACTGAACAGCAGGTGCCAGACTCTTGGTCCAGTACTTGAGCTGGTTCCATTCATTCATATCTCCAGACTCCATGCATTGACTCTGATGGGAACAGCCAGTTCTCCCTCCCCATGAAACTGTACAATATAAAAGAAATGGAAACAGTGTAATTTTGCTTCCCTCCTTACCTGGGCGGTACTTGATGCCACTCAGCAGATAGCTTTGTTACTACAGCACTTTTTCTTGGGCTGGGTCAGTTGTATTTAATGGAATTAAACATAAAGGGAAAGAAGGATGGGCCAACAGGCATTTCATCTCGCACCTTTGTTATTCCAGAGATATCAAAATGGGATGCTTTCTTCTACAACCCTTAAAATATCAGGCAATCTCATAGAGGATGCATCAAGCTCAGTCTGGGGTTATGCTAGGAAAGAGGGAAAGCTTTTGATCTAGCACATCCAAGATTGCTCCAGCCTCTCCCCATGAACACCCAGTGGAAACACAGCCATTGGAGCTTTCTTTGGCTATATCAGGGGTCTCAAAAGTAGGTATGCTGCCCCACTGAGGGAGCTCATGTCTGCTGGCAGATGTACTTTGACTTCATTGTGACTACCTCAACCATCCTTTGACAGGGTCGGGATTGCTCTGTTACAGTAATTCTAATAACTGAAGTTAATTTAAAATAATTTCTCTCTCCTTTCTATCTATCATCAGTGGTTCTCAACCTGTGGGTCCCCAGATGTTTTTGGACTTCAGCTCCCAGAAGCCCTGAGCATTGACCATAGTGGCTGGGGCTTCTGGGAGCTGAAGTCCAAAACATCTGGGGACCCACAGGTTGAGAACCACTGAAGCTAATATTCTCTCATATATATATGGCTGTGTAGAAGAGGGAATTTCAGGAGGTATTGATTGTCGTGCAACCAGATATTAGGAATACCTGCTGAAATTCCTTTTTTGCTACAGAAACAATACAGAAGTCACACACAGTTTTTATTCTGGCACTCCTATCGGGGATTTATATTAGGATAACTGTTTTAGCCTTCCAACATTTTAAACAGAAGTTTATCCCCTCACCCCCCAAAAAAACCCAATAATGACAAAACCCTTGTAACGTCACTATTTGCTTCCCTACTCAACAATTGTTAAGTAATGTTGGCTACCTGAGAAACTTTGGCTGTTATTTTTAAAAGATATAAGCACATGTGGAATGAAAATCAACTTGATCCCACTGTGGCTTCACACGCGCACACAGGCATACACGCATACACACACACACCCTCATCCAGGGAAGGAAACCTCAGTGTTGTTAATGTTTAACTCGTAGGCCCAAGAATGCAGTCACAGTTGCCTAGCAACCAGGAAAGATATACTGCAGTCCCCAAAGAATAAACAGAGGATCCAGCAACAGTGGGGTCATCTTCAGAGCAGACAGCAAAGAAACACTTCTCCATGGTCTTATTATGTAACATTTTAATAAGTTAATGACAGATGTGTTAATCTTATAGCTTGCCCATTTTCTAGGGTTTGATGCAAGAAAAAAAAGTGTACTGAGAAATGCACTCACCTTCAGCAAAAGAAAGTCTCAGGCTGTGTCGTCAGGCCTTGAGCCGTCATGTTTCTGACATGGGTGGGTGGCTTGGGTGTAGGCAAAAACATATATTTTCTCCATGCCAGGAGTCTTAAGGCATGTGACATAGTAGCCTAGGTCAGGTCCGAGAAAAGTGTGATCCACAGGCCTCGTACCCTGGGCCTCAGTTCTGCAATCACCAAAGCACCTCGCCATTCCCCCCAAAGCCCCCTCCCCTCTTTTTTCAAAAATACACAATTCTTCACAACTTCATGCAATTTGCACCTCCAATTGCATGGAATGCAGAGAAAAGATGAGAAAACATCCCAGTAGATCCTTTAAGACCTTCACTGCACTCCCAAATACCGCTCTTTTCTTTTTAATCCTTCTTAAAATGATAACAGAAAGTAGCATGACCTCACTTCTGATCATTATTTTGAGAGAGACTGCAGGTTAAAATGGAGGTTTGGATGCTTGCTGGGAGGGGGGTGCAGCCAGTGAGGTGGTCTGTGGGGAAAATTGGCGCCTGGTCCCATGCAGTTGCCCTTGCCTGCCCTCAGTCAATTCAGGACATCATGGCTCTGATAGCCAGTTGTTTTCATATGCTCCAAGGAATGAAATGTTTTACTATGTGTCCACATCTGAGCTTTGTTCTTCCTGGCTGCTTGTTTCCCATGAGCGACCTGGGAATGTCTGAGACCATGTTACTAAATCTATCCTTATTCTGCCCCTCCTGTGACCACTCAGCCCTACCAGAGCCTGCTTTCCTTGGCATTTGTAAGCACAGGACACTCCTCTCAATTTCCCTGTTTTCTTAGAATTGGCCTGAAGAAGGGAGATCTTGTGATGACCATGATTCACAGCTGTCCTGAGATTTCCCAGATAAGATCTTGCACCAGACCTTGTATTGGCATGGGATTTCATGAGAAGACAGAGGGTCTTAGGACCTCAGGTTTTTTATTCAGTCATTTTAGGTTGGACATAAGTGCAAGCAGCTCACACTGTCTGCTCTGGACACCTCTCAGGCTGAGTGCATTTCTGGCTTGGGAGCAGGTACTTCTCTTCCTCTGTGTGTACGTGTATGTGTGTGCACAAGATTTCCTCTCTCTTCTTCAACAATCACTGCCCCTTGTGGAATCCCTTCCATATTGTTTGCCCCCCTGTATCTTTCCCCCTTCCTCTCTCCCTTGTTTGTTGGGTACTCCCCTTGGGCTCAGGCCTTTCAAGGATGGGTAGAAGTTTCATCATGTCTGGCTTATCACAACTGCTCAGGACTATTTGGTTCTTGAGTAATTGGTTCCAGCTTTGGTGGGCTTTTAGATTTGAGAGGCTCAACCTTAGAGGCAATTTCTGGCTCCCATTCCTGTATGATTTCTTTTCTTTTCTTTTCCTGCCTTTCTCTCTTGCTTTCCTTTTAACTATTTCTTCCTTTCTTCCTTGTCAGTTTTTTCTCTTTCTTGTTTTCTCCCACTCTGTTTGTTCTTTCCCTTTTGCTCCTTTTGTTTATCTTCTCATTTTATTTATTTATTTATTTTATTTATTCTCTCTTCTTTTACATTTTTCTTTCTTTCTTTCTTTCTTTCTTTCTTTCTTTCTTTCTTTCTTTCTTTCTTTCTTTCTTTTTACTCCTCCTCCTCTTTGGTTCCTCTCTCTTGCTACTTCCTTCTCTTCTCCCCACAGCCATTTTTGTCCTTATTATTGGACTTCTGTCTTCCTACCTTGGTTGTGTGATTTTTTTTTCCCTTTTGATTTTAGCCTCCACCTTCTATCTCCAGATTGGTGACTTTTATCACCACCAGGTTCCCTGGATCACTCAGCTACAGTCTTGGCTTCCACTCTGCCTTGACTCCCTCTCTGCTTTCTTTCTCTTATCTCCATGTTCCTCACTACTGCCTCATGCCCTCCAACTGACTCAGTTTCTCATGGACAATCCCAAGTAATCTTGTGTTGTTCCACTTTTTCAGCTGTTGAAAAGAACAGTTTCTATCTTGTCCAGTGGTGGAGTGTGTGGAATGGAGTGGGAGGGGGCGGGACCACTGTGCATGGGGCATGGCCAGGGAGCACAGAGGCATGGCTACAGGTCAGGATGCCCCCAAAACATTGCTACCCACAGCGAATCACCCTTCTCCCTCCCCCATGTCCCTACGCGACTGATATTCTCCTCCCACTTCCCCCTTTGTCCTCAGTTTCCTTTAACTGCTGATAATTGAATTCAACATGCAAACATAGTTAATATTCATTGTAACTCAGCAGGGGTGAGAGGTGAGGAGGAGGTGGAATCCTGCCCTTTGCAGTAGTCTCAGGCAAAGAAAACTGCTGCAGCCTCTGCTATCTTCTCTGTTCTCCTTTTTAAATAACATTTGCCATCTTGACCACACTCTGGTGTTGCTTAGCCAAATGTGTCCTGGTTTTCATCTGTGAAATATTGAAAGATATGCTACCTTTGTATTTTCCCCACTGTTTCTTCTCTCATTCTTTCTCCTTCCTTTCCTTTTCCTTTTCCTCTTCCTCCCTCCTCCACTTTGCATTTCTTCCTTGGTTTGCCCACAATTCCCTCCATGTTTCTTATTTCCTATATCGCCCTCCCCAAACACATGTGTCAGTTTTCATCAAATAAATGTTGGAGGGTATGAAGAATAGCCATCTTCTTCTGTATGATCTTCAAAAAAGGCAAAAACTACAAAAAACATGAGTCTTTTCAGAAATAATTGATTCACTATTTATGAAGGAAAACAAAAGGAAGACCTTGTAAACTCCATAAAGACCATGGAAAACACAAATATGGCATTGTTTATCAATTTACATGGAGCACTATACGCTCATATATTTCAGATCAATAGGCAGAAGAGCTATTAAAAGAGCTGATCGTGTTTGCGTTCTTCATAATGAAATTTAAGTTTAATGTAAAATGTCTACAAAACAGTTCCCCAGCAAGGTATAGAATAGGCAATTACCAAAAGCTAAAGCAGAAATATAGAAGAGGCACTCAATGTTGGTGCTAAAATACCTTTTATGGCCGTCTTTCATCATCTTCATTGCCTAAAGAATACTAACAAAAATGAGTGTATAAAATAGCCATGAAACACAATGAAGTTCAGTGTAAACAAACTTCTATCATTGTTCAGTGAGCCAATTTAGTTTCTAGGCTCCCAAGCCTCTTAAGCCAAGAGCATCAGGTCCAAGAAGTTTTTGGCCCAAGAACATAAGAGACACCCAAATGGATGATAGTCCATCTCATCTAGCATTCTGTTTCCACGGGTGCCTAGCAAGGTTCCTTCTGAAGTTCACAGGAATGGTGTGATGGTTTTTCTCACTCGTAACTCCCCAACATCTGGGGTGCCACCAAGTCAAATGTCAAAGGATATCTTTTTAAAGGTTATTTTAATAGCTGGTAACTTAAAAGTTAGTAGTTCCATGCTCCAAAGAGTAATTATTTACTCTTATTGAGCAAACATAATTTTTACTTGCTCATTTTTCAAAAAACAATGTGAATAGTTACTTTTAAAAAGAAACATAATACTATGAGCTGCTCACCTATGGTACAAAACAAACAAACAAACCCCAGCAATATCGTATTGACCTCTGCAACTATAAAATCCCATGAATCCCATTTTGGGAGAAAGATAAGATATAAATTCAATAAATAAATAAATATTAATTAACATAGTTACAGTTATACTACAAAAGGGAGTGAAGTTATCCTTTGTTACATTAAAATCATAATGCAACTTAATTATGCCTTTGTGCAGAAGAGGGTGACCAAAGTTATCAGTGGATTAGACTCATGTGATAAAAGGTTATGTTGTGTGTTTCAGGAAAGGGGAGATGTAATATTGGTGTAGAAAGGGAAGTGTTCTTTCCACTCTCATAATACTAGACCCTTGGTTCATCAACTGAAGCTGAATGGTTAGAGATTCAGGACAGAAAAAGGGATCAAAGCACTTCACACTTCATTGCTAAAATGTGTAATTCACTGCTACAAGATCTAATGATACCTATCAACTTGGATGGCTTTGGAAGGGGGACAGAGTATAACATAGAGGTTAGGGCCGTATATATGTATTCATACACATATACAGACCAGTATCAAAGGTAGTTCAAGAATCTATATTCCAGAGCGTAGCATAAAAGTTCTGCTGATGGAACTATTCTATGTCTCTCCTCTCACACACCTATCTCAGAATCACCATTTGGCTGCTGAATCTCCTACCCCATGGCCATTCTGTGGCTGCTGGAAAGCGGAAGGGGAGTCAGAGATGCCGTTGCGTATGAAGACGTAGCCAGATGCAGAACAGTTACATAATCTACTGAGATATTCTGGGTCCTATGGGGTCTCAGACTTCTTGTAATTATTCTGTGACTGGCTATGGGATCATTCTCTGATCCACTCACCAGCCACTGAATGGCCATGGAAGGGGTACAACAGCTAAAAGGTGAGTCCTAGAGAACTCTATTCATCTGGGGAGAGGAAAATAATACCACTTTTCACAATGACCAAGGAAAAAAAAGCATATATAGGTGTACTTTGGACTTATTCAGCATGCCAGCCCCAGTATATCTCTATATATCTGTTGCTAAATAACATAAGGCAGAAGATGCAGTTGCAGTGATGAACTTGTGGGCGGACTACGTTTAGGCAACAGTTAGGCCACTTTGTGAATAGTCTGTTTGGTCTCATCCAACATGGCTTTCCTTATATCCAGTGTCCCAGCATGTAGGCATTGCATCTAGGTGAGCCACAGGGAAGGGATGGAGCTAGCCTATATTGCCATACAATCAGCTCATATTATTGATTTGATCTTTGCCTTTAGTGCAATGTGCCTATGAAGAATATGCTTTATTTACTAACTCATCTTGGCATTCTTTTCTCACCTTTTCTCACATCACATGCTCTCAGTTATCAGATGCTAAAGTTGTTTATTGATTAAACCAAAAGCAGAAATGAGAGAGAGCCTATGTATTTTATATTCCATTTTCTCTGCAGTAGCTTTTTTTTTGGGGGGGGGATAAAAATCTATAGAAATCTCTTTAAACGGCATTGTGTCTCTATGCTACAAGTGTGTACAGCCAACAGCTGTACAATGTCAAAAGTCTAAAATACTGTAAAATGGGATGAGTGAAACATTATCCTGCAGAAGTGAAAGCAAAAATGACAAATCTATGGCAACCTAAAGTTAATTTTTTCTCTCAATGTGAGGCAGTAAACTTTAACTCTTTTCAAATTATCTATTGATTGGTTATCAGGGAGGGTTCACATTCTTCTTTAATCCTTAAACAGATACAATGGAGCAGGGAAAAGGATATTAAGTTATACATGGGAATGACAACCGTATTCTTTTTAAAAATTTATTGTTATTCTAGAAATACTGACTAGAAAGCTCTTGGAGACTTAAGTCTTCATGAGTGAACTTAATCTCTGTGGGAATTAGAATTGGGCAGTTCTGTAACATCTGCATCCAGTAAGAGACTGATCCTATGTTAATATGTAGAGGGGCCATCAAAGTGATGGATACACTTTGAAACTGATGCAATGTGCGTTTTCCCCTCCTGCATCAGGATACCAGCTAGGGAGTGCCAATGTGCTTCAGGAGGGTATGATGCACATCAGGACATACTTGCCAATGTCCTGTTATGCATCTTTTCAATCCAATAACAGCGCTTCTTAATGCCTCTGCTACATAGCTAATTATATGCAAAATTATGTAATGTAGACTATATGACAGGCCCTTTATTCTCCTTCAGATTGATATGGCAGTTCCAATCCAATAAGGCACTCTGTCACTATCAGGTTGCCTGACTTCAGCCTTTTATCACAACCTTTGTGTAACAGGATTAGAGTTTTAATTGTTCCTCAGAACCAAACTGTTTATTTAAGGTAACATGTTCTTATTACAGTGATTTTAGATAGACTGACTCAGTAGTTATAAAACAAAATGTAAGATTTATTACAGAGCCCAAATTTTCCTATAATCTTTGATTCTGCTCTGTTTCCTACTTTTGCATTGCAATTACCTAATATTAACATAAAACCCTGTTTTGGTCTGCGGCCAATTTCCTCCTGGACTCCAGCATAGAATCTTCCATTTTTTCTTCTTCTTCTGCCTCTGGCACTGGAGAATAAACTTGGATTATGGTTATACTGATAGGTTTTCTATGAAGTCTTATTGATATTATTTGGTCAGTCTTCATGTTATACTTTATTTTAGACTTTGTTTTTGCTACATCTCTCCTCACTACCCCATTTTTCTTAGATTTCATTTCCTGGGTAAAACGCTGTTTAATTATCTAATACAAAATGTCTTATTTCTATCCCCTTTAGCTCACTCACTCCAAGTACTGCAATGTTTATACTTTCCATTTCCTGTTTTACCACATCTACAGCTAAATACCCTTATGGTTTAAGTCCAGCTGCATCATCATGCACCACTTGTATTGTTGTCCTGTGTTGTACCCCAATAGTTTTCTGAGTGCCTTCCAACTTGGGAGTATCATCTTCTGGCACTATCTCTTGTTTCATTTTAGATTGTCTCATTTAGATTTCTGATGGTTAAAGACATTCAAAGGGGGATTATTGTCAAGGTCAGAGACCTGGGCAGTGAGCCAGCCCGGAGAAGAGAGTGGGAGGGCCAGCAAAGTCCAGCCAAGAGGAGATAAGTAAGCACTTACTCAAGGAAGTTCATTTACCAGAGTGCCAAACAAAGCCGTAGTTAGAGTTCCAAAGCCAAGGGTCAAGAGTCCAGAGATCAATTCAAGGTATCAAGAACCAGCTACTGGGAGCAAGGTACAGGCAAGAGGAGGGCTTGTAAGAAGTTTGCCACAAGCAAAGGGAAGCTTCCAGGCAGGCAGTTATATAGCCCAGGCACAGGTGTGTCCGGTCACCGCTTCTTAAACTTAGCCAAGGAAGCCTCCCTTTGCATAGCCCTCTTGAGTCTCTGCCTTGATTGGGGGCTTACGGAACCAGGCTCCAGAGCCTCTTCAGAATTGGATCCCTGTTGCTCCAAAGGATCAGGGACAGAATCGGATCCCTGTTGCTCTAAAGGAGCAGGCAGAGGGACGTCCGTGCCTGCTTGGTCCATGGCAGGGGGGAGCTCTTGAGCTGCAGGACTCATTTCCAGCCAGAGCCACAGGGACCAATGGCTGCTGCTCGTCATCAGCAGCTCTGACAGGGGCTTCAGTTATCACAATTATCGGGGCTCCTTTTATGCAGTACTAACAAGGGTTAGCCATGGGACCACTACCATTGTCTATGTGAAACCCTTCACCAGTGTCACTCTGCACTACTTTTGCTGCCCAGTAGGTGTTACCATATTTAGTTTGATTTCCCAGCAAAAGGTTTTCTGACATGCAGTCAGCATAGCCTCTTTCCTCATAGGAACACACAATCACATCACAACAGAAAGGTAGTGTTGTGGTAGACTTTTTATGGAAACAAAATTTGGTTATAACGAAAACTGTTTTTTTTTTCCTTTGGAAAGAGAAAATAGTTATTTTCTGCAAAAGCCGAAAGTTTTTATGCAAACAGTGTTGTCACAAAAACATCCCAGCGTGCAATACAGTGACTGACCATATTCTTAGCTGGGTGTCTCCCTCCTTATCAAGGATGTAAAAATTTGGGGATTTTCTCCTAGTAAACTAGGACACACAGCCACCTCTTAAATAAAATGAGGGCTGTTGTTGCAGTATGCTAGTATTTGTACTTTTTCCAGGGTTGTATAACAGTAGGGAAGGACAGGAGACAAAATCTTTCATCTCTGAACAGCCTTTTTCTTTTGCAGTACTTCACTACTCTTTCACTAGTGCTATGCCTGCAGCCTTTTTGTTCCAACTGCCACATATTTACACCAGTGTGAGGCATCAACAGGATCCAGCCAAAGCAATAAACTTGGACCAGCTTTTCATTAGCTTGGAAAATTCATTGATGACCAAAGATTTTGTTTGTGAACATCTTCCCAGATGTAAAATTCAACAGAACTTCTACTCATGGTACACATTACCTAGCAACAGATCATTTGGTTTAAAGCTGCAGGGGAAAAAAAATGGAAAAATGGAATCTAAATAGGATTGTCTCCCATATAGAAAGCTATAGCTAGTGGTTGAACATTCAAAGGGATATTATAGTACGTTTGAGACAGAGGGCCTTTTCACATTACACTGTTATAGTGCTATTATTCCACTTTCAAAATCCTATGGAATCCTGAGGTTTGCAGTTTAGGAATGGGCATTTAGAATTCTCAGCCAGAGAGCTCTTGGCCCTCAGTGAACTACACACCTCAGAATTCCACAGGATGTTGAAAGTGGAATAATAGCACAATAACAGTGTAGTGCAAAAAGGCCCAGAGAAAAAAAGCATATGTTTATAAACACATCTACTCGGGTGACTCCAGGAAAACAGAGTTTGAATTTCACTCTGGGAACCCACTGGGTGACCTTGGGCAAGTCACATTCTCTCAACCTTAGAGGAAGGCAATGGAAGCCTTGGAGCTTTACAGGAAGGCAATTGAAACCTCCTGGTCACAAATGCCCCATATTAGGGATGTTATACGTGGGAGTCAACTTGAAGATACATAAAAACAGCAACCTGTCTCCTGAATTCATGGTAGTAAGGAGAGAACTATAACACTGAGTTTCAAGGTTCTTCATAGAGCTCGCTGAGGAATGAGAGCTCAAGGTAACAGCTGAACTGGCTATGCATTTAATATACTCTGCATCAATTTTTCTTCCTTGTGGCTTTCACAAAATATAACAAATGAGAGATACTGAGATTTGCGGAACTCTAACAAACTTCCCCAGTCTTTCTGAAACTTTTTTTTTTTTTTTGGGAGGGGCATATAGGCATCTTTCAGTTTGCACTGAAATTTTAAACATGGCATTGCAAGACATAATCCTACTGATGTATAAAGCAAGTTCCAGATAATAAGATGCTACTGAAGAAGATAAATTAGAGAGATACCTTTCTGTTACAAGAACAACACATCTATTCCATTATATAAGTCGTACAATGAAGATTAAGGAATGCTGATACGACAGATAGCTGATTGTCCAATTACCACAGAGTTCCATTAAAGTTGCTATATACTTCTCTTGTACTTAAAAGGGGAGGGGGGAATCTGGCTCACTGAAAGGTATAAAAACATAATTAGTAATTGAATTTCTGTAAAAGAGGTTATTGTCCTCTGGACATTCACACTGATGATCTTTTCGAAGCTGTTTCACTCTGAGTTCTTTTCTGGGTTTTTTTTTTCCCCTTCATGTTCTTTGAACATAGTCCACTTTGTTCTCTTGAAAGTCAGCTTTATCATAGGTCAGCAATCCATAAAATACCTAAATCTGCAGAAGAATTAGAGTCTGAATGCAGTCAGAGTATTGGATGGGTATTCAGCTTGTGCTCAGGAGGAGTAAGATAAATGATAGAGTGTAGGAGGTGACTCAGAGAGCCATGTCATCAAGGAGATGCCACTGATATAGCCCCAAGGAGAGGGAGAGAGAAAAGCAAGCAAGAAAGCAAGAAAGCAGTTTTGTTGACCACACATGCAACCTGATGAAGAGCAACACTATACTTCATAATACTTTTTATTAGGATCAATATTCCTGGAATGCTATGAACAGTTTCTGGGGGAAGGGGGGCTCCACTGAGTATGATGATACTTACTTCTGACCACATAGGTTCAGCTTCTTAAATATGACAACATTTAATGAAAAGTCTTGAGGCTTTAATTGGAAATGTAAACCACCTTGCAATTACTACTTAAATTGCCAACCGAAAGGAAAAGAATCACAAAAAATCCTGTGACACCTTAGAGATTAATTTATTTCTCATAAGCTTCTATGGACTCTAGCCGACTTCATTGGCTAGAGGCCATGAAAGTCCATGAAAGCTGACACCAAATAATATGTTGTAATCTCTAAGGTGCCACAAAACTCTTTGTTGTTTTTTTTGCTATAGACTGAACATGGCTATTTGTCCCCCTGGAAAATTTTCATAATATACAAATCTAGTCTGCACTGATACCTGATTATGTTCTGGTCCTAATGCAAAATGTAAGTTTTGACCTATAAGGCAATAACAATAGCAATAGCATGTGTATTTCTATACTGTTTACCAGCTAAGCACTACGTAAGCAGTTTACAAAATGTATTTAGCTAGTTGCCCCCAACAAGCTGGGTACTCATTTTACCGACCTGTGGAAGGATGGAAGGCTGAGTCAACCTGGAGCCTGGCAGGATTGAACTCACAACCTTGTGGGTTGGTGGGTGGGGAGGATGGGTTATGTTTTAATTGCTTTTAATGTATTTATATACTGTTGTAGCACCACCTCGATCCGTTGGGAGAGGCAGGATATAAATAAATTATTATTATTATTATTATTATTATTATTATTATTATTATTATTATTATTATTATTATTATTATTATGGCTGCAGTACTGGCATTTAACTACTGTGCCACCAGAGGTCAACCTTAGTACATACCTTAAGATCATCCACAGAAGACCTCCTTTATGTACTGCCTAATTCTGAAGCTTTGGTGGAAGCTATGACACATAGGACTTTTTTCAGTGGTGTCTCTCCTACCCCTTGGTTCTAGGGTGCTATCCCACATGAGGTTCTTACTTTTTCTTAGGTCTTTTCAGTGCAAGACTAAAATTGCCTTGCTTTCTGCCACTTTGTATTTAAGATCCACTTCTTCAGCGAATGCGGTGTGGCTTTTGCTTTTGCAGTGTACAAGTGTTCTCATCTTTCTTCCTATATTATAAGTTATCATCATTGTTCTGTGACTACTTGGGCTTATGTTCTGCTGGATTTATTCTTTGATAGTGATCATCCTGTATTTCAGATATAATTAGTATTATATTTTAAACTGGACCCTGCAGCTGTTAAAAAAATCTATTTTATAGGTGATTTCTCAAATCCAATAAATAAGTAGAGATAAATCAGAATAAATAAGTAGAAATAAGAAACCTCAGCAAAGAAAGGACAGATATATCTTTCCTTTGCTTGATTATTGCTGCGATTTTTTGATAGCTAGTCCATCTTAAAAAATCTTGAAAGCCACATTATCACCTCATTTACATGCCAGCAAAGCAATTCCCCAGCTCTCCACTGGATGAAGTCATTACTCCACCTCTGAGGAATAACATGGAATGACGCTCCCTTTTGCATCACCTCTACTCTTGTTTTTGGCGTTCCGTCATGTCCTTCACACAAACAGTCAGGTACGAGACAAATATGAAACAATTCAAAGACTGTCTTTGGTTTGACACTGCTCTATTTGATAAGGATCCTGGCTCTGGCAAGTGCCTAAACCCTACTGTGGGAGTTGGTGTACTCTATCTGTATTGATTATGTGTTTTGTTTGCTCTTCATCTAGACAGGGGGACCTCATCCTGCTTTCTGTTCGTTGTGTCTTCACAAAGTTATTCATACTTCTTCATTCATTTTTAAGCATGGGTTAAGCTCACTCCCCAGTTCCTACCCAGATAATCACAGAAAGAAGCATTTGTCCTAAAGTCATTAATTTTGTGCAGAATTAGCCCTGATTTGCAGTCAGATGAAATTATAGAACAAAGGAAAGAGACAGCTGAAAGCAGGAATTGTTGTCGAAATAGTTCATATGAAAGTGTTGACTCTAAAGTAGGGGGAAATGTAGCATTATGCTCTGATCACTAGAATGTCTAGAACCAGCATGGATGTGAATAAACACTGCAGATAAATACTCCATATTTGACTTGTAGGGAATTGATTGGTAGCATTTTCCCCAATCAGCTAAGTGCTAGTTTAGAGGTGGATGATAACTTCATTGCACTTTGATTTTATTCACAAATTTCTTCATACTTTGCATGGAAACATCCTCAGATTTCATAAAAGAATCAAATGTGGAGAAAGAGCTGGCAGGTTGATCCAGCCAAGTCCAGGTATGTGAGCATGTAATGCTAGGTTTGGATGCCAGGATATGCAACCATATCCGTGCTTAATTAGAAGTTTCCATTTGTTTTCCCCCTCTCTGTGCTGGTTATCAGCTGTAACAGGTGTATGGCAAGCAAATGCAACATAACTTTCTCTATGGCATGAATAGCTATCCTTAAGCAAATCTTGATTACATTTATCCTTATGTGATTCACAAGACAAAATGGAAAGGTTCCCTCTGACCACCATTGTCTGTGCATTTTCTTGGTTCTTTTTGATGTATTTAGTAACGTGCTGTAATTGACATATTAAGTGGACAAACTAGCTTTAATCAGATATCTTTTGCACACACTGAGCTAGGAATGTTAATTTTCAAATATTTTGTCTCTATAAGTAGAGAGAAAGAATTTCCAGTTTTCTCCCTGTGGCCTAGGAAACAAATATTTCTACACAGTTCTCCCTCATCTCCCAAAGTGTCTCGGGAATATAGAATTAATCACAGAATCGTAGAGTTGGAGGATACTGCAAAAGCCATCCAGTCCACCCTTCTGCCAATGCAGGAATACCCAATCAAAGCACACCTGGCAGTTGGACATCCAGCCTCTGTTTAAAGTAGCCTTTCCTGGCCTAATTCTCCCCCACTATCCTGACTCATTTTCTTATCACCAGCAAAATGGACCACTCACTCCCTCTGCAGCTGGTCCCCAGTAATGTAGATTTGAGGGTAATTACAACTGTGGTAATCAATTCAAAATCATGGCACAGTAGTGGTGGTGAATATGAAACAGTTACAGAGGAGTAAATCTAGTTAACTTTCATTTGACTCTCCTGCCACAATCATAAGTCCTCCCTCCAACCTACTTTGTTGGCATCAATGGGGAGGAGGCATCCCATTTGGTCAGTGATCAGAGCACAGATGGATAACGTGTCCAGCAAGCTGGGGATCAGTTGAGTCAAGAGAGGTTTAACTAAATAACTAAATATTTAACTAAATATCTTTAACTAAGTAGTTGTCACTAATACAGGATTCTAGACATGATATTTGCATGACACTTGTGGGTTTTGGAAACAACACAAACACTGTTTCCAGATAGCCATGTGATTATTTTTTAATTGTGCAGGATTGCTGTTTGGTATGTAAAAAAAAAAAAAAAATAGCAATCTTGTGGAACAAAATCTTGCACAACTAAAACTTGGTACAGAAAACAACAGCCTAGCAGAACAAAAACATGTGGTTGTTTTTTTTTTGCGGGGAGGGAGTATGTGCAAAGTAGTTGTATTTTACACAAGATTCTTTGCGCAAAATTTTTGTTGTACTACGTCACTGAGTTTGGTATAGAAAATAAAAATATTGCACAAAAACAAGTGTGACTGTCTGAAAACAGTGGTTTTTGTTTGTTTTGTGCACAATCCCACAATTCTCATATGAGAACTCCACATATATTTCTGTACAAAATAAATTCTGGCAACACTTCAGGAGTTGCAAATACTGGGCAAAAACAGCACAAACTTCTTGTCGCTTAATTTTCTTCCTAACCAGGTTTCCTGAGCATCAGACACCCTCCCTTTTTGGGTGTGTGGGTCGGTGGGAAATAAATAACAATGAACATTCCTTCCATCCCTACACTGAGCTTTAAGACCATCCTATAGAATAGGAGTAGCCAAAATATTCCCCTCCTGTTGATACTGAAGTAAAGTTCTCAGAATTTCTCACAACGGTCTATGCTGGCTAAGGGTGATGGGAGTTGAAGTCTAACAATATTTGGAAGCCCATACTTTGCCCAGTCTGGTTATAGAGAAGTCACAACATGATCCCCTAAGAAACCAGCCTGTTATTATTTTCAGCAATCAGTAATTTTGCATGAACTACTTTTAGAGTCAATTCACTTTTGTTGAGAGAAGGAAAAAACCCCTACATCCCATTGGCGTATTGGTTTTATATCAGAGGTGAGACTTTTCAAGGAAAGTACCAAATACTCATACTGCGGTCTCATTGTAGTAAGATGACCTGATTCAAGAAAGTGCTCAGGTGCACCAACAAGACTGTTTTGTGTCTCTAGTACTGAATTTTGCTGGTTGCAAATGCATAACTGAGAGTTGGGGCTGATGTTTCCACCTGCCTCTTGTCAATGATCTCCAGTGCAAGGAGCAATTGTGACAAGGATCTTGCCTCTGATAGTTGCATCAGAGATTGCTGGCAGGAGGAAGTGGAAACGTCAGTCTACTGCACCCAAAACAACAAGACAACAGATCTCCATCGCTCAGAATGACTGATGCCTAGTAAAGCAGGATTGGAGAGGGAGAATGAAGGGACACCTTGTAGTTAAGTATACCTAGCTAAGTATCTGATCTAGGATTTCTGCCCATATCTTTTTGAAAGATTTGCTGAAAGTCACAAATTCTATCAGATTTGTGATGGAATTGTTACTCTGTTTACTGGGGGTCTTGTGA